>BSBM01000480.1:9865000-10270000 GCA_027924585.1 Larix kaempferi | reverse complement strand
ATCCTAGTGAGTTTGATTGTTAAATTAAACTACATAAAAACTTAGGAGAATAACTCTAGATTATTACTTAGCAAATGCATAACAATAGCTTAGACATTTGCACATGAATAGTTATTTTGTTGAGCATTTAAATTAATAGAAATTATTATTTAGGAGCAAAATAGATTAGACACCTAGTCAACTAAAAGATAGGAGTTGATTAAAATATCTGGGGGACAAACTAGAGAAAACTTAGGGATGTAGGTGCACTTCCCAGAGAAACTGACACTTGGATGGGTGAGTGTTTTAATTAAATAAATAATTAAAAATATTTAATTATGCATGAAGCGACATGTGTCGTAGGAGATTTCCCTTTATAAGGAAGGCTTAAGGAATGGGTAAGGGGCCCATAATTTGGATGATTGTCGTAATTTTCGAATGCCTCAAAGACTTGCTGCTATCTAAGGGTTTGGCTTAGAAATCCTGGTGGGAAGGGAAACCCAAGCTGAATTTCTGAAATACTTGTGTGAGCTCTACGACCCAAAGCTCGGGGGAGGCCATGCGACTGAAAGCATGAGCCTATGGTTGGGTGGCGAAGCTAACGGTTGCTTCGCCTACGGTTAAACGAGCTTTGCTGGAGGGATCCTACGGAAGATGCAGACAACAATGGACCAGCTGGATCGGGTTGACAGGTTAAGGTTTGCTTATTTTTGTTAAGTTATTCACTCTTTTATTTTATTTTTCCAATAACTATAATGGCTAATTTGTTTGTATGAAGTTTTTAAAGTTTCAGGTTCAGTTCAAGGGGACCCTAAAAGAGGGGCCCTACAATTTGCTTTCTATAAGTAAAATTCTAATAATCAAGCTAGGGGATTTCTATTTGGAAAACTCCTATATTAATGAATTGTATGATGGTATCAATACTAGTTAGTTTGATTACAAATTATTGAACCTATGATAGAGTTAGTGTTGTTTTTATTGCGTTGACTAGGAAATAAGATCAAAGTTTAAATTCTTTCATCTCAACTTGTTGAGCATATAGGCCCAGTGTTCTATCTATAAGTTTTCTTATTATTTTTCTATCCAATACCACCTCAATCTAGGTAATCGGAATCACACTTGCGAATTCGCTTGTAAAGAGATGTTGTTTCCCTTTCTAGCCTAGTGTGACAAAAAAATGTGACAACATCCTAAGTATGCCTTAGATCAGTTTTACCTAAGCCTACATTTGCACTTGCCAATGATAGTATGTGACCACCATTTTTTCTCTTGATTAGGTCCTACAAGGTTATAACTTGGCCAAATAAATTTTATATATAATATATATAAATATATATATAATAAACATAAAACATAATATATATATATATAATATTTATTTATTATATAAACAATATATAATAATTATGTTTTATGTTTATTATATATATTTATTATATATTGTTTATATAATAAATAAATATTATAATACATCTGCAGAAGATTTACTACTTTCTGCACCAGAAGCTGTGACTGATGTGTTGGGACCTTCTATCACGGGTATTCCTTCTTTCTCTTTAACGCCCTATGTTCAATTATTTTTTAATCAGTGCACTGTGGAAGGGATTGAGTGGGTAAAAGGGCTGAAGAATTTATCCCTGTCGGGACACCCTGTGACTTCTCCCCTTAATCTTTCTTCGGGCCATTGTGGGGGTTTACATTATTCGGAGGAAGAATCCTCTGTTCACAATTCTTTTTTGCCTCCGCTCCTGTTGGAGGGCAAGTTGACCATTATTGAACCTGATCCGGGGAAGGTGGCTGAATCATCCGAGCCCTCCTCACCTGAGTCTTCTGCATCAGGTTATAATCTTCGATCTTGCACTAAGATTGCAGGGGGGGTTTAGGTAAAGAAAAGGTGCCGGCGCGGAGAGGCAGAGGACGCAGGTCTCATTTATCTAAGGCACAGAACAGGTCCAGATTAGATCTTCGGGCTGGGAAACAAGTCTCGATTGAGAGGGCACTTAGAGCAGTGAATGCCCGATCCCATGTTCGGATATGAAGATCATGTCCTTTAATTGCCGGGGTCTGGCTGGGCCTAAAAAGAAATCAGCCTTCATGAGGGTACTTTCTCTTGAACACCCTGATGTGATTCTGCTACAAGAGACTTTAGGATTAGGTGATATCGTCAAGGAGAAACTGGAACTTTGGTTGGTGGGCTGGACCTTTGTGACTCTGGATGTTAGGGGTCGCTCTGGGGGTCTGGCTGTGGGATGGAAGAACTGTGTGTTAAAACTCATCAATGCTTGGGGGATGGCTTCTGTGTTGGGAGCTGAATTTCTCTCTGCTGACTTGGGTACTTGTTTTACTGTGGTTAATGTCTATGGGCCCTATGTACATAGAGCTCCCTTTTGGGAGACACTTTTGCAGGATCAGCTCTTGGATGGTGAATCGGTTGTGGTGGGGGGTGATTTAAATTTTTCTTTAGGGCAATCAGAAATTTGGGGCCCTCAAGCGCATGTGGATCCATTGGCTGGATACTTTCAACAGTTGCTGGTTCGAAGAAACCTTTTGGATATTGAACCCATCAAGCTGAAACCCACCTGGAGGAATAATAGGACTGGGGAGGCTAGGGTGGCAAAAAGATTGGACCAGTTCCTGGTGGCAGAGAGGCTGGTGGACAGGTTTTTTCAACTCAGACAGTGGGTTGGGAGCGGAGGGGATTCTGATCACTTCCCTATCTTTATGGAGATCAGGAGAGGACCTATCAATCCTCCTAGTTCTCTAAAGTTTAACAAGAACTGGTTAAGAGATGATTCCTTTAAGAGTCTCTTTCTGGACCTTTGGAGTTCGTATGATGGGGAGCAGGTACGTACTGCGGCTTTTCAATTTGCAGAGAACATTCAACGAATAAAAGGAGCTGTTAAGATGTGGGCTATTGATAAGAGAAAGAGGGAGGATACTGCTTTGAAGTTGGTGGAGGCTGAGCTACTTCAGATCTATGAAGGGGACGGTGGAGGACTATTGACTCAGGAAACTAAGGTTGATATGGTCAAGTTGGAAGGCACAAGGAATAAACTTTTGTTGGAAAAGGAGGAATCCTGGAGACTCAAGAGTAGGGCGATTTGGCTGGAATGTGGCGATGAAAATACTAAATTCTTTCATGCATATGCCAGGGGGAGAAAGTCGGTCAATACTATCTGGAGCTTGAAGGACGAAGATGGCATTGAACATTTTGACTTTGAAGATAAAGCTAGATGTGGGGTGGGGCATTTCCAAAACTTATTCAAGGCACCTTCCCAGGCTTCCATTGCAGAGGTTATCAGGATAGCTCAATTGTTTCCGAGGTATGCTGAGGAGGAGGATAATAGGAGACTGATTCGTGCTATTACTGAGGAGGAGTTAAAGGAGGTCCTAGGTAGCATACAGAAAGACAAAATCCCCGGGCCTGATGGATGGACGGTTGAATTTTTTCTGGAACTTTATGATGTTCTGGGGATGGATCTCCTACAGGTGATTAAAGATACTCGAATTAATGGGAAGTTACCGGCTTGCTTCAATTCTACTTTTATAGCCCTCATTCCTAAGACAGATAATCCGGCTACACTATCGGAATTCAGACCTATTTCATTGTGCAACTGTATCTACAAGATTGTTTCGAAGGTCATAGCTCGGAGACTTAAGGTTACTTTGTCGGATCATATTTCAGCCGAACAGTTTGGCTTTCTAGAAGGTCGACAGATACATGAGGCTATAGGGGTGGCTCAGGAGGGACTACACAGTTTAAATACTCGGCATATCAAAGGATCTATTCTCAAAATTGATTTGTCCAAGGCATACGACAAGGTGAGTTGGATATATATCCGGCTTCTTCTTACACATCTGGGTTTTGGTATCAATTTTATTAGATGGATCATGTCTTGTATAACTACTGTATCATTCTTTGTGTTGTTAAATGTTGCGGCCACCCCTTTTTTTCATGCGGAACGTGGCCTTAGGCAAGGCTGTTCACTTTCCCCTCTCCTTTTTCTGCTGGTGGCAGAAGGTTTGAGCAGGGCTTTAATCGATGCTAAACTACAGGGGAGTTTTAAAGGCATTGGCGTTGGTGAACAGTTATTTGTTACTCATCTTTTATTTGTGGACGACATTATTATCTTCTGCTCTGGTGATCGAAGAGATACTAGGACTCTGAAGGAGATCATGGATCTTTTCTCTTTAGCTACGGGGATGGAAATTAATGCTGAAAAATCCACTCTTACTACCCATTTGCTGAGACCGGAAGAGGAACGGGCTCTTGTAGATATTTTCCCTTTTAAGCTCTTAGGTCTGGATGATGGTTTGAAATATCTGGGCTTTTCCCTGAAAGCAAACGTATATATTAAAAAGGATTGGAGATGGCTTATTGGTAAGGTGGAGAAAAGACTGAATGTCTGGAGTCATAAGTGGATGTCGCGCGCTGGCAGGTTGGTGCTAGTTAAGGCCGTTCTAGAAGCCATTCCAGTTTACTGGATGTCTTTATCATGGATACCGAAAGGAATTCTTGAATCTATCAGGCGGTTGTGCTTTAGATTCTTGTGGAGTGGAAAGAAGGAGGGTCAGGTAACCCCTTGGGTCAACTGGAAAAGAATTGCAGTACCTAAAGGCCTGGGGGGGTGGGGATTAAAAAACATCTTTCTTTTTGCTCACGCGTTGACAGCTAAGGGTGGCTGGAGACTAATCAAAACCAATAGATTATGGACCAGGGTTATTAAAGGAAAGTATCTAACAGAGATGAGCCTGGACGAATGGATTAGGAGCCCTCGGAAATCCCATATTGGGGGATCTGTTATCTGGAAAGCGGTGGTTAAATCATTCGATCTGGTGGCGAATAATTTGGCTTGGGACGTGGGAAATGGAGAAAAGGTGAGAGTGGGTCACGATCCATGGATCGGGAGTGAACGTATGCATCTGTTTCCTATTCATCTTGTTAATGAATTGGAAATTAGGGGCATTCTCACCCTTAATCATTTGGCTGAGCAGAGACCCGATGACCAGTGGATACAACACTGGAAAAGTGCAGAAACGCTGGGACTGGGGGAACCTGAGGCAATTTGTTTGAATAATTACATCAGAGGTCTGAATAGGGCGCAGATCCACATATCGGAATAGGAGGATGAGCTGATCTGGGAACTTGATTCGGCGGGGAACTATTCACCGAAGATGGGATACTTAGTACTTAGTGCTGGAGCTGTTGATCGGGATGAGGTCTGGTGGTGGCGATCCCTGTGGAAACTAAAGTGCCCTTCCAAGAATCGACTTTTTATGTGGTGTGCACTGGTGAATCGGGTCTCGACATGGGATATTCTACAGAAGAGAAATTTCCAGGGCCCGGGATGGTGTGTTATGTGCAAGCAGGAAACGGAAACGATATCACACCTCTTCATTAAGTGCCCGTTCACGATTGCTGTGTGGAAGGAATGCACTAGATTGGTGGGCTTTGTATGTAGATGGGAAGGAGATTCTGTGGAAATTGCTTGGGAGAACTGGTGGAGAAGATCAACTTTGAAAAAACAGAAGATTTTACCTTTGCTGATTATTTGGGGGATTTGGTTGGCAAGGAATGGGGCTATATTTCAGGAAAAACCATGTCTTCCGGAAATTTTGTGCGCAACTTCTGTGGGCATTTATCAAGCTAGCCCAGAATATGTTAGGGCTGCTAAACAGAGACGGGACATGGTTGTTGAGATTGATAAATCTCATCCATGGGGTTTTTTCGACGGAGCTGCAAGCAATGAGATCTGTGGTGGGGGGGCTATCTTATACTTCTCTGATTCTCATTTCATTACTCTCACTATGGGTCTTGGAGCGGGATCCAATAACTATGCAGAAGTTATGAGCTTAAAATTATTACTCATTTTCGCAGCGGAGAGGGGTATCTCGAGGTTGGAAGTATATGGAGACTCGCTGAATGCTATTAATTGGACCAACCAAACTCAAGTCTGTAGAGTGCTCAGACTTGTTTATGTGATCAACACTATCCAGCTGGTCAAACAATCCTTTGACTCATTCACATGTCGGCATGTTTACAGGGAAAATAACCAAAAAGCGGACCAGGCATCCAAAGAAGGGCAGCTCATGGCTTTTGGCACTTAGAAAGTAGCAGAAGATATTGATGGACAACGAACTGAATTCTATCACAGACCTTTTATTGACTGAAGCAAAAGAAGATGTTATTTACATATTTGGACAAGAACGTAAACTTTTTAAAGTAGGTATAATCTGCAGTATATTATATTAGACAATGAAGAATTTTTGTAATCCTAATGAAGATGTAAAAGCAAAATAGTCCGGTGGGACATAACTAGTTATTTTTTTGATAAAACAAAGTATCAAAATAGGTAAGTTGAAAGTAGACGTAACAGTCTCATCATGTGAACCAAATTTTATTGGGCTGGGAAATTCACTGTACAAGTGAATACAGAATGTAATTCGGATCTCTTCGGATGAATGGAATTATGCTTTTTTCTTTTGGAAAAATAAAAATAAATATTATATATATATATAATAAACATAAAAAAGCATGCCAAATGAATAGACTAGTAGAGCATCAGCCGATCCAAACCTTGGCGTAGCATTTTTCTCTTACCGAAGAGAAACAGGCCGAATGCTAGTTGCCTCCGCTCCTGATCGAAGCCTTGCCTGGTGCCTGCCGCTGGGTACTAATTTTATCCCATCTGGAAGGGCTTGGTGGAAGGGCTGGGTGTTATTTCAACACCGAAGATAAGGATCGATAGGTAAGACCAGGACCAGATACCTTACAAGACTTGTATTCGACGTCGTTATTCGCCAAGCATAGGAGACAATGCCCCCTAAATCAGTGAGAAAATGGAATTTTTCCTCTGTTTACATGAATTCTTCCTCTATTCACATGAATTTAGGGTGTTCTTGGAGTGGAATTTACCCAGTTTACTTGAATTTACCCTATTTACCTTGAAACTTCCTTCCCACTACCATCCATATCCTCTTTCCTTCTTCTATTCGCTGTTGAGCTAGGGTAGCAACACCTGGGGCAACAGGAGCAAAGGAATAGATAAAGAGCCCTCCTTTGAAAAAAGGATTAGTCCGTGCAGTAGCCCAGGAGTGAGGAGCGGAACAACAGAGCTTATTTGGTAAATGGGTGATGGGATAACTCTTTTTCGCCACCTGTTCCATTCACACACGACCGGTCCACCCGAAAATCCTTGCAATGATGAGATGATGTTTCAGGGCCAGTATGTTGCGCTTAAAATCAGGGCCAGTCTGCTGCGCTTAAGCCCAGGGGTTGTAACTGAATCCAAGAGTTGTTCAATCACACTTGCAAAGCCATGTGTTGGCCTCTTGTGTCCTTTCATTTTACTCCCAACATCAGAAATTGTTATAGATGCATTACCCAAGTTTCCAACAATGCTCTTTTCACTTTGCACAGGTTTATCTCCATTTCCAAGCCTATCTTTCTCTAGTACATTTTCCTTCTCTTTCCCTTTTTCCTTCTCCCGATCTCTTGAAAAAATTACGTAAGGCCTCTCTCCATTCATTTCAACTTGACAAACTGCTTGTGCAACAAGCATAAAAACAACAGGATCTCTGAAGATAACTGGAGCCAAGTTTGAGAGAAAAGTACGAGGACTCACCCTTCCACTTATATTTGGATTTAAATCTGCTACAATATTATGTCGAATTTATGACTCCATAGCTTCCTGAAGCATATGAGGATCCTCAAGAATATGACAAACAATAGTTGATTCAAGACTGTCAAACCATGAAAATAGGCAACTTGTAGGCAAGCTCAACAAAGAAACGAATACACCTCTATCAAGGAAACACAATGGTATGGCATGCACCCTTGTCTGCCTTGCACACATCTGGAGAAGATTTTGCACAACATTTGAGGGCATATTCATCTAAATGAAGTTGCAGACTATGTTTATAGTTTTTTTCTACTCTTCAATAATTATGTACCCTTCAGGAACAATCAACATGTGCTCTGTACAATTTTGCTGATTAACTCCAAGTTCTCAGTATTCTCACCATCACCATCTTATTTCTTGTACTGTTCAGAGCTCAGAATATTAGAATCAAATTTTTTCTTCAACTGTAGCAAATTATGAACGACTAGTAGCATGGGTGTCACATACTTAAAATCTGGCAAGCTATCACTTTTTTATGCCTGCAGGAAAAAGCTAGACAGGATATCTAGCAAAATACTAACAAGACCATTGTCAGTGACAATTTCACAAGCTTCATTGTCTTCATGTAAAATTAGAGCCAAACCATGAGATGTCAGGGACAACATGTTATTATTCTTTCCAGGATCCAAATTATAATGTTTCAGTTGTTCTACAAGAAATGATATAACTTTGGCTCTGTCCTGACCATGATTTTGAGTGCATGATGTTAAAAGCAAGTACTTCAAAGGAAAAGCTAGAGAGTCCTTAGCATGGAGTAACTTAATGCAAGTGTTGTTCTAATAATCAATCTAGGGTATTTCTATTTGGACAACTCCTCTATTAATGAACCATATGATGGTCTTGATATTAGTTAGTTCGATTACAAATTATTGAACCTATGATAAAGTTAGTGTTGTTTCTATTGCGTTGACTAGGAAATAAGATCAAAGTTTAAATTCTTTCATCTCAACTTGTCAAACCCTGAAAATAGGCAACTTGTAGGAAATCTCAACAAAGAAACCAATCCACCTCTATTAAGGAAACTAAATGCTATGGCATGCACCCTTGTCAGCCTTGCACATAGTTGTAGAAGAGCTTGTACATCAGTTGAGGGCAGATTCACTTGAATGAAGTTGCAAACTATGTCAATAGCTTTTTTATGCTCTTCAATAGTTATGTACCCTTTAGGCACAGTTAGCATGTGTGTTTTCCAATTGAAAAAGTGGGATTTTCAATTAAAAAGGTGTGATCTTTAGTTCAAAAAGTGCAATTTCGATTTCACAAATGTGGTTTTCAATTCCCACAATAAATAACACTAATTAAAAAAAAATAGTTGTATCTCAAAAAAAATAAAACTAATTAAAAATAAATAAATAAATGAGAGACACCACTCTAATATTAGATAGTATAACTATTCACATTCATTAATTTTGAGCACATATACTAGTGCTAGATACATTGGCATGTTAGAATGATCTTCAAATTTTTGTAGGTTTGGATTATTTGATCTAAACTTTATTTTAGTTTTCCAATTTCCCTTACCTCTCAATGTCCCCTGAAAGTTTAATTTCATGCTTGACAATAAATATGTTTTTTAACCATTTCAAATTTGTAATCAAAGTAGACAAAATCCATATTAATATTTATGGATGAGAATTAATTCCTCCATGCTTCCATAATTGCAGCATCTTATTGATGTCAACCTTAATGGTGATATTATCACCATCACACCATCTTTCTTAGTTATAACTAAGCTATCCTCCTTCATCATTCAATAACTAAGATATCCTTCTCAAATAATTCCCTTAGAGTATAAACTGTTTTCTTCTTAGAGAACCTGGTGGAATTCTGCATATGGTTTCCTTCGTGTTGTCTTGAAATTGTTGGTGATGTACTTGCAATTGATCTGGAGTTCTTTCTTGTGATGGTTTTTAGTATTGTGGATGTCCTTACTCTGCAAATTGTTGATGCCCTACTTCTACAAGATTTAGAAGCCCTAATTTTGTTTGATTCCCTAAAATCATCTTCCTGTCAATATTGGTTAAAGTTATATCTTCAGCTATCATCCAGTCAAAGGAGGTAAACACAGGCATTTTCAGCTATTCGAAAGACAACGCAGGTCAAACACAGTCAAATCTGCCCAGAAAAAGTCAGTGCTGTAGAAAACAATCAACTGTAGTCAAACATAGTCAACAGTCAACACAGGTACAAAAAATTCAATGTTGGTCAAACAACCATTAATGAAGATCAATGTAGGTCAAATAGCCTAGAAATTGGTCAACTCCCAGTCAAGGATAGTCAAATCAGCACTCTGAAAGTCAACGTTGACTAAGGAAGGTCAAAATTAGTCAAAGCACAGTCAAATTCAGCAAAATCAGTCAACTTTGTGGGAGGTTGAATCTGTGGTCAAGTTGTTTGTCCATGATAGTCATCGCCTCCTAATAGTCCTGTTTGGTGTTAAATGTGGCATCAATTAATTTGAGGACATTGTGTTCATGTAAAATTAGAGCCAAAACATGATATGTCAGGGAAATCATGCTATTATCCTTTCTAGGATCAAAATTACAATGTTTCAGTTGTTCTACAAGAAATGATATAACTTTGGCTCTTTCTTGACCAGCATTTTGAGTGCATGATGTTAACAGCAAGTCCTTCAAAGGAAAATCTAGAGAGTCCTTAGCATAGAGTAAGTTAATGCAAGTGGAAAATATCTCATCAATAGAAGGAGCTTGTACCAACTCCTCTTCCTGGTCAATATACTTTTAGCTAGTAGCCATCTCTTCCTTAGATTCATGGGCTTCTTGAACCACCTTAACCACACAAGATGACCTCCAAGGGTCAAGATACATCGTGCTACCTCCTATGGGGTTTCCAAGCCTTCTCCTAGGGTACCATGACCCCATCAAAGCATAAATGACCACAGAATGGGTCATTAATGCTCCTTCAACCCATCAAGGGTTTCTCCATTGTCCACAAGGGATTCAACACCATAACCAAGGTCTTCATCATCATCTGCAGGGTCTTCAGCATCATCAACAAGGCGGTGGCTCCAAGATCCAATCT
Organism: Larix kaempferi; assembly: GCA_027924585.1. Taxonomy (NCBI): domain Eukaryota; kingdom Viridiplantae; phylum Streptophyta; class Pinopsida; order Pinales; family Pinaceae; genus Larix; species Larix kaempferi. The sequence continues at coordinate 10,259,297 of BSBM01000480.1, read as the reverse complement.
TGTGGGTTCAAGGACCTTGCATGACTCCACAAGGTGCTCCAAGGCACAACCCATCTCTATAAGGGCTCCAAGGCCCTGGATGTGAGGGTACTGGGATCATCCATACCTGTGCACTGCAAGAGGGTCTTGGTGGCATCAATGACTGCCTGTGGGGCCACTGCAAGTCCCATGTTGGCATCAATGAAAATTCAATCAACATAGTCCTCTCTTGATCTTCTGAAGATAAGATAGTCAACATAGTGGAGTTAATATAATACAACCATAGTAGGAAGACTTAGCCGTATTGGTCCTTGTTGTACATAAGTTTTGCATCTGTAGAAAATTGAGCAAATTTTCACTAGAGTGGATATTTTTTACTATCTTTCATATCCCTCAACTTATAAGCACCAAAACACAGCATAGAAGCCTCACAAATATTAATAAAAAGCACTAAAAATCTATAAATGTAAACTACATTGCATAATCTCCAAGAATTGAATTATTTTTATTGTTTATTATGAATTAACAAGGATGGAACTATTTTTATTGTCTATTGATAAATATTGATAAATAGAGATTCAATGTTCGTTATTTGATAAATAATAAGTTTGATGTCTTGATCCCTTTAAAAGTGCAAGCTTCTCGATATTTTTCAATATTTTGAACTAGAAAAATATCAAAATCTTATTTTCTTTGCCCATATTCCTCTTTCTAATTCTTTGATGAGATCACATCTTCATTCATTGTTTGATTAGGCGGCTTCCCACAAGCCCACAAATTACTCTTTACCTCCTTAGCATCAGTAAACATTTGTTGCATAGTTGAATCTCTTTTCTCTCTAAGATAAAAGGAAAAGTATGAATTGTGTGAATTTGTTTAGTATGCCTTTATAGAAGCTTTAGAAGTATCAATATTTTATTAAACTTGACAATATAATTTGTAGTAATAGTGATATATTACAAGGAGTTACAAGGAGCTAATGCATATAAGAGGTAGTTACAAGGAGCTATTGCATATATTTGACCTTATTTGATTGTCTATCTCTTTGGCATGTCAAATAAGAGGTAGTTACAAGGAGCTATTTCATATATTTGAACTTATTTGACCTTCCATCTCTTTGGAAGGGCAAATAAGAGGTAGTCACAAGGAAATATTACATGGATTCATGGATGCATTGTTACCCCACATTGTCATGGATGCATGGATGCATGTATGAGATTTGCATGGATTCATGGATGCATGGATGCATGGATGAGATTTGTTTGTTGAGCGTCATACTCATTCCCATGGCCGATATACCTCATCACACATATACCTCATCATGACCACATGATGCATGTGGACCCTTCTTCATACAGTGATGATGAAATTTCAGGTTATATGGAACATTTTTACATTTGAGAGAGAGATGAATGGTTGTACCTTCCCCACAATGGTTGATTTAATTTTGGTCCTTATACCCTATTTTTTATTGGTCTTGTGGTACCTTGTCATTGGCGTGTGGTTGATAGGGTCATTTCGCCCATCTTGAGTTGTTCGTACCACCCTTTAATGTTTTTGGTCCTTTGGGTACTATGGTTTTTTGTCCCCTAAATGACCCTAGTACCTCAATTATGATTTATGTTATTATTTATGGCTCCTTTTTATTTTATTTGTTATTTGATTATTTTACTTTTAATTTTTACTTTTACTTTTATTTTTAATTTTTTGTATTAAGTAGTTAAGACTTGTCCTGTCAAACAAAATTGTTGGTGATCAAATATGTGTTTTTCTGTTAAGCTTTTACTTGCACTAAGACTTTTGTTGTAATCATCCTTTGCGATTTATTTAAATTATGTTATGAATGTAAATGTCTTTGTCTAACTATTGTTGCATACAACCTTTCTCTCTCTCTCTCTCTAGTTTGTACTTACCATTTAGTAGGGTCAGTGGGTTCCTAGTGTTGGCTGACCTATGAGAGGTACAGTTTTCAATGAAAGTAATAATTATGGGTATCCAACAAGAAGGTTCCACATTACGATGTAAGTACCCTAAACCTATATTCTTTACTCATGTTAATGTTGATTAACTATTGTTAGTAATTACATGTTGCTGAAGATTACTTTGACACAATGAGTCAACTAGTAGTGTTAATGTGGAAAAGTCGAAAGAGATGAAAATTATGTTTTGTTACTGTTGTTCTATTTAGTTTCAGTAGTACTTGTTTATTATATGTAATAAAAGAAAGGAGATTACATTTGGTGGAGGCATGCTAACTACGTATGATGATAGTGGAAAATGCATTCCTTAATGCCTTGTTTTTTTCTAATATGAACTATGCATACCCAACAAGGTACTATTTGCACTTTTTTCCCATGGTGCAGGTAGAACCAAATAGGTATTTGTTAGATCTTTCTTCCTCCAGTGAGGGGATTTTAGGAAGGGTAGAGGAAAGTGAGACATCCAGTAGATCTATAAAAATTATATCAACTAGATGTCAAAAGATCAGAAGAAAATTCCATAAATGCACGGAATTTTTTCTCACTGAAGGGGGGTCATGTTCCTATGATGATGAGACAATAGGAAACATCGAGGTGCCCTTGAGGTACAAACATCTAGTGAAACAATGGGTACCCAGGGATCTTCCTCAACTGAACATAGATTTTTGTGTGAATGGGAGGATATATTGAATTGCACTGCCGTCATTACATGGTTTGGGGTTGTTTTGCATGGATGGCATAAAGGTCGATTACAACAGATGTACATAATTGATGGAGTATGTTGGACCCTGTTACAACTACAAATATTATATGTGCCTGGTACTTTATACATGGAGTATGTGTAGATATGGATTGTCAACAAATTATTTATAGATGAAAGAAAAATATCAAAATAAAGGAGCAACGTTGTACATTGACGGAAGGCCAAAGGCCCTAGGGAATATTACAGGGTTTATAAATAGTACACAACTAGGGTCTACAATTAGGAAACCCAACTGTGAATTTGAGGGGCGTGAAGGAAACCATGTTTTTGTATGTGCCATTAAATCAATACCTGCACGGGAAGAGTTGCTTATTAATTACAATTTGAATCGAGTAGATACAAACACAGTTACTATGGGAGTGGTACATCTAACAATTTACCCAACCTTTTATTAATGAATTTAACATCTTAAGGATTTTTTGTTAGTTTTTTGTTATAATTTTGTTTAAATTTTTTATATTTACTTCGCAGGGTAGTGATCGGGGCATCACCCCGACAGTTGGTCAGAGGAGTATAACTTCCTCGAGGAAGCAAGTATACATATTTGTAATAGTGAAAATATAATATGAAAAAATAGTTTTTTGTTGTTGTGTTTTTTCATTAGTATATTCGCTTGGTTTATATAATGTTATCTATATTTGATGCATATTGTTAATCGTGGAAGCCAACCGGCTTTTGATCAGATGAAAACATCCTCAGGGAAACATGTAAACCTGATTGTAATTGTACAATTTAAATACGTCAAAATGTTTTGTTATTATATTGTTTCAGTGAGTATTTTGGTTTCGTTTCGGTAATTTTTTCCATTTTTTTGATGCAGGGTTCTATAAGGGGAACCTCCCTAGCAGTAGATGATACCGGACCTGCCTCGAGGAAACATGTATACATCGATTCATTGTACAAATTTAATATGTACTACAAAAAAAAAATTTGTTGTGTTTTTTCATGAGTATATTCATTTGGTTTATATAATGTTATCTATATTTGATGCAGAGTGTTGATCGGGGAAGCCACCCGACTGTTGATCAAATGACAACAGCCTCGGCGCAACAGGTAAACATGATTGTAAATGTACAATTTAAATACGTCAAATTTTTTTGTTATTATATTGTTTCAGTGAGTATTTTGGTTCCGTTTAGGTAATTGTTTCTATTTTTTTGAGGCAGGGTTCTGTAAGGGGCACCTCCCTAGCAGTAGATGATACCAGACCTGCCTCGAGGAAGTAGGTATACATCGATGCCATTGTACAAATTTAGTATGAACATAAAGTATTTTTGTTGTGTTTTTTCATGAGTATATTCGTTTGGTTTATATAATGTTATTTATATTTGATGCAGAGTGTTGATCGGGGAAGCCACTCGACTATTGATCAGACAACAATAGCCTCGGGGATACAGGTAAAATTGATTGTAATTGTACACTTTAAATATGTCAGAATGTTTTGTTATTATATTTTTTCAGTGAGTATTTTGGTTTTGTTTAGATAATTTTTTTCTATATTTTTTGATACGGGGTTCTCTAAGGGGAACCTCCCTATTTGTAGACTGGGGTAGGTCACCTATAACCATTGATCCGATGAGTAGATGATCCTCAAGGCAACAAGTATAATTCATTGGAATTGTACCAATATAATATGTAGCATAATGTTATTTTTGTTATGTCTTTTTCGTGTGTATATTGGTTTCATTATGATAATGTTTTCTACTTCTTTTTTGCAGGGGGATGAATTGGGAAAGTCCATAGCTGTGGATCATACGACACCATCATCGAGGAATCAAGTAAACCAAGTTGTAATTTTAGGAATCTATCATGATATATACATTTTTTTAATATACTTTTTTCCTCAGTCTATTGCTTTCACGTCAGTACTAATGTTTTACATATTTTTGTTGCAGACCAATGATTCAGCATATGAAACAACATCACAACAATCAAGATATTTTGATGTGTATGAGTTGATGCGCGATGCTGATACTAGTTCTTCTCTAGACATGGTTAAGTTGATAGAGAAGACCTTGAAAAAAAGTAATGAGGATATCCTTTGTCTTCTATTCATTATTCCACAGACAGATGAGATTAAATCCAAAGTTGAAGTGTTGGTAAAGAGATATCATGCCTTGCAAGTAAGTTGCAGAATCTTGAATCATAATATAAATTCATATAGAAATTTATAATTTTTACTTTTATATGATGGTGAACTTATAAAATATGGTTTGTATTTACAGGATTTTCTGTGACCACACACTAGTGATCAAGGCGGTGTTGGCCCTAGTGATGCTCGTGGAGATTAGTCATCACATGAGCAAATGAATCAATGTATATCGAATCATGTGCCATTGTTTTCGACTGAACAGTTGGAAACACGTTCCAAGACACTCCCGAGGCCAGCAAAGAGTGCACCCGCTAGTGACCGACGCACACCAGATCGTGCAGAAGAAGGGGTCGATGCAGAGCCTGCTAGTATTGATATTGCTGAAGAACATTTCCTGGATCTTCCCATGTCACTAGCACATGTACAATACAGACAACAATTTTGGTGGATGAAGATGTCATTCAAATAAAGATAGAGAATATCCTAGCTAATTATACATTGTTCAAGTTAGTGTTTCTAATTTGATTGAAATATACTGATAAAACATTTTTTTTCAACTAATGATGGCATGATCGTTTTGCAAGAAATGATTTTTTTTATAAACATATAAATGATTTTTCCTTGGAGATATTCGGGCCCACCATCCGCACAAGGTGGGATAGACAAACGAAAAATTTAAAAGATGAGCTCACTAATCAGTTGGTTGGCCTATTTAGAAACGTGACCTTCGATCGAGCCGCGGTCCTAAAGAAGGTTGGACAACATATGAAGATTGTACGAGACCAATATAGGGTTCACCTAGAAAGGAACCCTAGGTATGAGCCCCCTCTGATGATTCCAACAAGAGAGTGGAAATCCCTAGTGGAATATGGAAAGGAGAGGGCTTTGAGAAAAGAAGGAAAGCTACCACCAGGAATAGGGAGGTATGCAATACTTTCCACGATGTAGTTCTAAACCTTATTACATTTATTAATTTTTATATCGAATTTGGAACATCTAACGTATTTCAACACTTGCATAGGCTCTCAGACACATCAAAGGCCACAAAGGAAAGAATAGAAAAAATTGGTCAGCACAAGCTTGGGCCTGGTGGTTATTTGAATTTAGCGGCACGAGTTGTAAGTATCGAAAAACCAATAATTCATCCAAATAATAAATTGAAAATTATTTTTGTTTTATTGTGCTGCAAAATGTAAATTAATGATGTTATGATAATATGTAGGCCGGCCGATTCAAAGAATTTCCCACTGAGGAAGACTTGAATCTTGGCTTCCAGCACGGCTTTGAAGCTGTTGTTGAATGCCAAAAAATCTTGTCTGGGCAAACACGGTCTTCTGGCGATCCATCTGGTGAACAAGTATATAAAATATATATATTTTAATGAATATTTATTACTTGTGAAATCTATTCGTTATAAATAATTGACATAAAATATTGACTATGTTTTGAGCAGGAAATCAATGATCCCCTTAATGTTGAGGATGGAAAACAACCAATCGAAGATCATGCTTTGAATCCTGGAAATGAATTTATTCATATGCTACAATTTTATATATAGCATTGCATATGGTGAACATTAATGGTACTTCTTCATATTTCAACTGCAGAGCATGTAGAGGATCACACTGTACAGGTTGAGCCTGGGCAGGAATATGAAGAACATGATGTGGCCACAACAGGTAAAAAAACAGCTTTTTAATGTTTTTTTAAAATGAAATACTTGTCATTATAATAACAAAATAGATTTATGTAACATTTTCACATTATTGCAGCAAATCCGAACCCCTTTCTGCAAAATCCACATCGTGAGCACTCTACTAGGAAGACATCACGACAAGTTGATGAAGAACCAAGAACTGAACGACAGGTTCCATAAGATGAGATTCTTGTTGATTTTGTAAAGAGAAGAAAAAATAGAAAGAAGTGACTGAAGAAATATTGTGTAATTATTTTTGATAATATAATGTCATGCATGATTTTTTGCCTACTAAATGAATGAATGGTTTAATGAATGTTATATTTTATTGAATGAATGTGTTGACTGAATGAATTAATGGTTTAATGAATGTTAGATTTTATTGAATGAATGGTAAATGTTTGTTTATGATGAAATCTGCATGTTTGCACACAATTTTTTTTTTCAAGTACATGCATTGAGTATGGGGAATTGAGAGTCATGTGGGGGGGGAGGGGCCATAAGAGATCCCACCTTCACGTGGTTGGCCTTGTTCTGTAGAGAATATTAAATTATTATTGAAACAAATAGGATCTCAATGAATGGCTATGGTGCTGCCTTTCTATAACCCACTCGCATGTCATCTAAATTTTGACAATTTCTTGGGGCTTGTTATGAAACTAAAGCATCTTATCATACTTTCCAAGCCTATGACAAGGTAAGGAAAGTTGTTGTGCTAACGTCGCCAACTATGTTATCTAAGTGGCACATAGACTTGAAATTTGAAACGCTGGTCATTCAAGAATAATTGAGATATTTGTCAATGTATCAGGACCTAGAAAAACACCATTTTCTAACCCTTCGGCCAAGTCAAATGGTTCTGAAAAAGGATAATATATAGGGTGCCACAAAACTGGTAGACTCTATTGGCATCCCTAACAGAGAGAAATTGTCTCTATCTCAGGAGAAGATAATTTTCTATTAAGTGGAAATTTGGTTTTAGAATGGTTTATTCTTACTTGCAATGGAACTCACTACCTCTCACGGAGTATATCACATGCTTCCCAGAAACCATGAAGTTATAAATTGCAGGTTAAATGGTGTTCAAGGCCCTTTATTTCAGTTGAAAAATAAATTGAAGAAGAAGGGGATATTAAATGTCGCTCATGGAACTAAAACAAATAAATTGGTGGTTAATAGAGACGAGGGTTTCTCCCAACTATTATGCTAGCTTGATATTATGGAAGATATTCATGTTGGTGTCTTGAGTCATGAATTTACCATGAGAAGCTTTTCTCTTGCTTAAGTACAACCAAAATATCCTCCCAAACAAAAGGAAGGAGGAAAATACCAGGATGTCTATGTATATGCTTGCAAGCTCTGACTAAAGTTCAGAGGATGCACATATAGAAGTGAGATAAGGTAGGGCCACTTAAAATTATTATTTGGTAGGCTCATTTATGCTATATAAGAGGCACATATGCTTTAAAAGGTTGATATGAACTTTAATTTAAGTATCTATCATTAGCCTTCAATTTCCTAACACAACTATTCAACTTCACACCTCATATTTCTACTTGTCAAGCTACAAATAAATTACATCATTTTCGTATGATAAAGATGATCATACATTTGACCATTATATATTTGTTCCTAACAAATCCCCTTAATTGTGATCACCATGGATTGTATATGTTATCACCATCGTTGGTGAAAAATCTCAAATTTTCTTTTAGAGAAGAAGGGTCAAAGAACAATCACAACACTTGAACTTGCTGGTACCAAATCAAAATGTATCTCCTACCAAAAAAACTATCTATTTCTTGTACTCTCCAACAATGTGCCTGGAACAAGTAATCGAGTAGTCATCACTTCCATAGATCCTCATGCTGAAAGCAGAATCCACCTTAATAAAACGAGTTTGTCTTATCTTGGGACATTTTATATACTTTCTCTTAAACACTTAATGATGCAATCCAATAATTCTTTACAAACCAGGCAAGATGCATATCCATGAGAGTACATGCAACTCAAATCCATTTGAAGCCACAAGTCTTAGAACTCAGAAATCTGACAAAGTAAATATCATACATATTATACTCTCAATGTCAATGGCTGATATTCTGATGTTCAATGAACAAGGGTGGAAATGTTCTAATAGACTACCTTTTTCAAATCCCAAAGACTATTCTGGCATGGCTGTGATACAACTTGAAGAAAGCAAAGAGTAGCAGAAACAAAAAAAAATACAAACATTTGCACGTAGAGAGAAACTTATTTGTTTGTCACGATGGGATTGTAACTCATAATTCCTAGATTTAGTAATTGTCAAGAAGAATTGTAACACCCTGTAGAAATGAGAATAATATCCCGAGGTGTTATGTAAGGTGTCCACTGTCAATAAGGGATGTATGTCCCTACTCTATAAAGGCCTATCCAGTCCACTTGTATTTTCAACTTTCAAGTCTCGAGTAATTTCATATTGCATTCTTATTCAGTCTCAAGGGAGCAAGTTATTATATTATGTTATTCTACAGTGTGTTTTCCTATGAGATTTCCTGTGTAACTTGTTCCTTCTAGTATTTGGTATGCATAATACACCTCTACATCAATCAATTGCCAAACCAAACATTTCATAATTGAGATGCATCCATTCCAACCATTATATATCATTTTATTTATTCAACAAACTAATTAATGTAAATGTGCCAGATGCCAAACATTAAATTTCAATGGGTTGTTCGGTCCATGATGTCACACGCGTTAGGTGCCACAATGTGTTCTTTACATCATGTCTTTCTACAAATCAAAATAGGAATTCCAGTATCAATATTTTCTTAGAATGTTTCATTACTAGAAACATGGGCAATAAAAACAACATTTCTGGCATGTGTGGGCAATAAACACAACATTACAAGAAATATGATTGGCTAGGAAGACAACGAACCTGTGAAAAGTGGTTCCAAACTCTTTCTCAAGAAAAAAATGCCTTCAGCGTAAATATTGTATATTGCATCATCCAATGATGCAATATACTTGGCCTTTGGATGAGTGCAAAGTCTGTCAAGCACTTACAATTTTCCATCATTGTGTACCTACAGGCCTCATTCAATGAGTAAATATAATTTTCTCTAAGATGATCATCCAGCGACAAAACATACTTTGCTTCAAGATGAGCATAAGAGACAAAAAAAACTTTGCTTCAAGATGAGCACATAGTTTCTTTAGTGCCTAAGGTTTACCATCATCGCATAGTTACATTCCTTAACACACTATGATTTATCAAATTCCTTGATGGCCCTTTGCATGTCCATGGATGTGTCATTTAATGCTAGTGAATGTTCAAAACCCTTACAGAGCCATAATCTTCTCCACCAACATTGTAACATACATGCATATATATGAAAAAATCATACAAGAATTTAGTAATTTTTGCATCAAGTGATATAGATAACTTTTACACTAATACTATCTATAGTCTCAACTAGTATCGTTTTTCCTTTGACTAGATACTAAAATAAAGACCAAACAAATTTTACTTCATATATTCCCTTCCTAGGGACCTTTACACATATTTCCCTTAGTTTTTTGGTCTCTTACACTAACTTGAATCATGATTGTTCTTCGTACATTCAAATAAAAGTGAACAAACCTCAAATTTACTCAAAAATCAACATTGGCATCTACATAAAGATAAAACAAAGTTATCCCAAAGCTAACTAGGCCTAGCAATGGTGTTATATTATCTAAGTAATTGCCTTAATACTCTGTTGTTTTTTATTTCTTTATGGCTCCTATAACTAAGGGAATGGGAGCAGAGCAAGAAGCGAAATTTTCAAAAGCTCCTATTTTGAGAGAGTTTTTTTATATATTATATATTTTGATGGATTTATATCAAATAAACATGTAGGATGATTAATTAGCTATAGGAAACATGCATTAAACCATATAACATCAATCATCTAGTAGTTATAACTTATAACATTTTCATCAAATGATCAACAATAACAACTTTTATAGGAGCTTGGAAAAGAAGGGAGGTACCATAACATTGTCGTGAAATGATCATCCTAGTATCAAAGCTTTTAGTATAGTAGAGCTAGGGAGCACCTCGGGAGTGCACTCCCAAAACTAGGAGCATTTTGGAAGCGAGCTCCCGAAGGAAGTGAGCTTTGGGAGTGGGGGTGCTTCTTTTAAAGTGTTTTTGGTTCTTCAAGGACTTGAATGGTTGGATGTCCATAAAACTGCTTGATATTGTTGATACATAACACTCTTGAAAGATGGAAATAGAACACTCTTGAAATATTATTTTGTTGATTTTCTCAAATTTGTTAAGTGAAATGGTTACAAATTCCGTTATTTTTCTTCCTTTGGACTGGAAACAAATGGTATCTATTGTAGGTTGAATATAAAATGTTGCTCATCCTATTTTCTACCTTGTGACACAGGTTATATGCCTATTGAAAAAAATGCAGCCATCGACACAAAGTAAAAATTATAATATTTGGGTATTTGTTCCACTAACCAGAAGTGATATTCTCCACAAGTGTGATGTAATGGAGGTATCTCTCTATCTGATTTATTGTTCTATAACTAGTCAATTGTGTTTACCTGTGGTATTTAGTAGGAGACTGATTTGCATGGTTGGAGATGTTAAACGGAAGATATTGTGTATATGATCTTCTGACTGATTTTCATTTTCTTTAGGTATGGAAAATTAGGTCTAATTGTTTCTCGGAAAATATGTTTCTATTTCCTACAGGTTTAATAATATCCCCAAGATCAAGCCAAAGTCATTAACTCAAGGAAATAAATAGCCCTGGAATCATCTCAACGACTTCATAAGGTCAGAGATAAGGCTCCAAGGTTAGAGGAATATCCAATTTAATATTTTAGTTAGGCATTATTTGTTAAATATGTGTGACCTCTTTGCATGAAATTTAAAGTTCGGGAAAGTTAAGAATAAATGGTGCACATCCTCAACCTCATTTGTATCACAAGTTTTTACAAATTGATCCATCCCAAGAGGCTTGAGTTAATCAAATAACTAGTTTCATTGTGGAGTTCATTAGCATAGCTCTTGATTTTGGCGACATTCGCTTAGTTCTTTAATCTCACAATGTTGGAAAATAGTTTTGATCAGTAAAATGAGGACTTATAGAGCTTTGTAATATTTAAACTTTGTTATTTAGGATTTATAGAGCTTTGTAATATTTCAACTTGCTTATTAATTCTTATTAGCCACCCATGTTCTCACCCTGTCTTGGGAGGTTTGTCCCACACATGCTGCTTTATCAAATATATCATTCTAGTTGAATGCTATAATTTGAGGTCACTTCACAATGGCAGTCTCTTGGGTAATCTTTATTAAGTGTCATTCCGCACAATTTTTTTAGCTAAGATACGATTGGAATTTCTTTTTCCACATTTTAGAGAGAATTCACTTAAGCAACTATGTCAATCCTAAAGAGAACTAGTTTTAACCAAGAGCCTCAAAAAATTATGTTTGAACTTGAAATGAGAAATATATCAATCGATCCCAAATTAAACAACTTGTGCATCTTCACAATTTGACTATGAATAAATTTACAGTACATGCACAATGTGTTAGCAAGTGCTTAGTAGACATCTTCATTTAATTTTTAGGAATCACTATCAAGGATTTATAATTATATTCAAAATGGTTATTATTTTATTATGCACTAATATCCATAATGATATATTTGTAAAAGCATATTCCAGAGATGATTTATGTCCTTTTAATAGTGCAAACATTGGTCATTTACAAATTACCTATTCTTGTTGTCATTTTGAATAATGGCAGTGTCTATGGTGGATATAGAAGGATTGTAGAAGACATCCAAGGGCCTCACAAAGATCATATTGCACCAATGTCATTTGTTCTAGGATCACGATATCATACTATGATGGAAGCATTGAGTGGAAAAGGTTATCTTGTTAGCACTCTTCACTCTCGGTGAGATTCAGTCTGCCTTGACTGAATCCTTTTCAAAAATAAACCTAGTGGTCATAAATGTAACCATAGATCCATATGTAGGTGTTGACAGTGGAAGAATGCAACACAAAAATTGAGAGATCAATCAATAAGGACAAATAAGTGTCCTACTAACTTGGAAATGGTGTTTATGTATTGTGCTTTTGGGAATAGTATTCCTCTTCTAAGAGGAGATACATCCATATCTCCTTGTGATAAACTTATACAACTTTATATCTGAGAAGCCAATTCATGCTCAAAGTATTTTACATCATTCCTAGGCAAGATGGATTTTCCTAATTGGGGCACTTGTTAGTGTGCTAGTGGATCTTTGATTTTATTGTTGCATTGTTTTGCTTTAGTTCTTATTCTCTCCAATAATAATTTAGGGTCATTTTTTAAAGAAGAAAAATGAAACCACATTCTTGGTTTTGAAATCACTTGGGATCTGCTTCTTGATGTCGTGATGATATTTCCATTCACTGGAGAAAAGCTGATGGAATGTGTGGGCAATATATCTGTAATTTAAAAAAAAAAATTCCCCAAACTCGTCGAATATCCGATGTTCCCTCCCATAGAATCTGACGCCATCTCCATACAACCGACGACATATATAATGCAATGACGTGAGATATCCGACATCCACTTCCATGGAATCCGACTCCGTTTCCATACAGTCCATGACATATATAATGCAATCTTGGTGGATATCTGACATTCCCTTCCATAGAATCTGACGCCGTCTCCATACAACCAGCGACATATATAATGCAATTACAGTCAGCTATTCGACGACCCCTTCAAAACAATCTGGCGAGATTTCCAAACCACTAATGCCAAACGTCGTCGGTCTTTCTAGGTATCTGCATTGGATATCCTACAATATTTGATTTCATGCATGTCGAATACCCAACCACTCTTTAAATTAGCGGGTGTCGGATATTCGACGTCCTATAAAGTAATAGGGTTTGGATATTCGACGTTAATATTAAAAGAGTAGTGGTTAGAAATCCGACAGGCCTGTGTTGGATATCCGACGCATCCATTTTGCTATTAGATATCCGACGAAGTGCAACCAACGTTTAAAAAAGGAGAAGCTTATCGGATGGTCGACAGCGTGATGTAAAAAATCAGACATATATGCCATCGGATTTTGAGTTCAAAAATGCTAGTGAGGGAATGGTCAGATATCCATACAAAAATATGTCATAATTTCCTTCGCATATCCGACATCATTTAGATAGGGAAGGGTTGGATATCCGACCAAGAATATGTCATAATTTCCGTCGCATATCCGACATAAGTTACATAAGGAAGGGTCGTATATCCGACCAAGAAGACGTCGGAATTTCCGTCGCATATCCGACATAAGTTACATAGGGAAGGGTCGTATATCGACAAAGAATACATCAAATATCCTACAAAACTGACATACTCCTAAGTCAGATATTCGACAAAGGAGGCGTCGAAGTTCCAACAGATGTAACCATAGACAAATGACAAAGTACAATGACATTTTCCATAGGAGGTATGGAAACATCATCAGATGTACTGGAGGTGCCGTTGGATATGTGACTTCATTGGGGAATTTAAAAAAAAAATAGTAGTTCCAAATGGGGTTCACCTGGGACCAAGGTCCACAATCACGTCTTTTTTCTACTAAAGTTTTTTTTTGTTTTCCTTGATTGTCTAATATGGGCATAACATCATAATATGACCGCGCAGATTTGAAGACATGTATTTATGCCATACTTAATAAAAAAACTACTAGGAAACCATCTAAGTCTGTGGATGTCTCAGGTTTCTGTTGAATGTTGATCCATCCACAACCATATTTAGAGTCTAATCCTCCCCTTCAGTTTAGTACTGCTAAATCGAAACAATAACAAACTACATCTACAAATAAAGATCAGATCCATAATTGTTCTATCAATTCATTTTAAATAGTAATATATGACATAATCATTCACAAATGGCCATTATGTGGTGTATTAGACTTAAGTGTATCCTCGCAATACATAGTTAACAACCAGGTATTCCTTATCAATGACCAAAAACACACATCTTAGCTCCAAATAAAAACCAATAAGCAAATCACAATAAAATCATGTATACATTATCATGTCATAAACGTTAAACACAATATATACCAAGTACAAAAAACTCAATCATGAGCTGAAAGATAGCAATTTAAGCATAACATCACAACAACCTTGCTAATCAATTACCTCAACCTGAGGGAGCATGCATATACGATCTATTGACTCTAAATTGTGTTCCTTGTAAAAATTGAAATGTTCAATTCACATAAAGAATCAAAATTGCCAGGGAAATAATTCAGCAAGGATCCAAAAAATGAGCACCAAGAAATACTCTGCCAAAAAGTCCAAATTTAGAATAATAAGCAAATGCATAGTTTTTATGATTTTAAAACTAGATTTAATATTAAACTCAAAACATCCGATAATTGCATTGCCAAATAAATATGGATAGAATATTCTTCATTATTATATAGAATGTCCAATCATGTACATCACATTAAGAATCAATAGCTTACTAGGCTCTAAAATCAAAATTCCCAGGTTCAAAAAAATGGAACATTAAACCATATATATGGATGTATCAATTCCCTCCTATGTTCCCCTTTTATGAGACCTAGAGGTGGAGGGTCCTAGCATTGCATGTCTAGTATATCCTCGAACTAGTTGCTCAAGCAACCAACTCTTGTGATTCTACATTGATTGCTAATGTTGTGGTTGTTCCTGCACGAGTTGGTCTTGCACCCAGTCCTCCACATCTACCCAACCAAGTGAATCCTCCAAAATAGGTCTTTCACTCTCCACCACAGTCAAAATAGGGTTCAATATCATCCAAACAAAGGGCCTCCGAATCAAGTGGTTTCTCTCACAACCAAAAAATTGTAGTTAAAAAAAACTATATCGTTAAGGAAATTATATTCCATTGAGTTGTGCTTCTTTGAGTGTAATTTTCGAATACAATCTAACCGCACTTGCTATTTGAGGTGTTGCAAGTCGAACTTGAAACTGGAATTTCAACTTTGCAAAGATTCAGTGTTTGTCCATGTCCAAAAAAAAAAGAATACACAAATGAATAAGAGGTGGTATATAAAGTTTATTATATTGGAGTCACTTGATCCTAGTATTGGAGAGTTAATACTACAACAGGTTATTTTATACAATAAGGACTCATTTGATCCTACTATTAGTGTTAATACTCAGGTGCCCCTCCTTAACATGAAAATATTATTTTCAACTATTTACACCACAGTTTTACAAAGATGACTACAAAATTGTTGAATAGCTCATATGGGTCTACCACTCCATCGAGGCAACCAGGTAACCATATGGGTGTACTGTTAAAATTCAATATGCTAAGGAAGCATTACATTCCATTTCACAATAATAGCATATACAGGATCACTGAAGAAACAACAAGCATAGCATAAACACAAGAGACAGAGATTTATCCTGGGAAACCCTCATGGGGTAGAAAACCCAGCAAAGCTTCCTCAATATAGATGACCAGCAATATACAAAGATGCAAACCATGAGCATAAGTTCCTTCTCCTCCATAGCAGACCTCTCCTCCACAAATGCGCCTTTCTCAAGTGAGTGAGTGTGTGTAATGAGGAACACACCTCCTCTATTTATACACTACTCTGATATGTATTTTACACAAGTACACGTAGGCTCGTATTTAACCAATAGGTTAAATACCCCACTACAACTAACTGGGCCGACCCCTCTAGGGTGGTCTAATAACCCTTTGACCCACATAACACATACAGGGCCGACCCCTACTAGGGAAGTCTAATAACCCGAGTTACCACATTACGACGGAGGAATAAACATCTCCGGATATACAATAAGATCTTCACGGAGGAATGAAACATCTCCGGAATAATAAAGTACAAATATAATATTCTTTGAAGTTACAATATCTCAACACTCCCCCTTAACGAGAAGGATATTATAACAACATCTGCACGAGCAAGGAGTCATCAACATCATACATGATACATCTATAAATCATTGGAAGCTTTCTTCAATTTGTCTTCATCAGTAACTCAAACAGTTATTGGCACATCAATGTCAACATCAACATCAGCATTACGATCATCAGCATCGTAATCACACGATCAGCAGCATTATCATCACACGATCAACAGCAGCACGATCAGCATCGTCATCATACAATCATCAGCATCGTCATCACACGATCATCAGCATCGTCATCACACGATCATCAGCATCGTCATCACACGATCATCAGCATCGTCATCATACGATCATCAGTATCGTCATAAGCATCGTCATCACACGATCATCAGCATCGTCATCAGCATCGTCATCATACGATCATCAGCATCATCACCGCACGATCATCAGCATCGTCATCATACGATCATCAGCATCGTCATCATACGATCATCAGCATCGTCATCATACGATCATTAGCATCATCACCGCACGATCATCAGCATCGTCATCATACGATCATCACAATCGTCATCATACGATCATCAGCATCGTCATCACACGATCATCGGCACCGTCAAGGAATGATGTAAACCAGTCATGTACCTTTTGAACCGAAGTCCAGGGACGATCCAATCCTATCTTTATCGAAGACATACGTCTACGGCTCTTCTTTCGGACTTAAGTCCAGGAATGATCCAATCCCTTCATTATCGGAGACATACGTCTACGGCTCTTCTTTCGGACTGAAGTCCAGGAATGATCCCAATCCCTTCATTATCGGAGACATACGTCTACGGCTCTTCTTTCGGACCGAAGTCCAGGAATGATCCCAATCCCTTCATTATCGGAGACATATGTCTACGGCTCTTCTTTCGGACCGAAGTCCAGGAATGATTCCAATCCCTTCATTATCGGAGACATACGTCTACGGCTCTTCTTTCGGACCGAAGTCTAGGAATGATCCCAATCCCTTCATTATCGGAGACATACGTCTACGGCTCTTCTTCCGGACCAAAGTCTAGGAATGATCCCAATCCCTTCATTATCGGAGACATACGTCTACGGCTCTTCTTTCGGACCGAAGTCCAGGAATGATCCCAATCCCTTCATTATCGGAGACATACGTCTACGGCTCTTCTTTCGGACCGAAGTCCAGGAATGATCCCAATCCCTTCATTATCGGAGACATACGTCTACGGCTCTTCTTTCGGACCGAAGTCCAAGAATGATCCCAATCCCTTCATTATCGGAGACATACGTCTACGGCTCTTCTTTCGGACCGAAGTCCAGGAATGATCCCAATCCCTTCATTATCGGAGACATACGTCTACGGCTCTTCTTTCGGACCGAAGTCCAGGAATGATCCCAATCCCTTCATTATCGGAGACATACGTCTACGGCTCTTCTTTCGGACCAAAGTCCAGGAATGATCCCAATCCCTTCATTATCGGAGACATACGTCTACAGCTCTTCTTTCGGACCGAAGTCCAGGAATGATCCCAATCCCTTAATTATCGGAGACATACGTCTACGGCTCTTCTTTCGGACCGAAGTCCAGGAATGATCCCAATCCCTTCATTATCGAAGACCTCACGTCTACGGCTCTCTTTAGGACTGAAAGTCCAGGGATGATCCCAATCCCCTCAACTGTCCACTAAGGACTTCATTCTCAGAGACCTTACGTCTACGGCTCTCTTTAGGACTGAAAGTCCAGGGATGATCCCAATCCCCTCAACTGTCCACTAAGGACTTCATTCTCGGAGACCTTACGTCTACGGCTCTCTTTAGGACTGAAAGTCCAGGGATGATCCCAATCCCCTCAACTGTCCACTAAGGACTTCATTCTCGGAGACCTCACGTCTACGGCTCTCTTTAGGACTGAAAGTCCAAGGATGATCCAATCCCCTCAACTGTCCACTAAGGACTTCATTCTCGGAGACCTCACGTCTACGGCTCTCTTTAGGACTGAAAGTCCAGGGATGATCCAATCCCCTCAACTGTCCACTAAGGACTTCATTCTCGGAGACCTCACGTCTACGGCTCTCTTTAGGACTGAAAGTCCAGGGATGATCCAATCCCCTCAAGTCCACCAAGGACTTCATTCTCGGAGACCTCACGTCTACGGCTCTCTTTAGGACTGAAAGTCCAGGGATGATCCAATCCCCTCAAGTCCACCAAGGACTTCATTCTCGGAGACCTCACATCTACGGCTCTCTTTAGGACTGAAAGTCCAGGGATGATCCAATCCCTTTCTGTATTCTCATCTATACAAGAGCAGTTATCACATTAGCATGTATTCTCACCAATACATCAAAACATGTATACATCACACCAAAACATGTATACATCACAACTAGCATGTATTCTTACTAATACATCAAAACATGTATACATCACATCTAGCATGTATTCTTACTAATACATCTAACATCAAAACATGTATACATCACAACTAGCATGTATTCTTACTAATACATCTAACATCAAAACATGTATACATCACAACTAGCATGTATTCTTACTAATACATCAAAACATGTATACATCACACCAAAACATGTATACATCTAGTATGTATTCTCACCAATACATCTATCATCAAAAGCATGTATAAGTAAAGCTAAGTATTCTAAGTATAAGAGTCCTAAATCTAAATATTTCTAAGTAACTGGGTGTAGAGAACAGGTTACCTCATCAACGACCTTGTTGTTTGATGAGACAATCTCATCAGAGTGACTATACTACTCCCCCTTTCGAGGAGGGTCCTTTTGAACTACACCAAGCTTGTCTCGGAAGTATTCAAACTTCACTCGAGACAGAGGTTTGGTTGGTAACTTCTTCACTTGACGTAGAGGCTTGGTTAGTACAACGGCAACCTGTTACAAAATCAAACTTTTAGAGTTCCTTTCTGTGTCATATCTTGTTAGTTCCCTATGTTCTTTGACTTATCATGGAACACTAGATTCTATGTCATCTTGATACAACTCTAATTATCACATAGGATCTCAGTTGGTTCTATCTCTAAGTCAAACAATCCTAAAGCCAAACTTCTTCACAACTAGCAGAGCAAGCAGCCATATATTCCGCTTGTGCTGAGAGCCACACTAGACTGCTTCCAGCTAAACCACGAGATCATGGCTAATCCCAGACAATAACATCCTCTCGATGTGTTCTTCTTGTCTGATACACTTCCTTCCCAAACAGAATCTGAATAGCCATCTGAAGTCATGATCTTCAAGATAGCATAGATCAAATTCTATCGTGTCCTTTATGTGCCTCATCACATACTTTGCAACTATCAGGTAAACACATCTAGTTTCCACTAGATACTAACTCAAGGTGTTCATAACAAAGCATATATCTAACCTAGTATATGTTAGATATATCAAAGACCCAATAATTTTACTGTACAGAGTTATATCCACTAACTCTGATGAGTTATCCCCTAACAGCTTCAAGTTGGAATCCATAAGAGTGGCCATTCCAACACCTCAAGTCATATTTCTCATCATACTTTCCCTGGTTGAGAAATATTCCTTCTGAGCCTTGCCATACTTCCAGACCTAGGAAGTAAAGCATCAATTTGAGATCTTTCATTTTTCATTTATGCATTGAATGATCTTCTGCATATCTATCTGTGCCATCTCTCGTTAGATGGGTCTACTGATATGAGCCTCAATATCATTCGAACTCTGTGGTGAGTTCCTTCTTGCATCCATGTCATATGTGTATCATATTCAACCTTGTAGAAAAGGTTGAGATCCACATCACCCATGGTGATCATTAAGCTTATCAAATTATTATCGATCCTAGGTACCTATACAGAACCTGATTCTTACTTCTTCTTTAATTACACCATACTTGGAGCAAACATCTTGTCGTGATTCTCTTCCCCTTTCTAAGAGAATCTTCTAGCCATGAGCCTTCTATATTTTGTTTGATTTGTAAATCTTCTTGTTTGAACATCCACCACTTGTACGGTGTCCATCATTCTTCATGACCTTTCCTACAGATCAAAATTAAGTACATGATTAGTAATACTTCATAATCATCAAAAGATAACCCATTATGCATACAGATATCATTTACATAGTGATGCAACTATTTTGACCAATACTTTGGCACAACACTTTCCCATATCCTGTATGCATATAGTGGCTATCTAGATGCCTTCCATCTCTACCAGAACATACTATCGAGAGTGTGCACAACTCTCAGCATGTCAGCAAAGAGGTTTCATTCTAGACAAGCAACAATGGAATGTTTGCCCAAACATATGCACATTAGTTGTATACTGTTCAATGCTCTATGAATGTTTACACTCAGCATTATATATTCTAGGAATAAAAATATGCATGCAGGCAATATCATTACTATTTCAAATAGCAACTCAAATACTTATCTTTTATGTTTGTGTGGATGCCTCCCGCTTGATCTTCTGTATGTGTTTTGAACTTCTATTCATTCTGTACCACTGTGCATGCTCAAGAGTCATCCTCATGATCTCATACACAAACATACACTCATTAGTATATTCTAAATGCTATCAAAACATTATAGTACTAAATAATCTTGAAAACGTATAGTCATGATTATAGTTAATAAACATTAGTATTCAAGATTTCAGGGAAGTCTTCTTTTACTCATGCATATCATTGATAAAAGATATAATATGCATAATCCCTTGATTACTAACTTTATGAATAAGCATAACCAATCATTCCAAGTATACTTATATAAGGGATCCTAACACAAGGTAAGATTCATGGGAAACATACCTGTATTAGTATACCTACTTGGTTATGTACAACATACCTAAACAATCTCTTCAATGATTTAGAGATCCTGAGCTAGAACCTGCATGTCTCATAGGTTAAGCATAATATAACAAAGTCATACATACCTCGTAAGTAGAACAAAGATTATGGATGAGTCTTTGTCTTCATGTTTTCATGGTCATGGAGCCTGATTTGTCTTTTGTGATGTACCTGTATCTTGTTAGCAGACAACCTCAACCTCACACAACACCATAATGCATTAGTACAATCATAAGTGTCAACACCCTAACCAATGAATATCTTCTATCATGCATTCATAATTTTGTTAAGGTGATACAACAAATCTAGAATCAAGATTGTACTAACTGTAATAACATGAAGACAAACATACCATAAACTTAATCATGAACAAATCTCAAAACATACCTCGATGAGTCATACCTATCGAGATCGCTTGTAATATCCTTATGTAAAGCCTTAGCCTCATCTCCCTCTGAAACATGAACTCCTTCACTTATGTAGGTGACCAATCCATCTTCTTCTAGGATTTACCCTATCCACTTGATTTGCAAGAACTGGACCTGGAGCTGGATATGGGTTTGTCAGAGAAACCCCAAAAATTCAAACTTTGAATTTCAAACTTCCGAAAGGATAGAGATATGCGCCTTGATGAGCTGATCAAACTGATATATTCAGAATTTGAAAACTGCAAAGTTTTACTCCTCAATTTTGCCTTTGAAACTTTCGGATTCACTGGACGTGACCCTGAACTGGGGTTTGATGAAGCCCACTCTTTTGCCCCATCAAAAAGTTTGATCCAAAGCTTTAAGCTTCTATTTTTCTGAGGAGCTTCCAGCTGTGGTCACAGATTTCAAAAATTCCCATTTTTACAGAAGCCCTAATTTTCCGCTTTTCTGATCAAAGTCCCGAACTAGTGTCTAATCAGGCCCGGCCTTCTGCCCAACCAAAAATTCTGATCTTGGTCTCTAAATTTCTATTTTGATGAGTAGCATCCAGCCGTGGTCTCCGATTACAAAAATTCCAACTTTCTCCAAAGCCCTAAATTCCGGAAGTCATGAATGAAGGTACCAAAAAATAATTCTGTTTTGACGGAAATATGTACCTGATTGTTTCTGGTGTAACTCTGAAATTTTTGATCCACAGGGTCTGAAAAAGTTTCCTGAGATAGCCTGACCTGTTATCTTTCCATCCTGACAGGTCTGACCTCAATTGGATTCTCTGAGAGAGAGTTATGCCAAATGTCGCAACGTGACCTGTTTTGGGAAAATACAGGAGAGCGAACTTGTACGGCGTGCCACGTGTCACTTTTTGACCTTCGGCCTCTGAAAAAGTTTTCTGAGATAGCTCGGCTTGTTATATTTCCATCCTGATAGGTCTGACCTCAATTGGATTTTCTGAGAGAGATTTATGCCAAGTGTCGCAACGTGACCTGTTTATGGGATAATACAGGAGAGCGCACTTGTACGGAGTGCCACGTGTCACTGGTTCAACTTCGGCCTCTGAAAACGTTTTCTGAGATAGTGCAGACTGTGTACTACCTGTCACGTTTTACGAAATTTCATTTGGAGCTTCCTATCCCAAGATATGACCTTTTTCCCAAGGTCACCTGATTTTGACTCAGATCTGGAAGAGGCAGAAACCCTATATTGTACAGATCATAAATCACAAAGTACAACGAATTAGAGGTTGTCCTTTGGAAAAAAGGTACCTGGAGAATTTAGCTTCGTCCTGTAACAATTTCAGATCCGAAAACTTCGCCAAAACGGATTTATAGCGAAAGTGCTACGATGACTGGGTTTTGCTATGTAAAACCCTAACCTTCAAATTGTCGTAAGTAAAGCAAGTGTCTTTAGTGCCATACCTTGTCTTCCTTCAGGTCAGCTCTGATACCATGTTAAAATTCAATATGCTAAGGAAGCATTACATTCCATTTCACAATAATAGCATATACAGGATCACTGAAGAAACAACAAGCATAGCATAAACACAAGAGACAAAGATTTATCCTGGGAAACCCTCATGGGGTAGAAAACCCAGCAAAGCTTCCTCAATATAGATGACCAACAATATACAAAGATGCAAACCCTGAGCATAAGTTCCTTCTCCTCCATAGCAGACCTCTCCTCCACAAATGCGCCTTTCTCAAGTGAGTGAGTGTGTGTAATGAGGAACACACCTCCTCTATTTATACACTACTCTGATATGTATTTTACACAAGTACACGTAGGCTCGTATTTAACCAATAGGTTAAATACCCCACTACAACTAACTGGTCCGACCCCTCTAGGGTGGTCTAATAACCCTTTGACCCACATAACACATACAGGGCCGACCGCTACTAGGGAAGTCTAATAAACCGAGTTACCACATTCCGACGGAGGAATAAACATCTCCGGATATACAATAAGATCTTCACGGAGGAATGAAACATCTCCGGAATAATAAAGTACAAATATAATATTCTTTGAAGTTACAATATCTCAACATGTACCACCATCAACCAAGGCACCTAGGAAATCAATCACAATGGCCACTATTTTTCTTCCATGTTGACCAGATTACATATTATATATTTTTCTTCACCCCATCTCCATATAGTGGGACTTCGCTAGTGCTCCATAACACTGACATATCCTTCATTTTGAAGTCAAAATTCCATGAAATCCACCTAAGCAATCTTACAAATTAATAGAATTAAATCTACTTAAATTTAAGGTGGGATTCCCCTCAACAATAATATCATTCCAACTATTGTACCCTTTTCCCTGGAGACTTATTTAAGCTACTAAACATGGTAGTGTTTGTTTGTTTAAATAAAAGGTAGTGTTTCTTAATATAGTTGGATATTAATCCATTGTTTTAAAAGCTTGGTCGTCATTTCAAGTTTCCGAGCGAGCTAGTCACTATCTCCATTGTTATATATTGGTCCATGTAAGTTTTTCAGTTGATATCTTCCTGCATGTTGTTTCATGTTGTAGGCCTTTGCAATGTTGGGAGAATTTAAACCAAGGTTTAGAATTTAAATCCCTCTTGGCACTACACCATTGCTCAAGAAATTCAATCAAATATAGTGCTAAATTCATTCCATTTTTTAACCATCAACAAAAAAATCAATAAATAATGTGGGATAGATCTAGTTTTGGAGTTTAACTTTGAATATAGATTAGGTAGCAACAAGTGTAGTTGGGAATATAGTGCTATCAATTTTTTTGTCTATGTCATTCCTTAGCTTTCTGAAAATCCATTTTTTTGAAGAATTAACCAGCCTCGATACTCCTTGCTATTGAAGGCATGATGCCCCCCATAACCCTCTCTTCTTGCAAATAAGGGAATAGAAGCTTCCATAAACTATGCATTTAGAAACCCCAATAATATCAAATAAATTTTAAAACAATGGAAGATGGATAGGTTTGAAGCAATAATGGTAGTTTTGTTGTAACATTTTTCTTAGAAAATCAATCTAAATTAGGTTTCACATCCTCCATTTTCATATATCAAGAGATTTTTCAAACCCTGTATCCAAGACATCCATTCTAACAATGTATCCCCAAGGTTGCAGGGTTTGCTCCAATGACCATTATAATAAACTACATAAAACTTGTTTTCATAAAGATTGTCATGAATTCCCAAAAAACTACTTACTTTTGACTTCATTCATCCTAGTGATTTTTTTATTGTAAAACCCTTAAATCCTATGCCTTATAATAATATTAAACATATGAGAGAAGGGACTTTCGAAACCTTGATTTGTCTAGGTATCTACGGACATGGAGACGGGATTCAAATTTCTGTATCGAAACTAATCATGATGGACATGAGATTGTAGTCCCTATAACTTTATAAATAAATGGGATGGCAACAAATTGATGATCTAGAAATCGAATAACTTCAGAATAATGGGGCAGACGAAAGTACACAGTTGAACTGGGTTGATCTAGCTCCTACCTTTGGAAGAAAACAAAATTGATGCGTTTAAAATTAACACCCAACCCAATAGAAATTCTTCTTCTTCCAAGTGTCGAGTCTCATAAGGTTGATGATCATGCTATTTATCATTGTTTTTCCCTTTTGAATATGTAATCCAACCTCCTAAAATGAGCAATGTCATAAACTGGATGATTCTTAGAGATGTAGCTTTGTGGACTACTCATTAGGCGATCTGAGGTGGTAAAGAGGTCCAAGTAAACTCAAAAATTATTGAAAGGTTGTGTAATGAAAATGTTGTGGCTACATATTCTCAAAGTTGAATGCATTAAATCAATGGTAATTTATGTATTTTGTGGAGTTCAAAATCTCTTTTTGCACAACGATGGGCATCTATTTTCCCTAAATTTCCTAGTAAATGTGCTTTCCCTCCCACACCCACTTCATTTTTTATTTTTACACCCACTTAATTTTTCATTTTTATATTTCGTGTTATGTCTTCAAAGATGAAATAAATGAATAAATGAATATTAAATAAAAAAATGAGGATAAATTTTGAGACAGTATGAGTATTTGTCTCAAATAATTGTCTTAAAATACCCTTCCATCTAGCAGTGCAAGAGGACCAAACAAAAGGATACCATTCCGAGGTTGTAGTGAAATATGAAACCAATTAATTTACACCTAACCAAAAGAAATCATATAAATGTAATGCCCATCATTTAACTTTAATATGTCTAACAAAGGAGATTCTTAGTAACCAAAACATTGAAGGAGGACCAATTAATAGGTTCAAGTTTTGATCTAGTGGTTGAAATTACCACTCCATCTCACTCTGAAACTTTAAGCAATGTGTCCAAACAATGCGCATTCCTTTAACATAAGTATTATGCACAACCGATCCTGCATATAGTTCTATAGTCTCCCAATTAAAAGAAAATGGCCTATACATAGTGTATATGGCTTGTATAACCTATGTAAATCTCTAGTTGGAACTTATCAAGTTCATACAATATTCAAAGTAGTTTAATCATCATTAGTAAATCCATTGGAAAGTAGATAAAGTTATATGTCTTCCATCAATAGTCAATAAGATTGAAAAACATAATTAGAAACCCTCTATAATAGTGCAACGACTTTCGAATGGAATCCGTTGATTTCTAATCTAAAAAATGAACGAATGGTGGAAAATAGAGAGCTATTGGAAATTTTGAATTGCCCTAGGAGAATGAAACCATAAATAGGTAGCCAAGGGCCATTAAAATAGAGAGGTTCTTCCATTAAAATTGACATACAAAAATAGAACAACATTTTTAAAAAACATAGAGATAAAAATATATCACACATGAACAAAACTGAATCCAATTGCATGTCAACAAGATCTAATTGGGGTGCACTATGGATTTAATAAATACAATGACTTTATTATCAATAATATTGAATCAATGACTTTAACCTCAATTGACATGGATCTTTCCCCAATCTTGACTAGGAGAAAATGGTATTGCATTCATGAGGTTGTTGTACATCTAAAGAAGTCTAACTATCAGTTTTCAACCAAATCAACGAAGGGCACAACTAATTTTTCATAACTATATATTTTTTAGGCTTAGCTAATGATATGATAAAACTAGATGTATCCGGTAAACATATTCGTGCATGTTATAAAGTACCCATCCTATTTATTTTTAATTCTACTGACCCTCCCTTAGTCTCAGTGCCAAATCCTTCCTCAAATATTAGTGTTGGTGTTGAGAGTTCGATTATCATCAATTTTTAAAGGATTTCCAATCACAAAAATGATAGAGAAGTTACATTAAAAAAATAGTGATTCACTTGATTTGTGAATGCGTTCCATCATAATATTGTTTTAGAATCGATCATGGGAGATGGTGATAGAGAGGAGGATTGTTTGGATACTATCAAAATTTAGCGACTCGCAAATACATAGATTCAAATTTGATTCATTTAGAATGAAGATAAACCCTCACCTTAAGAATGAAAGAGAAAGGCGAATGAAAGAAATAAGTATTCAATAGAGACCATTAAACCAACCCTTCCTTAATGAATTTGACCTAGACCATCCTGAACTTCAAAAGCTACATCCAAGGTGAAGGAAATAAGTGAGTGAGTGAACATGCCCATCCCTTATGGATATTTTTAGCCTCACGATCCTTTCTTTTCACTTATTTCCTTCCTCATCCTTCGAGTGAGAGGCCTTGAAAGAAGGATCCCTCTTTTGGTTAGGTTCTTGCATTTGCTAGTTTTACCTACGACCCAAAAGGGCACAATGTCACTATTTTTTTTGGAAGCAATATTATCCTTATCCGAATTCAAGGAAGACTTGTAATATTCACATCATCTTTCTCCAAATATTTTCCACAATTAAAAATGTAGTACAAACCTCATATAGACATGGAAACCCTTAAACCCGAACACTAAGGCATGTAATGTCCATCATGAGTTCTAAGGGATAGTTCCCTTAATGGTATCCTATTTATTTTTTGGGGGGTACAATGTGTACTACTCTATGCCCACTAGCATAGTGACATACAACAAAAAATGGGCTTATACCATCATATTCAAGAAAACACTAACTTTGAAGAGAAAACTTACCTAGGGTTTATAGGAAAGAGGTAGAGTCTCTCTTACTATGATTGAGTTGGAGTAGCAGTGGGAGGTGACTAAATTATAAGTAAACCTACACACAATCAACCGAGAAAACATTCTCTCTCTTTGCATGGTAAATCCTTGACATACTTACTTAAACAATAAATAACGCCAAATCATCAATGAAGTAAAAGCATGAACAACACATGAATTAACAAAGTAATTTTTATTTTTATTTTTTGTGGGGAGAAAGGAGACTCTATTGCAAGAAGTAAATATCACATTAGTAGATCCATACCTTGCATGATAAGAAAGTTCCAAATTCCTTCTACTTTGGGTTCATTGTTATTAAGTTTTTCTTTAACTTAATGCCTTCCCACAAGTTTTCAATCATTCTCTTTTATAGAAAACATTATATTTTCTTTTACAACAATAAAAATATTGTTATATTTTAAATTGTTTTTTACACATTTTATTCATGTTTTGTCTTCGTATCTTAATTAGTCTAATTTAGTTAAATTATATTTTTATTTGCATCTTCAAATTAAATTAAATTATATGTACATTCTTCTATACAATATTTATCATCTTGATATCTTCATTGAAATGAACAAACTCTTCACTTAGCAAATCAATGACATTGGTGAAATTTGGGTTATATTAGAACCATTGAAATGAACAAATTCTTGACTCTGTTAGAGTTGATTGACTCCATTAGAGTAATGAGTTTGTAATAAATATTCATAAAAGGAAGTATAAAACCATATTCTATTCCCTTTTGGTAAATTTCTTCATCATACACATCCCACACAAATTTGAATTTAGCTTTTACTTCAAATTTTTCTCACCCTCCAACTTTGACCATGTTTATAAAATAACACTGTATTTTAATTGGTATAAACTCAAGTCTCCTTACCAAGAAAGTAAGGTGAGATAAATTCATAAATTGAACATGAGTATGCATCTTTTTGTCATAAGTATAGAATTTTACCAAACTGATATTAGTAAAGATCAACGAGTCTTTTTACCAAGAAAGTAAGGTGAGAGAAATTCATAACTTGAACATGAATATGCATCTTTGTAAATTTCCTTAAAATCCACTCTAGGGATAGAGTAGTTGGATTAGTTAATGCACCCAAATTATTCCTGTTAACCACACATGGATTTCTTCACCAAAATAAAATGCAGCGAAAATAAAACACTGAGAGAAATATCAATCACACAATAGACACAAATATTTTTGGGTATAAACCCTTGAGCAAAACCCAAGATGGGAAAATCGATGCAGCAGTGTAAGAAGATATTTTATTAAGAAAATATGGAACAATACAATCCAGAAATCGATGTATGCCCAAACTAGAAAAATCCTACCACAACTCACTAATAAAATACCTCATACCTGTACGGCCTTCCTGCACAATTGTACAGACCTAATGTAGTTTGTATAGATTCCGTACGACTTCCACGTAAGTTGTACAAACTAATTTCGTACGGCCTCTGCTGACACATGTGAATCCATTTGCGATTTGTTGTATGGCCCTGCTGCTGTACGACCTGCTCACGGTCTATACGACCTCTCTCCTGTGCAAATCATACGACCCTCTCTAGATCACTGCTCCTCCGTCTTCTCTACAAAAATCTCTTTAAGACTTCTCTCTCCATCTCTGTCGAAATGTGTGTGTGTCCTCTCCACCAATTGATCCTCCTTTTAACTCATTAGCTAAGCGAAAAACCTAATCTCACTACGGATCAATGGATGAGATCCTTCGGTGAGATCAATGGCCAATATTAGATTAGCCATCACTTAAATATTTTTCAATTTCACTTTATAAAAAGGTGTTCCATTAAGTCAATTAATAATTAAATCACATTAATATATTTTCCAATGTAAAACTTAGGAAATATACATCAAATACAATTTGGATTCTTCATTTAAGTATTCTGCATGCAAGGACACATGTAATGCAGGAAGAATTCCCTTGTTGTCACTTTCTAACACTGCCCCTCAACGAGGAAGGGATTCAGTAACAACCCCAACTTGTCTATGAACTTTACAAACTTGAGTTTGCAAAGTTCCTTGGTGAATATGTCTGCCACCTGTTCATCTTTTTGAATGTAATCCAACCGAATGGTTCCTCTCTGAACACAATCTCTGAGGAAGTGATACTGGATTTCAATGTGTTTAATCCTGTCATGGAACACTGGATTCTTAGAAAGGTTGATACCACTCTTATCATTACAGTGAACTATAGTAGTCTCCAACTCACTCTCGAACAATCCTGAGAGTAACTTCCTTAGCCACATCCCCTCACATGAATCCATGATGGATGCCATGTGCTCAGCCTCTGCTGAGCTCAATGCAATTGACTTCTACTTCATGCTGAACCAAGATACAACCCATGATCCAATGTTGAAGCATCAACCTGAAGTGCTATTCGAATCCTCTACACATCTTACCCTGTTAGCATCTGTGAAACCTGCCAACTATATACTCCCACTACGCTCATAAAAAAACCATACTCCACTATGCCTCTGATGTAGCAAAGTATGTGCTTCGCAGCTGTCCAATGCACTCTTTGAGGGTTCACCATGACCTGACTCAAAGAGTTAACTACAAAGCTGATGTCTGGTTGAGTGTTGACTACATACATACGTGACCCGATAAACTGCCTATACAGTGTAGGATCAAACTCCTCTGATCTCGATACATCAATCTTCCTCCAGTTGGTAACTAGAGGTGTGGAAATAGATATACATTCCTCCATCGTGAATCTCTTCAATATCTCTACTGCATACTTCCCCTATCCAATGAAGAAGCACCCATATCTCTTCCAAACCTCCATACCTAGAAAGTAATGCATCAAACCAAGGTCTTTAATCTCAAACTACACTATAAGATTGGACTTGTAGTCCCTGATCAGCCTCTCATCTCCTGTAAGAAAGAGATCATCCACATATAGTACCAGTATGACAGGTACATCACCTGGCAAGAAGTATAGGTTATGGTCTGCTTCACTTCGCTAAAAACCCATCTCTCGTAGATAGATGTCAATCCTCGAGTACCATGCTCGAGGTGCCTTCTTGAGCCCATAACGGGCTCTCTACAACATGCATACATGTGAATCCCTACTATCTGCCTCAAAGCACTCTAGATGCTCAATATACACCTCTTCCTCAATAATTTTGTTGAGGAAGGTAGTCTTCACGTCCATCTGATGAACGCACCAACCCATCTATGCTGCCAATGATAGGATAGTTCGAATAGAAGAATACCTGGCGACAGGGCCGAAGGTTTCTTCATAATCAATACCTTCCTTCTGCGAATACCCCTTCACCAGGAAGCGTCCCACCACCTTTTTACCTTCTGGCATTAACATAACCTCCCATACCTGATTATTCATGATTGAGTCATACTGCTCAAACCATGGCCTCTTTCCACACATCATGTTGTGCAGCCTACTCAAAACTAGAAGGTTCATAGTCAATCAACTCTGTCATCAGTGCCATATAGCTCAGTCTATTTGGTGGTTTGCTCCACCTCATGGAGCTATGTGGAAGACTCACTTTCCTGGAATCCTGAACTATGGACCTATACCACCTAGTCCGTGTCCTAGTGTCTACCTATTGTGGCTGTTGGATATCTGTTGTATTCAAGCAGAGAGTATAAGCACACACATATATATAATCAATACAAGAGATATGAGTCAAATGCATCCAAATAGTTATATTCATCTTGATGGTATTATTTATACATCTTTATATGTGGTTGGAGCGGTTGCACCCGCTCCAACAGCTTCTTTAACTATACTATTACATAAGTAACTAGTGACAACTAAGGAGCCCGAAGGGTCCCCTCCAACAATATCCTCCTCCTACTGATACTCATCCTCCACATAAATTATAGGAGGATCCTGTCCACTTGACTCCCCCTGACTACTAGAGCCTGTTCCCTATACCTGTGACTCCTCCATCCTGACTTCTGAGTCCTCAGCTGGCTGCTCCTGTGCTTGTAAGTCCATAAATCTTCTCAAGGCTCTGTCCTCATCAAACTAGACATCCATGCTCACAATTATCCTCTTGTGAGATGGGAAATATACTCTATAAGCCTTGGAAGTCTCACTATAACCAACTAGAATCCCCTTCTCTCCAGAAGGATCCAACTTCTTTCTAGTGTCAGCATGAATGTGACAATCGCAGATGCTCCCAAATATGCTTAAGTGACTCACATCTGGTCTAGTACCTGTGAATACCTCCCCAGGTGTCTTCCTCCCCAGTGCTATGTGGGGACACCTATTCTAGACATATACTGCAGTCCGAAATGCCTCGGCCCATAGGAATAGTGGCAATCCTTGATTAAATAGCATGACCTTGGCTACACTCACTAGTGTCCTATTCTTCCTCTCTGCCACTCCATTCTACTGCGGGGTATGAGGAATAGTTTGTTCTTTCTTGATCCCCTCTGATGCACAGTACTCCATGAACTCTCTGTTGGTGTACTCACCACCATTGTCTGTCCTCAATATCTAAATCTTTCTCCTTATCTAGTTCTCCACAAGAGTCTTAAACTCTTGGAAACAATCTAATACCTATGACTAGTCCTTCAGGAAATAGATCCAGGTTTTCTTGTAATAATCATAAATGAATGTGATGAAATAACTGTAACCACTCAAAGAATGGACACTCATCAGTCCGCATACATCTGAATGCACCAAGTCTAAGGCCTGCTCAGAATTGTGCTCAATATGTGGGAAAGGTTTCTTGATGTTATTCCCCAATGCACAACCCTTTCAGTGGTTGTGCTTCTCCTCCTATACTGAAGGAACTCCGATAAATGCCTATCTCAGATGCCTCAGTGCACCATGATGTAAGTGTTCCATCCTCCTATGCCATAACTCACCATCACTACTGCTGCTATTGACCAGAGCCTTTGCAGGATCAAACTGTAGTCTGTAAACCTTCCCACTCCGAACCCCAATCATCCTATCCAATCTCTGATCTGACCCATGTGGCTTGATATATACTTTCCTGTCCTGGAAAGTCACTAGAAAACCCTTGTCTTCTAGTGTGGAAACTGATATGAGATTCTTCTTCATCCCTGGGACATATAAGACATCAAGAAAGATGATAGGTTTGCCAGACTCCCTTTCAAACGAAATAGTACCAACACCCTACAACTGATACTATGCATCATCTCCTAACTCAATATGGAGATTCGCTCCACCCTCCTTCAAGCTCTTCAAGAACGACCTATTTTCTATCATGTGACAAGATGCACCGATGTCCACATACTAGATACTTTTGTCGACAGAAGTTTCCATGTAATCTATCATGCAAAAGTATTCATAAAAAAATTTGCTGAAGTCATCCACCTCGACAGAACCTTCCATATGTGTGTTGGTCTTCTTCTTCCTCTCTGGCCACTCAGAAGCAAAGTGTCCATGCTTGTGGCATATGAAGCACTTGAATTTTGACATATCCAAGTTCTTCTTGCCACCCTTCTTCTTCTTCTTTGCATTCCCCTCACCTTTTCTTGTTAGGGATAGAGCCTCTTCATCCACGATCTGTGTGGCACTGCTGGATGAAGCTGAACCTTGACCCATCCGGGTCTCTTCCTTTGCGAAGTCATCCCACAATATCTGCCAGTTAGGGAGCTTCTCCCTAGCCACCACGCCTTTAACAAATACGTCCCATGGCGTAGAAAATCCATTTAGAGTTATACGAAATAGCTCCTCATCCTCATTCTTAGAGCCCACTGCTCCAATTTCATCCCTAATCTGTGTGAGTCTTGTAATATAAGGCACCACTCCTTCACCCTTGGCTATCCTGGTGCTACACAATCTCTCCTGTAGTACCATCTTCCAGTTTTCATTCTTGATTTGGTAGAGAATTTCTAAATCTTTCCACATCTCTAATGCATACTTCTTCCTCATAGATGAGGGACTATATGGTCCTTCACCCCATCTAAGATGATCAACATAGCTATGGAATCTATCTTCATCCACCTAGCCAAATCTGCCAGATCTGTGGGAGCCACTTTATGATCATCAATGTGCTCATTCGCATCACCGACATACAGGATCCTGGTGATCCTTTCTTTCCAAGTAGGAAATTTTTGTTCCCCCTGGAGTCTATCCTCAACTCTCAATTGTATGAAAATAATGAATAGTACCTGTAAACACTTGGATAGATATGCCAAATATCTATCCAATAAACCTACTGATTTCTCTTACATATGCTCATAAGAGCTCTGATACCATGTAAATTTACTTAAAATCCACTCAAGGGATAGAGTAGTTGGATGAATTAATGCACCCAAATTATTACTGTTAACCAGACATGGATTTCTTCACCAAAATAAAATGCAACAAAAATAAAACACTGAGAGAAATATCAATCACACAATAGAAACAAATATTTTTGGGTTCAAACCCCTAGACAAAACCCAAGATGGGAAAAACGGTGCAGTAGTTTGAGAAGATATTTTATTAAGAAAATATGGAACAATACAATCCAGAAATCGATTTATACCCAAACTGGAAAATTCGTACCACAACAACTCACTGAGAAAATACCTCAGACCTGTACGACTTGCCTACGCAATTGTACGAACCTATTGTAGTTCGCACGGATTCTGTACTGCCTCCACGTCAGATGTATGGATTTATTCCGTACGACCTCTACTGAAATGTGCAAATCCCTCTGCGATTTGCTGTACAACATTGCGGCTGTACGACCTGCTCATGGACTGTATGGCCTCTCTCCTGTGAAAATCATATGGCCCTCTCTAGATCACTTCTCCTCCATCTTCTCTGCAAAACTCTCTTTCAGACTTCTCTCTCTGTCTCTGTCGGAATGTGTGTGTGTCCTCTCCACCAATTGATCCTACTTTTAACTCATTGGCTAAGCGAAAAACCTAATCTCACTACGGATCAATGGATGAGATCCTCTGGTGAGATCAATGGCCAAGATTAGATTAGCCATCACTTAAATATTTTTCACTTTCACTTTATAAAAATGTGTTCCATTAAGTCAATTAATAATTATATCACATTAATATATTTTCCAAAGTAAAACTTAGGAAAGATACATTAAATACAATTTGGCTTCTTCATTTAAGTCTTGTGCATGCAAGGACACATGCAATGCAAGAAGACCTTCCTTGTTGTTAAGGATAATTTTAGGGGCGAAATTTAGCCCATGGGCTATTTTTCCATGTTTTTTTCCAAAAAACGATTCGCTAAGTTGCATTTTTTGAAGCCCCATTTCACCCAATTTTGATGGGGTAAAATATTTTCACTCTAAAAATCGCCAAATTATTATATAAACTATATAAAATCCTTAGAAATTGAAATAATTTTACAAAAATATTGCCAAATATTTTACAGTTGACATTTTAAGAATTGGTAAGATTTTCCAATGTTTATACACTTTTAAATAAGTATGGAACCTTAAAATTATCCCTGCTTGTTGTCACTTTCTAACAATATTTTTTTCATAAGTATAGAATTTTACCAAAATTATATCAAGTAAAGATCAACGAGTGGAATTTTTTTTGTCAACATCTTTCCTAGCTAAGCATCTTCCTCACATGGAAACCTAATGGATCCATTTGAAGTAGGAAAATGTGAATACTAGTGAAGTTAAAATACTTCTTATTGCATATCCATGTTAGAAGAAGGTAGTATTCTTGTACCAATGCATAGAGAACCATTGAAATAAGAAAATTTTCTTTTTAGATTAATTGCATGGAGTATTCAATGATTTAATATGATCTATTTTTAATGTTGGATTGGTTATCAATAAATGGTACTCATAGGAGATGAGTCACAATAAATGATTGCTTAAATAAAGGTAAGGAAGCTTTGAATGAATCATTCGTAAAATATGCTAATTGCAAATATTTTGTATGAGAGATTTATGGAAAAACTTTATTATTAGTCATACTTTAGCCATGGGCATAGTGGGATGGGCATCCTTTTTAAATAGTCTTAGTCATGGGTGAAAATTGTGGACATTATGGTTGAACCTATGAAATTTATTTTGTTGTTTCAACGTCACTTCTTTACAGTTCAGATGAGTTTCCTTCTTGGGAAGTCTTAGTTGCTTGGTGCAATTACTAAGTGTGTTGATTGAATCAATGAAATTGATTTTGTTTGTTTGAACATTACAAGAAAAAAAATTCTTAGTGAAGGTTTTCAATTTTACAAGATTGGTAAAAATGATTTAAAAAAAATTTTGCTATTGATAACAAAGGTTTTAATAGATGTTCACTATGAACTAAAATTTTCGGTGTCCAAAGGTCCTGATAGAGTTTTTTTATTCAATGCACTTCAAACAGTAAGGCACCTTGGTGGTCCCCTATTTCATACGCACCAATGCATATTATTTATTTTAAATCACCAATTCTTATTATATTTTGAATACACTGATGCATGCTATGTTTTTTGAGCACCGATACACATCTATGATTGTGCACTAGTGCACATTCCATATGATTGTCAAATTGTTAGTCTATAGGTATGGTTTTTTATTGTCAAATTGTTTGTGTCAGTCATTTTTGAGTTTGGAAACCCTCCCACACAGTCAAAGCATGCGTCTAGTCTAACCATGCCAAATTTCAGTCCATACAAGCACAAATTTAAAAAATTTCAACTTTGGCCCCATTTAGCACTTTAATTAATCTATAGGTATGGTTTTTAATTTTCGAATTGTTAGTGTCAATAATGTTTTATTATGGAAACCCTCCCACATAGTAAATGCATGCGTCTAGTCTAACCATGCTTAATTTCAGTCAAAACAAGCACAAATTTAAACAATTTCAACGTTTTCCCCGTGACGTAGCACATTAATTAATCTATAGTTAATATGGATTTTGATTGTCTAATTGTTTGTATCATTCATATTTGAGTTTGGAAACCATCCCACATAGTCAATGCATGCGTCTAGTCTAACCATGCCAAATTTCAGTCCATACAAGCACAAATTTAAAAAAATTCAACGCTGGCCCCGTGTAGCACATTAATTAATATATAGGTATCGTTTTTTATTGTAGAATTGTTAGTGTCAGTCATTTTGAGTCCGGAAACCCTCCCACACTATCAATGCATGTGTCTAGTCTAACCATGCCAAATTTCAGTCCAAGCAAGCACAAATAAAAAAAAATTCAACGTTGGCCCCATGTAGCACGTTAATTAATCTATATGTATGGTTTTTTATTGTCGAATTGTTAGTGTCAGTCATGTTTGAGTTTGGAAACCCTCCCACACTGTTAATGCATGCGTTTAGTCTAGCCATGCAAAATTTCAGACGAAGCAAGCACAAATTTAAAAAATTTCAACGTTGGCCCCGTGCAGTACATGATCAAGCATGCCATTTGGGTTAGCATGATAATTGTGCATTTCCTTACTGATATTCTCTTTTTTCGAGAATAATTTAATATTATCTACTAAACATGGACAACCATTTGAAGGTGGAAGCTCATCTGACCCCCCCCCCCCACATCACTCTCAATCCCCCATAACCCGACATAATCTATGTACAAAAAAATATCTTATTGTGCCTTTTGTCATACTTAAGAAGCAATGTCTCTAATTATAACATATACCAATATACAAGAAAATGGAAAAAACACTAAGAAATAGTTAATTTATACGTACCAATAAAATTCAATAATTCTATCGTAATATTAAATCAAAATATATAGAGTAGATATATTAAGGCATACCTCATACACTTCAATGGAATTCATCATTTTCTTCATCCAAGTCATCATCTGTATCATCCGATCAAGATTCAACATTGTAAGGATTGTCAGTATCATCATCATTGTCGTCGATGTCAGTTATGATCATCATGTCATTGTCGATATCATCTTCATGGACATTGTCTGCTACATCATCTGATTCAACTAATTCTTCGACATCTTCCTCTGGAACATGATCATCTAAATCATGTTGATCATATTCAACATCGTCTTCTTCTTGGAGACCCTCTTCATTACCTTACTCTACGTTTTACTTTATTGGCCTTCCCCTTGGATCGTGTCTCACAACAAATGACCAAACCCCTCTACATGGAACCTTAGAGTAAAGTACTTGTTCACATTGGCTTGGACGAACATAGGGCTCAGTTCCTGGCTCAAACAACCTTGTATTAACCATGGTAAATCCTTATGATGTTCAATAATACTATTATCGGGATCACGTTGATTCAATCGTAACCTGTGCCATTTGACAATGAACAAAACTAATTTGAAGGAGTTAAAGTCACACTAAACAATATCTTCCAAATAACCATATTATCGATTTTTTGAGAGTTCTGGATGTTTGTCACTTCTAGAGGAAACATTGGTCACCTCAAATACTGCAGATATCCCACAATCTGATGTTTTCTCCATTTCATCCAACTTTTTGATTTCAAATTTACAACCATTGCACCACATAGCCTTATGGTGTTTTACATACAACAAGCCATACACGTAAATATTACATCATGATCAATTGATGATTAAGTGTATGTTTATGCCCTGCATGGAAAAAAATCAACATGTATATCAATATATTTGCAAAAAAATAAAATAGTATGGCTGATTAATATGCTTTCCTGCTTATCTTATAAACCATATGCTAAATCGATTTCCCTTTGTGTAATATTGGTATCTCCATTACGATGAGATGCTTTAACTAATGAAGCCAAACCTTCCCATGATATTCCATGACCATATTGTCCACATCGTTCAATACATACCTTCACCCAGTCAAGATTTTTTGTGATGTATAAATGAAGTGCATCCCACTCTCGACCAACTGCTTGATGAAAATAAAATTAAAATTCAATACAAATGTATATTCACTTAACACAATATACACTTTGAATTGATGCATATTGAATATTAAAAACATAATAAGTATGATATACACATAAAAATCAATAGTCAAATGTATTATATTAATTAATCTCCACTAGCTAATAATTACCTTTCACCTTCCTCGATCTACCTTTTCCCTTCAGGTACTCCCCTTTGAAATTGTTATTGGAGTCTAGATCACAAATGCGACCTAAATTGAGATTTGACTCTAATTTAGGAAGATATTCACTAATATACATCATGTTTTGGTATACCATATATCCCTCCACCATAGAACCCTCAGGACGTGCTCGTTGTCTAACCAAACCCTTCAAAAATTTCAAGTACCTCTCAACCATACACATGGACCATGAGTGTACAAGTCCACACAATTTAATCTCCTCAACTTGGTGTATGAGGTAGTGTTCTTGTGCATTGAAAATGGCCGAAGGTAGATGCTTTTGAATTTCACACATGAGACGAGGAATTTCTCTCCTCCAATACTTTATATCTTCTTTATGTATTTATTTATA
Source organism: Larix kaempferi (assembly GCA_027924585.1). NCBI lineage: Eukaryota > Viridiplantae > Streptophyta > Pinopsida > Pinales > Pinaceae > Larix > Larix kaempferi. The sequence goes on along the minus strand of BSBM01000480.1, from coordinate 10,220,101 downwards.
TGACAACCATCTACAAGTGATGCAAACCAATCACAAGATTTAACAAAAAAAATTATATTACATAACAATTAGTGCACAAAAATCAAATATAAGTTCTACAATGAATTAAACAAACACTAAGCGCATGCAAAAAATCACTACTTACCTCATGTATTTCCCAATATTATATATAACTTGTTTGACATTGTTGTCGAATTTGTCCGGGAGAGAGAGAGGTAGAACATATTGTAACAATATACAAATCGTTTCATTTTTTTTACAAAAAGTAGACAAAAAAATAACAACAATATGCACTAGAATAAAAAAATATAGCAATTATATGCATACCATAATAATTACCTTCATGAAGATATGCCAATCATGTGTTTTCACCCCTGCAAAATAACCTTTCTTTGTTATGATATTATTCATGTTCGAACAAAATCTAGTGGGAAATTTATTTTTCCGCATGACTTCTTTTACAACATTACTTTGCTGCTATATTAACATCCATGGAAGTGAGTTTATATTAATTTTCTCTCCATTTCTATGAAATTGAATGGCGTCTTTCATTGCATGGTTGGCTTCTTGAATGTCATTGCAAATTTTCACAATTTTTTCTTTCTCACTCCTTCCATCCAATATTTTCCATAATCTTCAGTCACATTCTTTCCGATATGCATTGTATCAAACATATGAGTAATTTTTAGGTGCTCATAGTAGGGAAACCTACCGAATTGTTTAGGATAACTTTTCATTCCTCGTGGAAGCCCATTAATTCCTTCATGATCACAACGGACATCATGAATCATAGTTTATAAAGAAATTACAGAAATTAATGTCAATTACAGTAAACAACACACAATAAAAAAAATTCATAACATTTCATATATGATGATAGATATACAATTTGATCCATACATACATTCGTGATTTATATTATATTGCAACTTCCATAGGTGAGGTGTCATTCTCTGTGGTTTTAATGCAATCTCTTGCTTCCCATTGAACATATGTTTTTTTGGTAGTTCGATACCTATGATTCTTAGAGAGGAAGTGCCTATACTCATCAAACACCTCCTTTCCTAAACTTTTTGAATGACGAGATTTGATCTTAGGACCACAAATTGGACATGCAAATTTTTCCTTTGTTTGAAGACTTACATAAAGAGATGGATTAACTATGTCAATTATAATTATATATAAAATGAATGGATTATTTATAAAAACATGCATGCATAATATATTAACTAGTTCATAAAAATAAATGCAATTAAAGTGGAACTTATAATTACAAACCGCAAAAATGGGTTAACCCTGGGGCATCATGTATTGTCCATACAAGCATTGCATGGAATTGAAATTTCCTTTGTTGTATTGTTCTAGCTACATCATACATAGTGATGCCATTCCATAACTTTAGTAGCTCATCAATAAGAGGTTTGATATATACATTCATAGCTTTAACATGGTACTTACCTGATTGATTTGGACATATAAAATATACAATTATTACAACCATTTAGATATATAAACCATACACAAGAGAATATATATATATATATATATATATATATATATATATATATATATATATATATATATGACATTATGCAACAAAATACGACAAATGAGATGCCACTACATTAAAAAAAAGTTGTAGACACATACCTGGAATAATCATTGCCAATAGTATGTGCTCACTCTTTATTGACAACCATGGAGGAATGTTATTGTTGATAACAAAAATAGGTCATACCGAGTAAATGGATCTCATCTCTGCAAATGGATTGACACCATATGCTACCAAAGAAATACTGAGATTACGAGGTTCTTCTTTAAAGTGAGGCCATTTTTCCTCCATATCTCTAAATGCAGACTCATCTGCAGGCATTCAAATAATGTCATCTTAAATTCCATTCTGTGCATGGTAATCCATAAATTGCGCTATGTTTTTGCACTTGAATAGTCGTTGCAAACGTGGAATAATGGGAATATAACGAAGAAACTTGTGAGGCACCTTTTTTGTTACTTGATCTGTTCGATATCTACTGATATGACATTCCAGACATTCTGTTTCAAATTCATGCTGATTTTAATATATAACACGGTCATCGGGGCATGCATCAATTGCTTCATACTACATTCCAATTTCTTTCACGATGGCAGATAAATCTTGATATGTGCGAGGTAAAATATTTGATGGTGGTAACAAAAATTCAGCTATCAAGCTACAACAAATTAAAATAAAAAACTAGTTAATATAATATATAAATAATATTAATGAAACACATTTCATCCGTATTAATTTTACTTATGAATTAACAATAAAATTATTAGACGAATAGTGATAACCTTTAGCGCGATCATATATATGTGATGGAATATATTACATACCTTAACATCCGTGTGACTGACGTGTTTGAAATAACGTTCATAACCTTCAAGTTCATTATCAACAATATAGAAGAGAGAAGATTTGTGTTGGAGCCCTCATAAAGGGGTTCGTATGCCTTCTCAAGAAGAGGTAAATTGTGAACATAATGAAAGTCATCATTTTCATGATGATGATGATGATCATCCATTCTAACATTAAATGTATCATGCATCAATGTATTTGTACCATCATATTCAACTATGGTATCAATATAATCATCTTCTTCAATATGATCATTAACGTGTTCTCCATTATTCATAGCTACATGTTCCTCCGGTACTTGTTCTGAAAGCACGTCCTCCGAGCGATATGCCATACGACTTATTTCCTTTATAATTACATAAAACCATCAATAGATATTAGTTAATATAAGAAATATTAAAATAATACATACATTTACAAAAAAAACAATATAAATACATATATAATGCAAAACATACAAATAGACGATATTCATGTCCCCCCTCAGCGTGTCCATGTTCCCTACAATGTTTTCTGGCTATTGTGATATTTATTCTTCTCCATTTAAAGCCCCCACCTTGACTACATGGACAATAACATTTCCCATCACCCTTTATTTTCAGTCCATCCCACAATTTATCAAGCAATTGTCCATTTTGTTCGTTTGGACCAGGATTATTGTTATTTGACATTTTCTCATAAAGTGCTTGAATGAATATTATCGATATTAAAAAATCAAGCTCCACACTTCACTATTTTTAATCATAGAAACAATTGAAATAATTGTGTGTTCTTTTACAGAAAATAGTCTGTGCGAAGAATATAATTTCTGCAAACCGTCGCTTGTATAGCTAACATGTCAAAAAGTTTCCATAATTTATAGTTTCTAAAATTTAAACTTCGTCAAATCTTCGACGATATTATCATAGTTACCATTATAATTTATACGTCGCATATCCGACGACGGTTGTTGGAGAATCGATGACCGCCAGATATTCGACAAGGTCAGGTATCAATTAAAAACACTTTCATCAAAATTCATAATTTTAAAGGTGAAATCCGACGACATGGTCAATTTCGTCGTATTTTCTCATCGGATTTTTGGGTTCAAATTTTGTTGTGGTTGTTGTGGAAATCAAAGATTATGAGGCTGATTTGCCTTCATATTTTCATATTTCTTTCATATATGCAAATCCTTATTGCTCTAATTTTTTTAGTTGGAACTCATGGATAAAAAACTAATTCACCTTCATTAAAGAAAAATGAGTTGTATTGGGAGGGTGAAGAGCCACAAATTTGATATACCAATGTAGCTCATGTCCCAACAACATAGTCTAAAAATCAACTAGTTTGGATGTATCTAGGATTCCCTTAAACTAACAAATGGATTCACACAAGAACTAATGGTTCTCCACATATTCCTCATCTCCCTTATCCCATAACTATGTGTAAATCATAGAATAACTCCCATGAACTCTAGCCATTGTGATCATTGAAGCTAGTACCAACACGAATCTTCTAGGGCCAGGTTGGAAAATTATGTTTGAAGATATGCTTAGACTTGAAATACTACTATTCTGAGTACTCATTATCGGTGTACTAGAAATGGATCCAATACTACCTCCTCCTATGGATATATTAGTAAACTAACTACTACTACCATGATAATGATTGTACCATGACAAATACAAATTATAAATAGGAAAAACGAGTACCATATGATTTATGAATGCATGGGGAGTGGTTGATACTAAGTTTATAGTACGATTATATGATATTGTTTCCTTGATAATAGGGGGTTCAAATTATTGGATTCTTCCATCCTAACACCACTTAGGAATATCTTCCATCTACACCTTGAATGTATTTGCATCACTGACAAGTATTCCAACATCCCTCGTACTTGCATCATCATCTCTTCTTTCTAGTTACACACATTCATCTCCACCATAGTCTCCCATACTAGGGCCATCTTCTATCATTACCCTTTTCCCTTGAACCATGAATTGACAACTCTTCACGTCTCATAACCTTACACAGCTCACTCATCCTTTCTTCATCATGTATTATACCAAGCATCCACTTCCACAACTGCTCATTCTTCCTCTTCATATGTCTCACCTATTTATTCCACCACTTCTCTCAAATACTTGACCTCTTTTCTTATTGCTCATCTCACACTTTATGTTAGGACTTGTACCCCATCATCATCAAGTCCATATCAAATTCTGCAACTCATCAAAATCACTCCCAACCACTCCCCACCACATAATTACTTACACCACCATCATGGTTTGATTAAATGACAGAAACCCCTTTTCTACCATCCAAACTTTGATCCACAACATGATTTCCTTGACTATTCTTCCACGATCATTACACTTAAATTCAACTTCCACCTTTGATAAGGAGTGATTATTCTCTGCAGTGAACTCTACTATATATCCATTAATAGTACTAACTACCCAATAATCCACATCTATATTCAGTTGATGATCTAGCCCATGCAATGCATCTAGGTCTTGAGGGGTCCATCAAATAGATATCTGGTGCCAATTCTTGTACTCGGGATATTCTGCAAGGTGCTTTATCCAATTGTAAAATTTCACTGGGTACTCACACCAAAAAAGTTCATATTGATCTCAATTTGGTCGTCCATACAAGATAAACTAGCTGTATCTTGCGATGTTCCCATTTCTTAATAGGGTTTCTTGTAGCACAAAGTATTCAAACCTCTTATCCCATGAGTCCTAAATCAAATATTTATATATCATCTCATTCATACACTTAATATATCCCTATTCATAATAATTACCCAATAATGAAACCATTCATTCGTGAAAAAATGATCAAAGACCATGGTATTGTGTAGGGTCCAACAAAGGACCAATGTAGTCTAGGGATGTTGACATTTTCATCCTTCCTTGAAGAGAAGAACATCTCACTCGAGGTTCTACTAGTACCTATGAAGGATGAGGCAGATACTAAGGGAGAGGTAGGGGAGATTTCCCAAGGTTCATTAAGTCACTTACTATGTTGAAAAATAAAAAGTGTAGCTAAACAATCATCTCAGGTATTGACCATGCATCTTAGATAAAAGAAAATACAAATAGATAATTCCCACAAACACATATTAACAATAAATTTGGAGGGGGCACATATATTTCTCATTTTATTAGAAAAAACATATCACATTACATAGATTACAGTCTTAAGATATAAGTGTCTCACAACCTCTTCTTTGATTCCCAAATCCCTCCCATTACATTGGAGAACTTATCGTACCTAGTTCTCATCACCCTTAGCTTTAGCCTTCTCTTTGGCTTGATTAATACATGCCAAATACAATTTATAACCTATTTTATTGGCCTTTATTCCACTTTTTGTGAGAATTCTATGGTATTGATACCATGTAAGAATTCAATAAGCCAAGAATCTTGAAACAAAGAAGTCCTCACTAAAATATTGTTCAAAGATTTGCATAATTGAGAAGAAAAAACTTAAGCAAAAATATGTGAGACTAAACACAAATAATTCCAATTCCATGATTATATTATTTAACAATAAGAGTACAATAAATAATACATATCACGAGAGAAAATAGATTTCCTAGAAGGCAAGTTGGAAAGCTCACAAAAGGGAGGCTTACTAAAAGCTAAAAAAACCCCTAGGTGGAAAAAACACTTTCCAAATCATTCTAAAGGCTCATAAATTAGCTAAATATGGTATGGAATCTAGTGAGTGATGAAAATGGAATTTGATGATGACTTTTGGAGATAAGAAAATCAAGAAGGGCGATTTTTTCAAGTAAAGATAGTTTCCTAGTTAAACTAGCTTTACCTTATCCACTAGAAAGCAAAAAAGTAGGATAAGTTGTCTAAAGCAGGAAAGTGCACTTCAAATCCAGGAATAGCAAGAAATTAGATCGGGAAATATATTATCTAGAATATAACCAAGTGTGACACATTATGGCATGTGGTGGCACTAGAAGCCAAAATTAGGCCAAGTACCTAGTCTAAACCTAGGAAATTAATAAAAAATGATTAATGTATTTTATCCTAAGTCTAAAGTCGATTTTTAATGTTCCAAAAAACCCCTTTGATCCTGAATGAGAGTGATTAAATTATGTGTATGTACCAATAAACAACTATTATGGTCACCCCATTACAATTATTATGCCCAAGTAAACCGAGGAAACAAGGAAAACCTCATGGGAATACAACCCTCCCTAAAAAATGGACATGTGCACACCAAAAATTGTTTCTGCTCCAAACTCAAGTAGGAGTGGAATTTATAAGATGTGTGGAGGTATATTACTCTTGGGAATAAGTGAATCATCCTCCAAAAACATGTGCTTTAATTCTCCATCAATGGATGCAAGTGAATCTAGAAGCTCTTTGAACTTGCTTTTGAACAGAACAATTCCATGAATATGCAGACCATTTTGGAACTTGAAATTCAAACCAATTGATTTAGGATAAACTCCAATAAAATATGATATATGATTGCTTGATAACTCCTTTGAACCAACATGGGTGAGATAAGAATAAAAATCACAAAAATATACCTGATACTTGAACTCAAGCGAATGGTAGTGTCCTCCATCTTTAGTGCAACTCTGAGAACATGTGCCAATGATGAAATAGAAGTATATAGGAAGCATGTGATCAAGGATGGAGAATATATGACCTTCATATTTTGATCTAACCTCCAAATAATTCAGTAGATAATCATTCTGCACACTAGCAGACTCATGTGAAAGTGAGTATTCAAAAACCTCTTTAGATCCTAGAGCATGAACTGACTTATCTTGATCAGAATTTAGAATAGAAGATTTATGAGAGAACATATGAGAATGGATGGAAATATATTCAAAAAAATCAACTCCATATTTTGTATCTCCTTCATCAGTAGCATCAGGATGTGCATCAGAAGAGGATAATTCTTCAAATTTAGGAACTAGTGTTGATGTTTCTGCAGTATAATCTTCATCAAAGTAAACTTATTCAGAAAAGCTTGTGGCCAATACATTAGTGACATCAATGAGATGATTTTAGGATGTATATATTGTAGGCTCACTCTTCATATGGCTTGTATCTTCCTCCTCATCTTGCATTCCAAATTATATGTTCAAAATGTACCATATATCACTTGGAGTATCAACAATATCAATGAGGTAGCACATCTTTGAAGATATGGCCAAATACATTGCTTGAAAAGCTCTATCACAATCATTAAACCAATCATTCTTCTCTTTTGAGGACATTGGTTCTTTAACAAATCCAATAGATATCTCATAGAGGCATTGTCTCTTAAGATATGCGCTCATGTTTGGATTCCACTCAACATAATTGAATAGTGTAAGAAGAGGAACTGAATTCGAATCCATTGAAGTTGTACCTGCAAAACAAACTCTACATATTATACTGGAAGACTCATCTAAATCTAAGCTATGATATCGTTGAGCCATGATACCATGTGAGAATTCTATGGTACTGATACCATGTAAGAATTTAATAAGCCAAGAATATTGAAACAGAGAAGTCCTCACTAAAACATTGCTCAAAGATTTGCATAATTGAGAAGAAAAAACTTGAGCATAAATATGTGAGACTAAATAAAAATAATTTCAATTCCATTATTATATTATTGAACAAAAATATTACAATAAATAATAAATATCAGGAGAGAAAATAGAATTCCTAGAAGGCAAGTTGAAAAGATCACAAAAGGAAGGCTTACTAAAAGCTAAAAAAACCCCTAGGTGGAAAAACACTTTCCAAATCAGTCTAAAGGCTCATGAATTATATAAATATGGTATTGAATCTAGTGAGTGATGAAAATGGAATATTATAATGACTTTTGGAGAGAATAAAATCAAAGAGGGCGAGTTGGCCAAGTGAAGACAATCCTATTCAAACTAGTTTTACCGTATCCACTAGAAAGTAGAAAAAGCAGGAAAACATTGTATAAAGTAGGAAAGTGCACTTTTAAGCCAGGAATAGCAAGAAATAAGACAGTATACGGAAATATCTTATCCAAAATCTACCCAAGTGTTCCCTAGTGACTCATGATGGCATGTGGTGGAACTAGAAGCCAAAATTAGGCCAACTACCTAGTCTAAACCTAGGAAATTAATAAAAAATGATTAATGTATTTTATCCTATGTCTAAAGTGGGCCTTTAATGTTCCAACACTTTTATTCTACTCAAATGGTTACTTTAGACCACGTCAAGGTAGTTTCCAACTCTGTATTTCTTTTGTTGATGCATTAATTGTCCATCCTATATTCTTCTACATCCCCTTTTCACAACCTTTTCTACATTGAATTGGTTTTCTATCTTTCGTAATATGTTTTTCAAAATGAAGGGGCCAACACCCTAATATTAGAGGTATTTTCACGCTACTTAGTTTTAACACATCCGCGACAACAAAACCAAAACGTGGCAAGTTAAATAATTACAACAATATTATTAAGCTACAAAATCCCCTAAGCTTGACCTAAATTATCGACTAGGGTGTAAAGTTTCAAGATTTTGTGAACTGTATATGCAACCATAAAGAATTGAAATGTCGTTGAGATGTGGTTTCATTCAATCTATAAAAGTTGTGGAATATTAATGAAAGCAAATAACTTGAAAGCAAATAACTAAATCATACACTTGTAGAAAGTAAATATAATATAATGAAAGCAAGTAACTTGATTTCTCGACCAACCACATGATCAAGACATTCTAGAATAAGAATCAAACACCACTCAAAGTAGGAAATATATCATATGGAAAATCTACTCTATAGTATGTTGTTCAAACTAATACATCGATTCCTCAACCAATTACACGGTTGTGGGTTATTATAGGTACATAATGAATGCTAAACATAAACATATGCACACAAATAAAAATTTATTCGCAGAAAATGTCATTGCGTGGTTGGCTTGGGAATACGTGAATTCATAAACAAATAAAAATGATTGAGAAATATATATCAAAATGTTGAAAGGAATCTATAACCATTAAGAAAATATATCACAAGAAATAAATGGATGGGTTCAACCCCCTATTACAACTTCCAAGCAAGCCCTTACTCCAGATCAAGTAATGGGATTGAATCCCTTTATAGCATTACTCACATATATAGTATAAAAGTCAATTAAAAAACCACAAATCAATTTCTCTATTTCTCAAGTGAAGCCAAACGGGTTGGAAATTTGTACATTTATAGGAAAAATAATTATTGTGTTCTTTATTTCTTGGAACTTGGGAATCCAACATAATTCCAAGATCCCTTAAAAAATTCAACTTAATTCTAAACTCTATTATTATCCAAATAAACTCTATTAATGTGAATTCACTAACCATGTATATTTTTAGCATACTTTGAGTGATTTTATTGAGATTGATATTCTTTGAATCTTTAGATTTATTACTAGCATAGATCTATCTTAATCTTCAATATATTAAGTGTTATGGGAGTAAAAGACTTTAGGTGAAAACGCCAATGCTTTTGTACCCCCAAAGATTAGTTTATATATTAGCATTGCACCTAAAATGTATCGATTCATCTATGTGATTAGTAGATCAAAGATTAAAATGAATATATACTAGTAAAAATAGTACACAACCAAATTGAATTTAAAATTTGAAAATATATACTAATTGTAATATCTAATTTTTAACACCTGAATATATAATGACCCTTATGTTAATTGTAAATAGTATTCAAATTACTAGTCTCTTCCAAAGCAAGGACTATTGTAATCGATAATGTTTTTTGGGGGGCTACTAAAGATTTTTGTGTAAAACATTACCTAAGTTTGTTAATTATACATATTATTTCATTTTTTTAATAAAAAACTATTTTCCTATTTTTCTAATGTTATCAATTCAAATGTTCACTGGTTCAAGACATTATGATTTGACATTAATGGCCTAGTGTGTTATATTTTGTTTTCTCTATTTGTAAGACATAAAAAATATTTTTTGTATCAATGGCCAATTGAGAGGCTTTGATAGACGATTGTAGTTGATGCAATCATAAGCTTCTGCAATTGCTTGCATACGTTTCTCTACATGTTCTTCAAAATGGCATCTTGCATGCACATGCAGTAGATGCATGGCACCTGTGCTCCCCTTGGCATAAAATATAAACATAGCACTAAATGCATGGTCACTAAGCTCCAGTTGGTAACCTACATGCAATGTTACCATGCTCCAAATGGTAACGTACATGAAGTGTAACCACTAACAAAATCATACTACCAACTTGAATGCACTATAACTGCTAACAATAGCATATACACTATGGTTATTCATCAGTTAAGAAATTAGATTTTGAATCTGCACTTCTCTTTGTACAGTTTGACCTACATTACAATCCACATCTGGGATTCTCAAATTAGAAAGGTAGATAGAATCAAGAGAATTGTAAGTTGAGTCCACAACAAATACTTTGACAAAAATACTGCAGAGTTATCCTAAAGAGAAAACAACTTGACATTGTCTAGCACAAACCCATAGAAGGAGGCAAAGTCATCACTCCTAAAGAAAGAAATACACGACCTTACAAAATTCATAGTGAATGTGATCTTGTCCATCTCCTGCCATATTTCTCCTTGCAACCACTTTTATGATCATGGATCCATTGCACTTGGCGCTATTCTCGTTTCCCACCTAAAATCTCAAAATGTTAGTATTCATAGCCACCATCATGGCCATCCATAAAATGGTGCTCTCTTTCCCCATGAGGAGCTTCATTGATCTACTCCCCTGTATAATGGCACAGTGAATGGAGTTGATTTACTTTATAGCCTTCATAGAATCTATTATCCATACACATAGAGGAGAATTGTCATTGTATTAGATTTCAAAATAAGGCTACTTGTACTACTAGTTTTTATGTATAGTGAAAAATAATTTATTCTTCACATGAAACTTTTCTATTAGCTTCCCAGTAATTCATTTCATGCTTAATATGAGAAAAGAACTTGAAATAATCTACCACAAACCATAGAAGGAGATGAAGTAATCAATCCTAAAGGAATAAATACAAGACCTTAGAGAAGTTGCAGTGAACATGATCTTGGCCATCTCCCATCATCTTTCGTCCTACAAATTATTCAATGTTCCTGGAGAGATTGCACTTGATATTCCCATATGCCACCCTAAAGCTCATAATGCATGTTTTCTCATCCTCCATCACGATTATCTGTATAATGGTGCTCTCTTTCCTCATGAGGAGCTCCACTGCTATCCTCCTCCACATAATTGTATAGTGAAGGTGTTGATGTATTTGATGGCCTTAGAGACTCTATTATCCATTCACATGGAGGAGAATTGTCATCATATCATATTGCAAAAACAGGTTACTAATAATACTAGTTTTATGTATAGTCCAAAATAATTTGATCTTCATATGAAACATTTCTATTAACTTCCCAATAATTCCTTTTGTGCCGAATCTCAAAAATTTTGTCAAATTTGTAGAGGTCAATTAATGGAAAGATTGCCATCCAAACTATCATAAAGATATAAATGAAAATTCCTAGATGATAGATGGTTGTATGCCAAAATAACACTATAAGGAAAACACCCTATGGTGGATGTTTTCACAGAAGCTCCAATGAAAAATCACATATATCCATTTAGAGCTGAGGTTGATAGTGGTGTTATATTTTGAGCATTAATTCAACACACTCTAGGATCTTTACTGAGAGAATAACATGTACAACATATCAATCATAACAAGCATGTATCAATCATAGCAAGAAATCACATAAGACAATGGACACACAGAGTTTCACTGGAGAAAACCATAAAGGTGACAAAACCCACAACTTCCTCAGATATAGAAAGAACAATGATACAACCCAAGTACAAGAGATAGTCTTCTCCTAGCAGCTAAACCTCTTCCTCACTTGTGCGCCACTTTCCGAGTAGTGTAGAAGTGAATAATGAGATAATCAAATAGAGAGTTCCCGCTCTCTATTTATACTTGTCTTGACTTGCCTAATAAACTAGTAGGGCCGACTTGTCTAACTCAGTCTAATAACCCATGGTTACATTAATCCGGGCCGACCCCTCACTAGGTGGTCTAATAACCCATCACAGCAAGTTACGACACTTGCGACACTTGTCAATACAAATGATGACACTTCCATATAGAGGAATAATACCATCTCTAGAGGAGTACAATATACATAGGTGAAATACATTCCGACGTTACATATACATCAACACTCCCTCTTAACTAGGAAGTATTTCTCAACACAGATCTGCTAGCACAAGTCTTCTTCTCTAGATCATCATCACTGGATCATCGTCATCGTCACTATTGCTGCTATCTCAATCAATCTCCAATCTACTCATCATGGGAAGTTCTACAGAGCCAGTCCTTTTTCATACTGGATGTAGGATCACCACTTGCAGGTCTTCATCATCTACAGAGCCATCCCTTTTTCATGTTGGATGTAGGCATAGCCTCCATGTAGGTCTTCATCATCTCTGCGAGCAAGCCATCAAGTAGGTACACCTCAGGACTGATTACACTACCTCTACAAAACCTGCAAGATCTCCCAAGACTGATTACACTACCTCTGCAAAACCTACAAGAGCATCTCAGGACTGATCATATGCCTTTGCAAAACCTGTGTACCATACTGTCACATCATCATCTTCAGATCATCGTCATAGTCCATGGAGCACAACCCAGATGCACACACACAACACTTACACTCATCGGCATGGAAGGAATTTCCTCTAACCATCCGGGAAAGGATCAACACTTACACTCACAAGCATGGAAGGACTTTCCTCTTACCATTTGGGAAAGGCTCACAGCACTTACATCAACGACCGTGGAAGGACTTTCCTCTAACCATGTCGGAACGGCTACAACAATTACATCACGACCATGGAAGGTCTTTCCTCTGACCATGTCGAAAAATCTCGGCAATTACATCACGACCATGGAAGGACTTTCCTCTGACCATGTCGGGAAATCCACTCCCAACACTTACATCTCGCCATGGAAGGAATTTCCTCTAACCATGCGAGAATGGCCCAACCCTTACAGCTCACCATAGAAGGACTTTCCTCTGACTATGTGAGAATGGCTTTTCCCAGCCCTTACGTTTCACCATGGAAGGACTTTCCTCTACCCATGTGAAAATGGCCCAACCCTTACATCTCACCATGGAAGGAATTTCCTCTAACCATGTGAGAATGGCCATGTGTGCATCTGTGTCTCCGGACTCATCACTTCCCCTTGGAAGGTATCTCGATCTGAAGTACACCAAGTCTCCCTATGAAGTATTCAAACTTCACTCTGGCCAGTGGCTTGTTCAACACATCGGCTATCTGCTCGTCCGTCGCAACATACAGGAGCTTCACTGCTCCTCTCTGCACCATATCCCTGATATAGTGATACTTGATCTCAATGTGCTTTGACTTGTCATGGTACACTGGGTTCTCCGACAACTTCGCACAACTCTGGTTGTCGCAATCTATACAAGTAGCACTCAGCTAGAGATCAAACAAATCAGACAGTAGCTTCCTAAGCCATACTACCTCACAACTAGCCAAACAAGCTGCGGCATACTCTGCTTCGGCTGTATTCAGTGCCAGACAGGACTGTTTCCTGCTAAACTAAGAGATCATGCTGGATCCCATACTGAAGCAGCACCCCGAAGTGCTCTTCCGATCAATGGCACTGCCTGCCCAATCCGAATCAACATAACCCTCTAGGTTAAACTTCAGATTCACCTCATACTTAAGCCCATAGTCAATTGTACCCTTCAGGTACCTCAGAATATGCTTTGCAGCTATCAGGTGAACATGTCTCATATCTTTCAAGTACTGGCTCAAATTGTTCACCACAAAGCAGATATCTGGTCTCGTATTCGTTAGGTACATCAAGGACCCAATCAACTGATGATACATCGTAGCATCAACCGGCTCAGATGAAGCATCACATAGAAGCTTCAGGTTCGATGCCATAGGTGTGGCTATGGCCTTGCAGTACATCATCTCAAACCTCTTCAGGATCTCTACTGCATACTTCACTTGTCAAAGGAAGATTCCATCTGCACTCTACCACACCTCCATACCAAGAAAGTAGTGCATCATACCCAAGTCCTTCATCTCGAACTCGGCAGCAAGCTTCCTCTTTGCGTCGGCAATCAATCTATCCTCACCTGTTACAAACAGGTCATCCACACATAATAGTAGTATCACTGGATTTCCTTCCTCAACCTTGTAGTAAAGGTTGGAATCCGCTTTACTCTTGGTAAAGCCCAAACTGGATAGGAAGCCATCTATCCTGCCATACCAGGTCCTGGGTGCCTGTTTTAAACCATATAGGGATTTCTTCAGTTTGCACACATGTGACTCCCAGTCATGTGTTTCAAATCCGAGTGGCTACTCCACATGCACTTCCTCTTCAACTACACCATTCAAGAAAGCTGTCTTGACATCCATCTGGTGTACCTTCCATTTCATCACTGCAGCCAGAGAAAGTACTGATCTGATGGAAGTGTATCTGGCCACAGGAGCAAAGGTCTCTTCATAATCAATCCCTTCTTTCTGGGAGAAGCCATGAGCTACAAACCTAGCTTTGTATTTCTCTATGCTACCATCTGCAGCATGCTTGATCTTATAGATACACTTGGAAGTCACCACAGACTTCCCATCTAGTCTTGGGACCACATCCCAAACATCATTCTTCATGATCGATTGATATTGTTCGATCATGGCATTCTTCTATTACTGCATCCCAGATCCTGGGATCTTTGGATTCTTCAATATCTTCAATAGATATATTTCTTTAAACTTCATTGCTTGAACAAATTTTGTAGTCCTTTTTTTGTAGGTGATTGTACACGATATTTCCTACAAGTCAAATTCAATTTGCATGATTAGAAACTTCTCATTGTTTTCAAAAAAAAATTCTTATACATAAAGACATATGTCATACAGTCATGCAATTATCTTAGCCAATGCTTCAATACAACATTTATCCATATCCCGTAACTTTCTAGATGCCTTCCAATCTCTACCAGAACATTGTTAAGAGTTTGCACTACTCCCAACATGTTAGCAAAGAGGTTTCATTCTAGATAGGTAGCAATGGAATGTTGTACAGTTCCATAGGCCACTTACCCATGTATATTAGTAGTATACTGTTCATCAATGCAACTATTCTAATATGCATAATACACAACCTAAGTCTAGGAACATAAGTATATACATCATTAAACAATATTATTTAAACAATCAAATATGCAAGAATTTACAATTCAAATACTTATCTTTGTTTGTTTGTTGGGTGGACTCCATCTGAATCTTGGCTTCCTTGAAGGACCTGTTGGAGTCCTATTATGAAGTAACTTCTTCTACTCCTTTCTGTTGTGAATTGTAAGGAGTGGTGAATTCCCTCTTAATCCCCAAATCACTGCATAGCACTTTGAATTTTGCTGAAGTGAATTCTTCACCATTGTCAGATCTAAAGGTCTTGAACTTCTTTTCAGTGTGGTTTTCTATCAAGGCCTTGAATTCCTTGAATTTGTTGAAAAATTCATCATTGTTCTTCAAGAAATAAATCCCAAGTCTTCCTAGAGAAATCATCAATGAAGGAACCATAGTATACATACCCACTCAGAGAACTAGATGACATCGGACTGCATACATTGGAGTGGATAATTTACAAGATTCTTTTTGCCTTGCTTTCACTACTTGGAAATGTCTTCTTTGTGTTCTTTCCCTTTGAACAACCTTTGCAAATGCCTTCATGCTTTGTCTGGATTTCAGGAAGACCTTCTACAACTTTGCTTGCAATTGGTAATGCCTTATAGTGCATGTGTGCAAGCCTTCTATGCCAAAGTTCACTTGGCTCTACTAAATCATGGACCATGGCTTGTTCTGGTTGGTCCTTCAATTTGTACAATCCTCTCTTTTGCTCTCCAATCACCACTGCATCATCTATAGTCTTACCTTTTGGCCACATTAGGACTTGGCCATCTACAAATGCAACCCTCATGCCTTTTGCATCCAATGCAGATATGGAGAGTAGATTCTTCTTGAGACCTAGAACATATAGTACATCTTTCATTTTCATAGACTTTCCAGAGTCTAGTTTATAGGAGGCTTCACCACTCCCTTTTATTGGATACTGGTAGTCATCCCCAAGTTTCACCTTGTGGGGTGAATCATGTTCAGATAGTTTCATAAAGGATTCCTTGAATCCTATCATATGTTTAGAAGCCCCACTATCTATAATCCAATCATTACTTTCATGAGTAATGCTTCCAGTGAGAGAAGAAATCAAAACATATTCTTCATCACTTGAAGAATCTTCACTATCTTCTCTAGCCCTCTTCCTGGGAGGTTCATCATCCTCTGCAGCATGAGCATGATGTCTTCTTTTGATGTTCTTCTTCCTTTTGTGAGAGCCATCTTTATTGTTTCTGGGACAATCCTTGGCATAGTGTCCCTTTTAATCACATGTAAAGCATCGGGCATTTGATATGTTTCTTTGAGATCTGAAGTTGCCCCTTTGATTCTGAGGGTGATGCTTTTCTTTCTTACTGTGGTGATGTCCCTTCTTATGATCATGTCTTTTGGAGTGTGTTGTGAGAGCTTGGTCTTCATTCCCCATCTTTTCTTCTAGAGAAACAATTCGAGCTTCTTCCTGTGAGCATTCTTCCTACATCCTACTGAATGAGATAAGTTTCTTCCTAGCACAAATTCCTTGGATGAAGGGATCCCATGACCTAGGAAGGCCATTAAGAGTGGTCATTACCACTTCTCTATTTTCTATGTCTTCTCCCACAGCTTCAAGTTGTTCTTTTATCTGGGAGACCCTTGAGAAATAAGACTGCAAAGTCTCTGCATTCTGGATCTTGACATTCTTTAATTGATTCCTCAAGGTCATCTTTCGATTTATGTTCTTCCCTTCGAATAGCTTGTTCAGGGAATCAAACATCTCCTTTGGTGTCTTTAGAGATGACACCTATGGTATGAGATGGTCTTTGATATAATCAACAATGATCCTCTTAGCCTTGACCAAGTTCTTCTTGTGTAAGGCCTTAGTATATTCTTCCTCTGGGACAAGGATCTCTTCACTTATGTAAGTGTCCAACTCATTTTCTTCCAGGATGAACCCAATCCTATACTTCCATGCTCGGAATTTATCAGTCCCTTCAAGCTTATCCTCAAGCTTGGTGTGGTGAGACATCTTTAAAGAGTACTTCAAATGGAAATAGAAAAGATTTAGGTCTTACCACTTGATTTGTTGAAAACTAGATCTGGTCCCGGATTAGGGTTTGTTAGAGAAACCCTAAAAATTCAAACTTTGAATTTCAAATTTCTGAAAGGATAGAAAGGTGCGCCTTGATGAGCTGATCAGCTTGGTATACTTAGAATTTGAAAACTGCAAAGTTTCACCCTTCAAAAATGCTTTTTAATCTTCTCGGATTCACTAGGGAGGACCCTAAATTAGGGTTTGAGTTTCTCGAAGCTTCACCCAACCAAAAAGTTCGATCCAAAGCTATAAACTTAGATTTTTCCAAGGATCTTCCAGCTATGGTCTCAGATTTCATAAATTCCTATTTTTGTGGAAACACTAATTTTTAGGGCCAAAACTACAAGTGCTCAGAATTGAATTCTGATTGGATAGAAAGATTCACCTTGATGAGTAGAGTCAATCTACCTTACTGCCTTTCCAAAATATGTGGAGAGAAACCCAATAAACAATAAACCCTAGTTTCTGCCACTGCACAATGTCTTCTTCTCAGGTTAGCTTTGATACCATGTTAGATTTTGAGCATTAATTCAACATACTCTAGGATCTTTACTAAGGGAATAACATGTACAACATATCAATCATAACAAGCATGTATCAAGCATAGCAAGCAATCACATAAGATAATGGACACACAGAGTTTCACTGGGGAAAACCATAAAGGTGAAAAACCCCAACTTCCTCATAGATAGAAAGAGCAATGATACAACCCAAGTACAAGAGATAGTCTTCTCCTAGCAGCTGAACCTCCTCCTCACTTGTGTGCCACTTTCCGAGTAGTGTAGAAGTGAATAATAAGATAATCAAATAGAGAGCTCCTGCTCTCTATTTATACTTGTCCTGGCTTGCCTAATAAACTAGTAGGGCCGACTTGTCTAACTCAGTCTAATAACCCATGGTTACATTAATCCGGGACGACCCCTCACTAGGTGTTCTAATAACCCATCATAGCAAGTTACGACACTTGTCAATACAAATGACGACACTTCCATATAGAGGAATATTACCATCTCTATAGGATTACAATATACATAGGTGAAATACATTCCAAAGTTACATATACATCAACAAGTGGAGGTGGGTGACTGGAAGTTTTTATGGATGTTTTTATCACCATCGTGCTTCTTGCGGCTATAACTGCACTGGTGCACTTGATGCTTTACATAAGCACTAGATTGTTCAAATGACAAAAAAATTAAATATTTAATTAAAAAATAAAATAAAAAATAACACATCCTATGCTCCTAAAGTAGACATCCACACCAGTGCATTTGAAAACCATGCACCATAAACATTTCTACATTCATGATGCAATTTATGCCTATACATGCACTGGTGCATTTCCAAGTTTCCATTTGCACTGGTGCACAGGAAAATTTACTTTTACCCTAGTGCATAGATAAATTAACCTACACATTGATGCACCAAGAAATTTATCGGTACACATCGATGCACCATGATAGGGTAGAATTAAAAAAAATACCAAACATGAAAATCATTTTTCACATTTCCTCAGTGCTTCTCAAGAGCTATTTAAGAACCGATGCTTAGCCATCTATAGAAGCATCCCATCATATAGTGTTATCGGTACTTCTGTGTTAATTTTGAAATCTCTAATCAACCCATTTTTCCCATACACAAAAATCACGGTTCCTCGGCATGAAAACCACCGGGTAGAACAATTGTTATCCTTCAGTTTACATTTTTAATAGATTAAATTTTGAAATTGCATGTTAAATTGTTAATTTTTTAAAAAACTTAAAAAAGTTATGTTGGTGCTCCCAAATAACTCAGCTTGCACTGGACTATGATGTGATTTACAGATTGCATTAACAAGATCTGAAGGATGTTATAGAAATTAGAGGGAACTAAAGAAAATGTATTGAAAGTTCAGAAACTGCATGGTGTTATAGAAATTAGGTTGGAGCTATAGGAATAGAAGCTACAACAAAAAATCATGGCTATAATAGAAAATCAGGGCTACAACAGGGAAGCAAGGTTACAGTAGAGAATCAAGGCTACATATTTGTGATAGTGTACTACAAATACATTTTTATATTTAGGGCGACAAGGTGGTGCTTGGGGAAGTAGGTTGTAGCTTTTTTTGTAAGTTGGTTCTTACAGAGGATTGGTGTCCTCATCCGTTAGATAGATTGGTGCTTGAAAGTGCAAGTTGGTGCTTGTTGGTTATGAGTTGGTACTCATAAGAGGATTGGTTTCCTCGTAGGTTGGTTCCTACAAATTGAAAGTTGGTGCTTGGATGAGGAATTGGTGTCCCTTTCAGATTGGTGCCTGCAAAATCTGTGCATGGGTGCTCACACCATTATTGGAGATTGGTGTCTTCTGCAAATCAATGTAATTTATGGTTTATCAAATTGAGTTTCCTTATAAAGATTAATATGTGTATTGTACTTTGATGTTGATGAATTTTTAAAGTTGATAATATTACATGATTAATTAAGTAAACTATGCTAAAAATGTATGATACTGATTTAGCCCCCCTCTCCGTATCACTATGGGTTCCAACAATATATACACATGCATTAGTGCTTTAAATCCAAAAGAAATTGGAAAACATTTTAAAAAATTTGTGGTGCATGTATAATTTTTTTATTTATTTAGAAACTTCAATAACACAAAGAATGCGCTTCAAATATACACATGCATTGGTGCGTTAAAAAATGCTCCATCCAACGGTGCTCCTATGTTGCACATTGTTAATCAATGCACTTGTAATTTAAATTTGATTAAAAAACACAATAAAGATGTAGATGCATGTGATATATACACATGCACCAGTGCTTTAGCTCCAAAGCACACCACAAAACATTTAAAAAAATGTTGCGGTGCATTTATACTTCATTTTTTGTTTGAAATCTTCAATAAAACAAGCGGTGTGCTTGGCATATACACAAAGAAAATGGCGCTTTAAAACCAAAACACATCGTCCTCTAGTGCTCTTACGCATTGTTAACTGATGCACTTATAATTTGAATTTTATTAAAAAATACAATAAATTTTCCGGTAGACATGATATATACACAAGGATTGGTGCTTTAGCTCCAAAACACACTAGACAACATTTAAAAAAAATGTTGTTGTGCATGTATAATTTATTTTTTATTTAAAAACTTCAATAAAACAAACAATGCACTTGGCATATACACATGCATTGATGTGTTAAAACCAAAATGCACCGTCCATCGGTGTTCTTATGTTGCGCACCATTAATTGATGTGATTATAATTTAAATTTTATTAAAAAATATAATAAAGATGTTGATGCATGTGATATATACACAAGCACCATTGCTTTAGCTCCAAAATACATCAAACTACATTTAAAAAAATGTTGTAGTGTGCGTATAATTTATTTTTTATTAAAAAATAAAAATAAAACAAATGGTGCACTTTGTATATACACAAGCATCAATGCGTTATATCCAAAACGCACTAGATACCTTTTAAAAATCCAAGGATATGTGCCTCATTATAAATACACTAGTGCTTGCGTGTATTTTCAGGCACACCACCTATAACACATTTAGTTGTGTGGCACAACGTTTTTGGTGTGTTTCTTGGTGCACTATTACAGGTTTATTTGAGTAGATGGGGCACAATAGATATGATTGCACCAAAAGTAGCGAGGTGCGTACAACCCAGTATGGGGGAGATGTCACGTTTCTCACATTATGTAACGTAACATTCCCAAAAATAAAAAGTAAATCAAAAAATCATGTTGTCTCATAACTAATCCAAAAAAAGCAATTAAAAAATTTCATGTTGGCTCATACAATAAAAAAATTAAAACCAACATAGATCCATCTTAAACCCATATCTATTAAGCACTGAGAGGGATCCAATTTCTTAAGGTTTAAATTTTTTCTTGATGTGTAAAAAATTAAGATAAAAAATTTACACCTCAAGAAATTGGATCCCTCTTGGTGCTTAATAGATCAAGGTTTAAGGAAGATCTATGATGGCAGATAGTTAAAATAAATTTTTGTTTCTTTTTTTTGAATTGGTTCATTATGTAGAGCACCATCGTCAATGCTTTAGGTTTAATATGTATGCATAGTGGACAGTTCTTTCTTATTAATATGTACGCACCATAGATGGCTCTTTATATTAATATGCATGCACCACCTATGGTGCATCGATCCTTTTATGGTGCATTAGCTAAAACAGGGAAGAACCATGGGTGGTGTGCCAGATTTGACTTACTCGCATTGGTGATGAAAATGTTTCTTGATCCCTAATTGCTTTTAAATAGATTCTAACAAGTATTTCAAATACCCGTTTTGTATATTTTTTTATTTTATTAATATAATTCGTGATGAATTTTTTATTTAAATTAGGGAAAAGCACCACGAGTTCCTCTGATCAATTTGTATAATGTTGATTTGGTATGGCAAGCTCAAGAGAGGAAGAAGGATTTATTTCCTCATCCTATTGTATTATCAACATGATAATTTTTATTCGAGGTTGACCTCCTCAAGTTTTATAAGGAGGCTACTTCGATCATAGGGTAGAATTATATACTAATGAAGTTTATCCATTATTGGGATCATGATAGTTAGGCCTTCAAGGTTGGTCTCCATATTTGGAACTATCCCTCAGAAGAGTATTTTTATTTCATCGCAAGCTTATCTATAAGGGGGAAGGAATTTCCCCATGTTATCAATCTACCACATAATTTTGTAGCTGAGCCCCAGTTGATGTATGTACATTGATTTATCAATCTGGATATTACTCACCCTAGTGAGTTCTAGGTGAGTAGAGGCTAGTTGAGGTTGCACACTTTTAGGATAGAGGAGGCCATGTACTTGAGCCTATTTGTTACCATGATAGCACACCATATAATTGATGGGAAGAACTTTAGTTTCTCTTTTTTGTATTATGTAGAGACTTTGCTATAAAGGCCAGGTTGATCAAATGGGTTGCTAATTTTTGTCAACAACATTTTATCTCTTTAGACCACTGTCGTAGCCTGTTGTATGGAGATAATTTTCCCCTTTGCATAAGATTTATTTACTCTATTTTTTGAGAGATTTCCAGGGAATCGACCCACATTTGAGTTGACATTTGACTACATGCCAGCTAGGATGCTGACTGATGTAGGCATGTGCATTTGGAGGCAGGGCTTGTCAAGGAGGGGAGTGCCATATCATATGTGTAGGGTTCCTAGTATAGACATTTTGGATTAATTATGTAGTGATTACTGATTTTCAATCATTGACTCTATATAGTATTTGTATGCATGGATGGACTGGAGAAGATGTGTGAACATATGATTTAATCCTCCTGAGCCACCATATATGAGAGGTAATATGATTGTTATATTTTGATTAATGCAGTTGAATAATTTTTGTCTTATTCAATGCATGTGTAAATGATTATAATATTTTGTTTAAATTGTCTAATTATCATTGTCGACTATTTTGCATATAGTAGCACATATGATGGCGATGAGACACTATAACACGATGAGGAGATGGAAGAGGCTGATGAGCCATCTCATGGGCATAGGCTCGTCATGAAACAATGCGGAATAGGTCCTAGATTACATCATCGTGACTTGATGACTCACCATGGAGTAGAGCCTGTATGACCATTATACAATGTACAGGACCAAAAGCTTGCTCCTATATGGTCTACCCTTCCTTGAGATATGACGTTATTGATGAATTATGTTGTTGGTGCCCTCAGTATTTTTGATGAGTTGAGGGGTGTTCCAAACCATTCATTGGAGTCATATTCTAAGGATGATTCTCCTCCACCTCTGCATAGTCCATCCATCGATACAATCACTATTGTAACATCCACCATCACACATGCATATACTTCTTATCCACCATCTCCTCCTCCACCTCCTTTTCCATCTATACCATCCATCGATCCACCATCCCCACTAGGACCACCACCACCACCCCCTCCTACAGTATGCCCACCACCATCTACTCCTACACCATCCCTTTCTATAGTAGGTCCACCACTATCCACTGATGCACTAGTTGTTTTACATGATGTGATGTTATCGACTGATATATTTCTTGTTGGATATATACATCAATTTCTACCTATAAATTTTTTATCTAACATGAGTATTCATGGTTTAGTATCTTCCTCTTTTAGTGTACGTCAATCTGATGTGTCACCAACATCCCCTCCTGCAATAAGCCCACCACCACCATCCGCTCCTACAGTAGGCCCACCACCACCATCCCCTACTGTAGTAGGTTCACCACCATCCACCGATGCACCAGGTGATCTGCATGATTTGATGTTATCAAGTGATATTGTTCTTGATGGAGATTAGACACATCAATTTCTAGTATCTAATTTTTTATTTGACATGGGTAGTGGTGTAGCCTCCACCTCTTCTCTTCTACATGGACCTAATGTGTATGGCTTTGGTAGCAGACCTATTTGATTGCAGATATGTATATTTGACATCTATATTTATTTTGATATTCTCGTTGATATATATTATTCCTTTTCATATAATTTTCATGTTGATGTTGTTTGATTTGTGAAATGTATTTTGTTTATGTTAATGGTTTATATTATTAATTGATAGCTAGATCCTATGAGGTGGGAGAGCCTCGGGGACATGGACTCTGAAAGATAAACGGTTCGCAAGTGATGCATTATTTACTTTCGCGTTATTATTATGCTGTTTATTATGATGTATGGGTGGGGTAGGGTTTCAGGAAACTCAACCACCCAGATTGGTTATACGATGACAAACCGAATACAGGTGCAATGCATTTATTATGTCGGGTAGACATAGTCCCTTGTTCCATTAGGGGGGTGGAGAATTTACCCATTGTCTATCCCCGAAACCTAGAGTCATGGGAGGGTTGTGCTACGATGCGCTCCCCAAGGTGTGTGATAATGACTGGTGGTTTCCTGCTGGGGAAGCTTGGTCAATGTAGTTGACACATCCACTTATGGGTTCTAGCTGGAGCCGATCATGGCTTGACACTTCAGGGTAGTCCAACAGAGGAAAGGATAGGACGTGGAAGTTAGTTGTGATTAGGTAGATGACGTAGGTAGATAGGTGTAGCTTGAAGTCGGGAAGAAAAAGCGATCTAACTATGTTTGTGGGAAAACCCTTGATTGATTACATGTCGTAACTCAGTAATGTATGAATGTTGTAACATAATAAGATGCATTTAGGTAAAAGATTGTACCTTGCAAACTATGTTTAAACCTGTGTTAGTAAACAATAAGTTTCATGATTATGATTGATGTGTGATTTACTATTGTTAGTGTACTTACACGAGGTATGTAAACAATAGCCATGGTTACATAACTCGCCTACATATTTATAAATTTCGTGAAGTAAAAATGAACTATAATGTTTAGAAATTAATTACAGTATTACTACTTATCTAACTAGGAGATTAAATCAATATGCCGAGTTAGTAAATTTTGGTTTAAATAACGGAATAGGATAAAAGAATGAATTAGGTGGTAATGAAAGATGATTGAGTAATAATGTTAATTATTTTGGATTAATGTTAATAATATTGATTAATGTTAGTCATGGTTGATTAATGTCGATAATATTGACTAATGTTAATTTTGGTTGATTAATGTTAGGATTAATGTTAAATATTTTGGACTAATGTTAATAATATTGATTAATGTTAGTCATGGTGGATTAATGTTAATAATGTTGATTAGTGTAAATATCGTCGCATAATGTTAGTAATATTGATTAATGTTAATAATCGTAGATTAATGTCGATAATGTTGATTAATGTTAATTAGGGACGATTAATGTTAATATTCTCGACTAATGTTAATAAGTGTAAATAGTATAGCCTAGTTTAATTACCTCGTCATCATAGGTTAATGGTGTAATAATAATAATTAAAAATATTATTAACTTGATTTCCTTAAATTAATTATGTGTTAAGAATGTTAATTAATGATTATAAGACTATTCTCATCTTTAGTAATAATTGTTGATCAGTTTAATTACAGATAAGGTATAATTAATAAGAAACTAGGTGCATAAGTTAATTAAGTCTTAGTTAAAATGATTTAATCAATATAAAGATAAAGGCACATTAATAAATTTTAGGTATAATAAATTTAATGTGGTGACAGGGCGGTGAAGCCCCGTAAATAAATTATGTTGACTTTACATAGGGAATTAGCCCCAAGTATTTAAATGATAATAATTATTAATTCAATTGGTAAACAAATTAATTAATTAAATAATGAAGTGTTGAGTATTATTGAATGGATCATGTCTCGAGGGAGGAAATGGAAACAAGGATTGACATAGCGGTTAGAATAATTATGATGAGGATAGGTGTAGTAATAAAGGCAAAAGAGTCGGCAAAGGAAGGGGGGGACAAGGTCGAGAAGGGAAGGAGGAGAAGGGGTCTTCTTCACCTTGCATATTTTGGATAGTAGAGGAGGTGGATATAGGAGAGAGCGGCAAAGAAAAGGGGTTCTTGTTGGAGAGTTTGCAGAAAGAAAATATTGGTTGGCTTATATTCGGTTTGGGCTTGGGGGTCCAAAGGGGTACCTTTGGAGCTGGGTGGTCGACGAGACCTCTCCGGTTGGCAGGGTGGAAACTCAGTTTGGGTTGGTTGAGTTTCAGGGTTTTGGGAAGAGTTTGGTTGCAGAGCTACAACAGGGAAAAGGAAGCAGCAAAACAGGGCAAGGAAGCAGCAAAAATGAAAGGGATCTACTAGCTATTTGCAAGTATTTTTCTTATAGGCATAATGACCCATTCTAACTCTGTCAATATTTCATATTTCATGAGCTTATCAAAATTTAATTTAACTGACACATATTATATGTTGGTGCACCTACAAGATTGTAACAATTAGAAACCATGAAAACAACATCTATAGTTATTCGAACCTGTAGATGTAAATGTTTTATATTATTTTACAGGCATGATATTTACACCTGTAAACAAGGTAAATAAGGAACGTAGATTTATTGTTTAATTAGGACATGAGTCCTACATACGGTATCAGAGCCATGGTTCCAAATCTGGAACCATAGGGCTCACTACAAAGTGAAGACTTGTAGTAAAAAAAAAAAAGGGGATTTACCCTAATTTGAACAACATTGACAAAATGATAACCAGAAAATTCTTGAGTGTAAAATTCTGAAAAGAGGTGCGAGCAACTTCCTGTCATAAGTCTTGAACCAGTTTTTACACCTATAAAAAAAACGAGGACATTAGAGTTAGTGACCTAAATGGGAACAAAGTAAAAATAAAATTTATATATATATTTCTATAAGAAAGATGAAAAAAAATAAATTACGAGGCAAGCTATCTTTACGGATATAAATGAAATTGTATGTATGAAGCTGATGCTAATTTAAATTGAGACAAAACATTTTTTTATATACAAACCGGCATTGTATGGGTATTATAAAAAAAGAAGAGGGAAAATGGCTTATAAAAAAAAAGGGGAGGGAAATAGAGATAAAAGTTTATATATATATATATAATGAAACCATATTTATGAAGCAAGTTCTAATTTAAGTTTAATTTAAAATTTAAATTAAAACGAGAGATTTAATATTTTCTTATATAGAAACAACCTATACATATATATACAAAAAACGTATATATACATACACATTTAAATTTAATTTAAATAGGATTTAAATGAAAAAAAAAAATATAAAACAAAAGAACCTATATGTATATTACATCTATACGAAATAAAAAACAAAAAAAGAAGAAGTTATTAATCAAATGTAAAATAAAAAACTATAAAATATAAAAATATAAAATAATTTTTTTATAAAACAAAACAAAATATAAATGAATTTTTTTTTTGAAACAACGAAAAAAAAGAAGTTTATAAAACAAAACAAAATATATAAATGAAATTTTTGTGTGAAACAACTAAAAAAATATATATAAATTTTTTTGCGTTGAATCGCATGGCCATGGCAGGCCTGTGCAGCTGGCCATCAGCCGTGGCTTGCAGCCCAGCCAGTGCCATGGGCTGCGGCCCGACCAACAGCCATGTGCTGCATCCTGGGCACAACCCTGCACCATGTGCTGCGGCCCTGGGTGGCCCAGCCAGCGCAACCTGATCACGGCCTTAGGCTAGCGATTCGGCCCGACCAAGCAGCCTGTGGTGCGACCAAGGGCATGCAACCGGCCAGCACCGGAATGCCGATGCGTGTGCAGGAAGAGAGGAGGGGGTGCCCAACTTGGAAGCCACCGCTCCTATGTGAAATATATTTAAAATATATTATTTCAAAAAACAAAAATCATTAAAAAAAAAAACATACATTGAGTTTTTTTTTCAAATAAAAAAAAATATAATACACCTTGAAGCCATGGGTGGCCTGGCCAACATCCCGCAAGGCTTGCGGCCTGGGCAAGGCCGGCCAACAGCCACAAGCTGCGGCCTTGGGGGCATCCGGCCGACAGATACAAATTAAAAGAAAAATTATGTGATAAATTAAAAAAAATATAGTGTAAAGAAAAATATATAAATATATATAATAATAAAATTACATTAAAAAAAAATCTAAGGCAAGCTGGCTCGCGGCCATGGAGTGCCGGGCATGTGCAGAGAGGAGGAGGGGGCGCCCAGTTGGGTTGCCGCCACTCCAATCTCTCCGTTTTATAAAAAATATATATACATACTATACAAAAAAATATTATTACATAAAAAAAATAACATAACAAAAAAAACGATGAATTAATTAACAGAATGACTGCTTGAAGCTCTCCTGGACCGGAGCAGATCCGACGGTTTCAAGTCTGGACGAGCTACCAAGGAGTGGCAAGGTGTTGGAGAGCTCACTCCTCCAGAAAATGGGTGAAAGAATGAGCCGCAGTGGGGGGATGAACCTTATAAATAGAGAAGTGCGGTGGGTAGCATGTGAGGTTGCGTGGAAACCATGCAAATAGCTTAGGATTAGGGTTAGCTAGGTTAGGGTTACATAATTTGTAATTATAATTCAATTTAGCAGTTATGTAGTTTAATTTTAAATAAATGTATTTTAAAAAAAATTTAAATAATTAATATATATATATTTTAAAAAAATTATGCAAGTGATTAAGTTGAAATTCAGATTGTTGTATAGTTTAAAATTAAATTAGGGTTGAAATTTATATATACATATGAAACTTTGTATATATATATATATATTAATTAGTTAAAAAAAAATCGTGTGTTCACATTATTTTGAATTGGTTAATTAAGTAAGTAATTAATTAGTTAAATTAATTACTTAAACAAATAAATAATAAAACTCGTTAATATATCAAAGGTAATATTTGGCATCCTGTTAGGGTATAAAATTTAGACATGGTTACATGGTTAAAGGACGACCCAAGCTAAAGTGGAGATTGGGTTAAATTTAAACGAGATAGAACACTTCACGTTGCGAGATCGCGCCGAGAGTGATCGTGGCATTGTATCACCAAGAGGTCGGTTATGTCTTCTAGTTGTCCTTATAAACTAAAGTAATTTCTTATGCCTAGTACTGTACTTATGAGTGTTCATTAGGAATTCATAGGAGAGGGTTGCGTTATGATCCTAGAGCCTGAGTTCAGGAAGACGATAAGATGTCATGACAATATGTCTTGTTATTTTGTGGTCAATAGGATGATACATTGACTAGGCTATAAACATAGGCGAGACGATTAAGTTGACTTGTACTTGACAATGAGTGGACGTATGGATTAATTCATGTATGTTAGTGATAATGTTGAGGAATGATTGTAAAATTTTGTAACAAGAAGAATAATGATTGCCCACTCCTTATGAGTAGACGAGCCTATGGTTAAGATAAATAGTTAATGAAATCAATCCATACATCTGTTAGAATGGTCACCTAGGGAATTTCATTTATAATTTAGCCAAGGGAAGTCGTTTCTAATAAATAAGGTTAGATTTAAATCTTATGACAAGGGGGCATGGTCACCCCATTGTTAAACTTCTTTTGTGGAAAGAAGGATTAGTAGGGGCAGTGAATCTCAAGGGAGTCGGTGTATGTCTAAGGGGCTAGAGGCCATTATGGTTAATATGACGATAACATAATGCATAACTAAATCATTACAAGGCATAGTACCCCAGGAGTGAGAGCAGTGTAGTGATGAGTAAAATCATGATAACTCAAGGTGATTAAATAACATGTATAATGCAAATTGAATGAGAATATGTGGTGCTGATAAGGATGGGGAAGATAAGAGAATAATCGTTAAGGAACATAGCTATGAAAGTGTCGAATATGATGCAAATGATAAGGTTGTAGGAAATAAATAATAAGGGAAAATTTCATGTATTGGTGCAATTTAAAATTTTGTTGTGGATGTAGTAAATGCAAGTACTAACATAGTTGGTATAGGTCTATGATAATAGGTGTGTATAGTACGATGAACGCCCTTATGGTAGTTATTCATATAGTAAGAGGGGAATAATGATTAACATGAGTTCATACAAATGAAGGGAGCGGTCAATGTAGTAGGAATACTAAATGAGTAGGTGCATAGGATAAAATATTCCTAATATGGGAGCAATCCATAAGCAATGTACATTGGGTCAGGTGGTGATAAATGCAATCATTAATATAATGCAGGTAGATAGGATGTAGTTTTAAAACTATGATGTGATTCAGTACAATGTAAGATGTCTCAATGCAATAGATGGTAATATGCTTATGTATTTAGTATGAGGAAGATATGGTGGGATTGGGGGTCCAAAGGGGTACCTTTGGAGTTGGATGGTCGATGATACCTCTCCAGTTGGCAGGGTGGCAACTCAGTTTGGGCTGGTTGAGTTTCAAGGTTTTGGGAAGAGTTTGGTTGCATAGCTACAACAGGGAAAAGGAAGTAGCGAAACAGAGCAAGGAAGCAGCAAAAAACGAAAGGGATCTACTAGCTATTTGTGGGTATTTTCCTTACAGGTATAATGAACCATTCTAACTCTGTTAATATTTCATATTTCATGAGCTTATCAAAATTTAATTTAACTGACACATATTATATGTTGATGCACCTGTAAGATTGTAACAATTAGAAACCATGAAAACAACATCTATAGTTTTTCGAACCTGTAAATGTAAATGTTTTATATTATTTTACAGGCATGATATTTACACCTAAACTAGAATTCAAAACATGGACCTAAAACAGAAATGAAAACAAGGTAAAGAAGGAACGTAGATTTATTATTTAATTAGGACATGGGTCCTACAGGTTATCAGTCACATATCCCTCCCTCTCTTTTGAAATAAACTAGGACATGGATAACATTAGGACGCCTTATTTTGAAAAAACATATGAGTCCACATTTATCTCCTTGTATACATGTTGGAAGGAAAGGAAACTGCAATTTGAGAAAATAAGACGAATCTCTTCTATTATTGCAATTAAAGCCAACATTGGACAATGTTGTTCTCCCTTGATATATTTAATAACATTTTGAGATTATACCCTTCTCAAATGATAGCAAAAACAATAACTTTAATGAAATCAATTCAACAAAATTGTTTTTACTTAGCCCCATAAAAAAATGCCCAAGGGATGGAATGATCGATTCTTTCTTCTAAAACTTTCCTATGAGAGTCTTGGACTGAATTCTGAGGGAAAGAGTTAATTATGCTAAACCCCTAAGTTGCACAAGAAACTAGTGGCATATATCCCATATATCCCATGCAACGATGACTAGAAATGCCATGTATTATTTTGTTCAGGGATTTGAATACCAATTCCTCAATATTTCTTCCACTATTATCTCTCTCCAAACATTTTTAGTCAAGTCAACACTTCTAGTTCTACCCACATTTTATTTGAATATTCACAATCCATAACTAAGTGTCCATTTGATTCTTCACTTCTTTTGCACAAACTGCACCTACCTAACACTGCCAAATTCCATTTTTGAAGGTTGTCTCATGTTAAAGCTTTTTTTTTGGGAAGGCACCACATAAACACTTTTTTCCTTTAGTGGGAATTTCAGTTTCCATGGGTATCTCGACCACCCCAAAGAATCTTCTCTCCCTTCCTTTGAGAGAAGAAAATTATATCCCATATTTGGAGTTTAAATACTTGAAGGAGGATATGACCAGATTAACTCATCCATTCTTTCCCAAATTCTTACCTAACTGGATTTTAGAGAAGAAAAAAAGTTATCCCATAAAATGACCTCATTGCCTCCAAGACTCATTATGTTAGCTAAAAACCATCTTTAACCCCACATTGTAGTGGTTTCCCAATATTCTATATGAGACAACATAAAGTAACCCTTGTCTCTTAAGGCTTGTATCATATGCATAGGAATAATATGTTTCATGTCACTAACAACATGGAATCTTCTCCAATCGTTACCAAAGAATATCTTCCTACCTTCTAAGCCAATGCCTTTCCAATAATGGGGAAATTCTTAACAACAACTTTCCAAATGAATGAAATATTTGGAGTGTCTTTTCTCCTTCTCCTAATTCAATCTTCGAGGGAATCCAAATCAATATACTTTTCCATAAATACCTGACACCAAAGGCCCTATCCTTTGATTAGTCTCCAAACACTATTAGCATCCAGATCTTTTGAGAAATGGAAAATATTATTGAAGCCCCATTGTAGGGACCCCCATTTCGGGTTCCCCAAAAAGGCTTCCACGGAATTTGAAAATATAAGTATAATTAATTTTAGAACTTCCAGTATGATTTTTCAGAAGAGGATAAAGAGGCCACTTATCTAGTTCTATCTATTGCAGTACATGAATGTCAATAAATAAAACTATATACCCAAATTTAATCATTGCACGATAAGAGTTAGAAAAATAAATAACTAAATACTTCAAACCTGTTTTCGACGGTTGGTCTAGCAAATCGATGGAGTCCTCGAAGTGGTTTCCGCACGATCCAATCCAATCTCCTTACGAAGTACTGAGTGACCTCTCGATTGACCTCCCTACCATATCGGGGTTATTCTTCTTCACCTCGAACCCCCGAGCAAGTGGGGTCGTAAGAACACACAAGCTAGCCTCCTGAAAGGATCTCCCAATCCCCGTTCCGGCTAATCCCAACTCCAAGAATCATAACATAATCCGAGATTATGATGACCATCTAGCATTAGGGAGCAAGAGATGTCCTTCTCTCCTTCTCCTCCCTCATTATATAGCAAAATCCTTTGTACCATGTGTCTGTCCATGCACATGATTAATTTAATTTAATATTTTAATTTCAAATATTCTCAAACACACGTGTCTTCTTAATGTCTTTAATGTGCACCTAAATCCTTAGATCAGTGGGAGTTAGGTGTAGAAGAGTTATACTTCTCTTTTGGTTCTCATTTAGTTTACTTAACAATCTTTTAGTTAGACTTATTGTTTTCTACTTTTCTTTTTTTTCCTAAAATTAAGATTGAATTAAAAGATGATTTCTTTTACTAACAGTATAATCTATTTTAAATTTCCTCTTTATAAAATAATTTAAATGAATAATAAAATTAATTAAAGTAAAATCTTGAATAATAATAAAAGAAAAACAATTCTTTTATTAATGACCTATTTCAATTCTTTCTCAAAATAATGAAGTCAATTAAATAGAATCTTTAATAGAATGATTTAAAATAATAAAATCTTTTGAATAAATAATAATTTTTCTTAATAATAAAATTAATCAAATTTAATATAAATAAAGTCAATCTTTTAACCCCTTTTCAATATAATTTAATTAATTAAAATAAGAAATTTAATTAATGAAATCAAGAATAGAATTTGTATAGGATAATTCAATATAATAAAATCCATTTAAATTAAAAATCTTTGAATACAAATAATTCTCTTATTATTAATCTTTTTCAATCAGCAAAATTAATCAAATTTAATATTGAATAAAATCAATCTCTTCAATTCTTTTTCAAGTTAATAAAATCAATTAAAATGAATAATTCAAATTAAAGAAATCAATTAAAAATAAAAATCTTGAATAGAATTATTCAAATTAATAAAATAGAACAAAATGAAATAAAGTATTTCTTAAATCTTATGTGAAATTTTTCATTTATACCATTGATTAATTTTCTTCCTCTTGTTCTTGTCTAGGTACCTCTTTGGTGGGCCCTTCTGACAGTTTCATTTATTCGTTCTTATGGGTAGTACTGCGTAGTGACCGGGAACCATTATCGTGGTCTCTCAACTACGCTCCTTGGAGACTAAGGGATGTTGAAGGATAAGGATCTCCTTATTGTGTGCCCCTCAACTCATCGTACGCGACCAAATCATTATGGCCTTGCCCGTACGGCATACGCTTCCCCGGGTGAGCTGAAACGGCTTCACCCGTGCGTGGATTGCTAATCCAGGGTCGACAGTCAGTTGTCGTACCCCTATGTGTTCTTTCCGTTCTTATGACCCCTAAATTTCCATTGTGGGTCAGTCGGTATATCGTCTTACCTGCCACTGCACACACTCAAGCGCACATTAGTAGCGCTGCACTATATAAAATATTTACATCATGCATTCTAGTATCTCAGTCAGTCGAGCATATACACTATCCTTCATTTTCATTTTAAAGCATTCTCAAAGTAAATTCAAATGGTTCGTGTTTTACTTAGCCGGTTCATTTCAAAACTAGTACCTCATTATTCTAAACAGTTAAGGTACCAAGGCGGGCATTACATACACTCCCTCTTATTAAAAACTTCGTCCCGAAGTTAAGTATCATGTACTTCCATGGTGAGTTTTCTCTTTCTTTCCACATTCATTTTTTCAATGTAATCACAATTGATAATAAAAATTTCATTTCCTCTTTTCTACCATCATATAAGTATACATCTCATATTTGACAATATAACTAAATTGTACCTTCATAGTGTAGCAATCCCCACAACAGTCCTCTATTGACTCATTAATTGCAACCGAATTTGAAATCATCCATAACAATTTCCTTTCATTCAGCAAAACTGTAAATATATCATTTATGTGAATCCTTTAAGCACTAGCACATTTCCACATAAGGAATAAAATCTTCAATCCCAAATTCTTCATTTTCTATGGTTACGTATAACTATCATATATTTTAAGCACTATCTGAATTTCAAAATAAGAATTAACCCTTCTGAATTCTGTTCTTCAATACATACCTGATCCATTCCTAAACTAATCTTACATGCAACCTCTCTCTTTTCATAATCCAAAATATAATTAAATACTAGAGTGCCATTTACTTAGTATATCTAAAAGTATCATCTCAGATTTTTTTTTTTATAAACAATGTTATGTAAGGTTTTCTCCTCTTCTTAACTCAAGTACAGCTAAGATTCTATAATTCAATGTAAGTTTAACTTCTCTCTTTTCACAATCCAAAGCATGATTACAAACTAGTAGTGCATACCTGCAAAGCCATCGCCTTGATTTCAGAGAATAAACATTTACAACCAATCGATAAAATTCTTGATGAAAAACCCCTCATCAAAGTATATGAACCCTGAATACCATTCAAACTTACATACTAGCAAATTTAGAGGAGAATAATTCTAACCTGTTCGAGAAGCTGGAAGTATCCTTGCCGAAGGAGAAGAAGTAAAGATCTGCCATTCAAGATTCATACATCCTTTTTATCATTGAAATTTATTACACATAGTACATCAAGCACTTCATCACTCAAAATCTATCTCAGATATACACTATGAATGATTTCATTCCATTTACACAACATACACAATTCTCTAGATCCCATAATTATTTCATGGTCATTTCCCATTCTTCTAGCATTGTAGTACAATGTTTACAATCGGTCAATCGGTCATTCAAATGAAAGGAAATATTATAAAGGAATCCTCTCTAAAACTCTGGTGTAGCCTATAACTCCTTCATTCCTAACTAGATAAATCCTATCAAGAATACATCTCTAAGGAGTTTTACTAGGTCTTAAAAATATAGCATGCTAGTTCTTGTACACAAAACGAATGGTACTACTTTCATAATCCTATTAAGGAAAGATACATCCCTATGTCCCCTTTTCTTAATGTGTATGTGTATTTAATAACATGTCTCCTTCATTTGCAAATAATATAACTAAATATTCCAAGGGTAAATGTCTAAAACTTACAATTCCTATGGGCAAGGTACATATAATTTATAATGCCAATTCTATAACAAAATTTATTAAATGCTAACCATCCTTTCATTCCAAGGAATCAATAATTTTCATCCACATTTTTCTAATACAATTTGAGCACCTATACCAAATGTAGGACCGTCGTTCAAGGTAACAAAGTTACTTTAATACAAAATTATAGACTCTAGACCCAAGGAGGTACACCACCTTCGTACCTTGTTAAGGATATCAAGGATTCATCAAGTTAGTCTTGTAAAGAGCAGAAACCAACTTAAATTATGATGCATCTCTCTTAAACCTACAAGACCTAACTTATAAACAACTTTGCATACTCCCATCCCAAACTAAGGACATTGTTAACATTTCATTAAAGTTATGAAATCCATAGTCAACTTACCTAATAAATGTTTGACTTGTTTCTAAGCATAATACTTCAAAGATCCCATTCTATTTTTTTATTTTTTTTAGAGATCTTGAATAGCCTATAAGCACGAGGTTGCCTCTTTACCTAGCACTCCTTACAACTAGAATTAAAATATGCATTTATTAAATTTCCTATATCCAAAAACTCTCTCTATAAATCTTATATATAAATAACATTAACTAACTTCAAACATTAGCTATCTTTCCCTCATACTTCAATATAAATTAAAATGCCCATCCTTTTTCCATATAATTATAAAATATACTATCTTCAAGTAAGACTTCTTCAAAAAGCCTTTTCCTCCATAGCATATACTTTTAAGATACACGTTTATAAATTTCCATGCATTTCATTTTCCATGTACCTTTATGAGATTATCACTATAATAAAAATTTCTTTAACTTGGAAGATTTCTTTTCCTTCATCATGATATATATTTAAAGTAACTCTCTTAATAATTGGGAAGTATCTTCATCTATGTATTCTCTCTCTTTTATATATATATATCCAATGTTGTCCTCTATTGCTGGTCACATTTGATGGTTACATTAAAATAAATGAATAATATATTATATATTATTTCTGTAAGTACATATTCTCTTTTACACAGCTAAATATTTAATTTTGGATAAAATAATTAACACATAAATAGATGCCCAATTAATCTATTAGATATGATATAAATAATTTCTTCAATCCCTTAAATGTATTTTATTTATAATGTGACTAATATACTTCTAATGGAAATAAGGCATATTCATTGCATTCAATTTGCATATGGACATACGTCCAACCCATAACTTCAAATACATTTACTAAACTATGAATATATTATCTATAATGTTTTCTACATAAACTACAATTATAATACAACCATACTCCATACTTTTTCTACAGTCATGCAATTCAATTAAATATTTATAGTTTGTGCTGCACTTCAATTTAATCCTATATTAATGTAATTTCTCTTTTTATGTATACATCCCAAATGGGCATAGGAATATATATAACTAACTTATAACTCCCATACAACCTAGTATATTCTTCAAATGATCTATCTAATGCCGTATATCATACATGGAAAGCATCTACTTTGATATTAATTTTATCAATTTGCAAACATCTCATGGGTTTGAATATATTAACCTAACTTATAACTTTCAAAGTATTTCGTATAAAATGAGGATACAACAACCAAAATTTACAATGACTAAACTATAAGTAACAATGGAATTTTCTCACACATAAAGACATTTAAATCTTAACGACGGGGAATACGTTTTTGCCATATACCAGTAACAAGAATTTCAGTTTATGAAGCCTGGACAGAGGTAAGAATTAACCTTCAGAGATATGTAAACTACAGAGTGGATCTGATTCGCAAGACAGGGCCTGTATCATTCCTTATCTTTCAGAAATGCGTAAGGCACAG
Source organism: Larix kaempferi (assembly GCA_027924585.1). Taxonomy (NCBI): domain Eukaryota; kingdom Viridiplantae; phylum Streptophyta; class Pinopsida; order Pinales; family Pinaceae; genus Larix; species Larix kaempferi. Next base: position 10,182,497 of record BSBM01000480.1, on the reverse strand, counting down.
AGTGCATACAATTCACAAGTAATAGGTGGTATTGGTCATTGTCTTCATGACATGATTGCGATTCACAAAGATTGAAAGACTGTATCAATCATAACTTTCCAGAATTATATAAGATACATAAATTTTGAAAAGAATCCAAGGATAACAATGTGCAAGTGCAGAACCCTTAAACAAGTTGCGAGCTAGCAAAATATTTCGCAAATAAATAATTTGAAATCATTACAGATCTGAAATAGTTCATTACAGGTATAATACTTCCAACGATTTTTCAAATAAAGAATTTGAAATCATTCCGTAAAGATATGATATTTCAAATTATAAATTTGTGTTCGTCCAAACAGAGGCATAATATCTCACATTTGCATAATCAGCCATACTAAGTATCCAAGATAAATAAATTATACATTCAAACCTGGTCTGGACGATCGATCCTTTCGGTGGTAAGTGCGTTGATGCTACGCCCGCCTTGGTTAAATTCCAGCTTGATGACTCCAGCAGATCACAGATGAACGCCTATAAAAATATGATTCTGGCACCCTCAAGGCTCGACCGGTTCTCATACCAAATGTAGGGACCTCCATTTCGGGTTCCCCAAAAAGACTTCCACGGAATTTGAAAATACAAGTATAATTAATTTTAGAACTTCCAATATGATTTTTCAGAAGAGGATATAAAGGCCACAGATCTAGTTCTATCTATTGCAGTACATGAATGTCAATAAATAGAACTATATACCCAGATTTATTCATTCCACCACAAGAGTTAGCAAAATAAATAATTAAATACTTCAAACATATTTTCGACGGTTGGTCCAGCGAATCGATGGAGTCCTCGAAGTAGTTTCCGCACGATCCAATCCAATATCCTGACGAAGTACCGAGTGACCCCTCGGCTGACCTCCCTACTGTATCGGGGTTATTTTTCTTCACCCCGAACCCCCGAGAAAGTGGGGTCGTAAGAACACACGAGCTAGCCTCCCGAAAGGATCTCCCAATCCCCGTTCCGGCTAATCCCAACTCCAAGGATCATAACATAATCCGATATTATGATGACCATCCAGCATTAGGGAGGAAGAGATGTCATTCTCTCCTTCTCCTCCCTCATTATATAGCAAAAGCCTCTGTGCCATGTGTCTGTCGATGCACAAGATTAATTTAATTTAATATTTTAATTTCAAATATTCTCAAACACATGTGTCTTCTTAATGTCTTTAATGTACACCTAAATCCCTAGATCAGTGGGAGTTAGGTGTAGAAGAGTTCTACTTCTCTTTTGGTTTTCATTTAGTTTACTTAACAATCTTTTAGTTAGACTTATTGTTTTCTACTTTTCTTTCTTTTCCTAAAATTAAGATTGAATTAAAAGATAATTTCTTTTACTAAAAGTATAATCTATTTTAAATTTCCTCTTTATAAAATAATTTAAATGAATAATAAAATTAATTAAAGTAAAATCTTGAATAATAATAAAAGAAAAACAATTCTTTTATTAATGACATATTTCAATTCTTTCTCAAAATAATGAAGCCAGTTAAATAGAATCTTTAATAGAATGATTTGAAATAATAAAATCTATAAAATCTTTTGAATAAATAATATATTTTCTTAATAATAAAATTAATCAAATTTAATATAAATAAAGTCAATCCTTTAACCCCTTTTCAATATAATAAAATTAATTAAAATAAGAAATTTAATTAATGAAATCAAGAATAGAATTTGTATAGGATAATTCAATATAATAAAATCCATTTAAATTAAAAATCTTTGAATAAAAATAATTCTCTTATTATCAAATTTAATATTGAATAAAATCAATCTCTTAAATTCTTTTTCAAGTTAATAAAATCAATTAAAATGAATAATTTAAATTAAAGAAATCAATTAAAAATAAAAATCTTGAATAAAACTATTCAAATTAATAAAATAGAACAAAATGAAATAAAGTATTTCTTAAATCTTATGTGAAAATTTTCATTTATACCATTGATTAATTTTCTTCCTCTCGTTCTTATCTATGTACCTCTTCGGCGGGCCCTTCTGATAGTTTCATTTCTTCCTTCTTATGGGGAGTACTGCGTAGCGACCAGGAACCGTTACCGCGATTTCTCAACTACGCTCCTTGGATACTAAGAGATGTTGAGGGATAAGGCTCTCCTTATTGCGTGCCCCTCAACTCATCGTACGCAACCAAATCATTATGGCCTTGCCCGTATGGCATACGCTTCCCTGGGTGAGCTGAAACGACTTCACTAGTGCATGGATTGCTAATCCAGGGTCGACAGCCAGTCGTCGTACGCCTATGTCTTCTTTCCGTTTTTACGACCCCTAAATTTCCATTGTGGGTCAGTCGGTATATCGTCTTACCTGCCACTGCACACACTCAAGCGCACATTAGTAGCACTGCACTATATAAAATATTTACATCATGCATTCTAGTATCTCAGTCAGTCGAGCATACAAATTATTCATCATTTATCACCATGTCTCAATCAGTCGAGCATATACACTATTTTTCATTAGTCGAGCATATACACTATTTTTCATTTTCATTCTAAAGCATCCTCAAAGTAAATTCAAATGGTTCGTGTTTTACTTAGCCAGTTCATTTCAAAACTAGTACCTCATTATTCTAAACAGTTAAGGTACCGAGGAGGGCATTACACCCATCCACCCAAATTTTTAGGAAGGGCCAGTATCTCCCATCGAAGCCAAGGAATGACTTTTGTAGCTCTCGCCCCCCCCCTAGAAAACTAAAATTGACCTTTCTTAGCTTTTCCAAAACCCCTTTCGGGATCCATGCTAGAGACATACAATATACCGGGATTGCCTCTAAAACCGACTTAACCAAGATCAAATATACACCCCTTTACAACCATCTAAAAATTCAACAAGATAACCTTTTTTTTCGGCCTTGAGATTAACGAGTTCCAGTCCTTCCTAAGGTAATTATCCAATTTTAAAAAGAACCCAAGATATTTTGACCTTGCATCTAACTCCACTTTTTGGAAAGGGAACATTTCCAACGAGAATCCCATATCCTCCTCCCTTACCCCATAAACGGCTATTGTGGATTTGGACACATTTATCAACATCCTCATTGATTGACAATAAAGATCTAAAATTCTTTTAAGGTTGACAATGTCTCTCCTCGAGCCATCCTAGCAAATCAAAATGTTGTCTATGAAGAGAAAGTGTGAGAGATAAAACCTCTCTCCTAGTTGAAATCCTTTGAAAATCCCTAACCTCCTTGTCTCTATTAATGTAGTACCCCGGTCCTAGGCTTCCTCAGTTTATCAATAAAACTACTCATTATCTCTGTTTGCATACTTGTCAAATTTCTGTTTTCTGTTTTGTGGTTTATGGTTAAGTTTCAAGCCAAAAAAAAAAAATTACATTCACAGGTTTGAATATCTATGGGTGCTATTTATTGTTTCTAACACTTATTATCTTGCAGGTGTAACAGCATAAAATGTATGACAGAACTAACTCACATAAATTCCATTTATCAAACAGCTTAACTTGAATAAATTTACATGGTAGAAATTGATTTTTATACCTATAGGAAAATACCTATTACTCGCTTAGTAGATCCTTTCTTTTTGTTGCTGCTCCTTTGTTATGCTGTAGCCCTGCAACCAAAAGCCTTTTTCCCAAACCTTTGAAGCTCAACCGACCAAACAAGTGTTGCCACCCTGCCAACTAGCGAGGTCTCACCGACCACCCAGCTCCAAAGGTACCCCTTTGGACCCCCGAGCCCAAACCGAGTACAAGCCCAAGCTGTTGTATCCCTTCCCAAACAATCTCCAACAAGAATCCCTCCTTTGCAGCTCTCCTCTCCCAATTTCTGCTCTGCTAAACTTATCCCAAAATCATAAGGTAAGATCCCCCTTTCTTTCCTTCACTTCTCCCTTTATCCTAAGTTTTCCGACTCTTCTTCCCCTCCATTAATGCCTTATCCTCCCATTAATGGAGTCCCAACCCCCTCATTACTACTCAGTCAGCTCCCTCGAACCATTCCAATGAAATATTCATAATTTAATAATTAGACAATTTAATATTCACCTCTCTTTATGAGGTTTACCGACACCACTTGCAACAATCATTTTTAACCATTTGTTTCTCATTCAAAGTTTAATAAATTTATTAATAATCAATGTTATATCATTTTTATAATAAAGGTTGGGGTTGGGGTTGGTTCACCCACCAACCGTAAGAGTTTTAAACTTACACGCTTCACCAATTTAATTTAATTAACAGTAATTGTCAATTGATTAATTACTATTACCTAATCATTTAATTAATGGTTTCTAATATTTATAATATGTAAATTCCCTCTAATTATAAATTCACTAATTCAATTTATCAATTATGAACAATAATCCTATCAATGTAAATCATAACATTATCAATGTGTAATTATATTAATTAAATAAAATTAACTAAGATTTAATCGACTTTACCTGGTTCCATTTTAATTACACCTTAGTTGTAATTAAACTAATTAACAATCAATCAAGCATTCTAATCACTTGCATTAGTCACTACCTAGGTTAACCTTAGCTTTGTTTATTAATCAACAATAATTAATTATTAATGGGAAATAATTAATCATTAATCAACATTATTAACCCTAATCAACTTTATTAACCTTAATCCACAATAATTAATCGTTAATCTACATTATTAACATTAATCATCATTATTAACCTTAATCGACATTTTTAACATTAATCAACAATAATTAACATTATTATTCAGCCATATTTCACGAAATTCATAAATATATAGGCGAGTTATGTAAGCGTAGCTACTGCTTACATACCTCGCGTAAGTACACTAATAGTAATAATTCACACATATCAATCATAATCATGAAGCTTGTTGTTTACTGACACAAGTTCTAAACGTAGTTTGCAAGGTACAAATCCATTAAAACCAAAATCCAAGTTACAAAAATTCATACATCACTGATTTACGACACATACTAACCAAGGGTTTTACACACCTACAGTTAGATCTTGTTTTCACCCCTAATTCACGCTACACCTATCTACCTACATCATCACTAACTTCCACATCCTATCCTGTCCTCTGCTGGACTACCCTGGAATGTCAAGTCATGACCGGTTCCAGCTAGAACCCGTAAGCGAAAGTGTCGACTACATCGACCAAGCTTCCCCAGCAGGAAACCACCAGTCATCATCACACACCTTGGGGAGTGCGTTGTAGCACAGCCCTCCCATGACTCTGGGTTTCGGGGATAAACCGTGGGTAAAGCCTCCACCCCCCTAATGGAACGAGGGACTATGTCTACTCGACATAACAACAACATTGCACTTGTACTCGGTCTGTCATCGTATAACCAATCTGGGCGGTTGAGTTTCCTGAAACCCTACCCCACCCATGTCATAACATACATCATAATAAACAACATAATAACCACACGAAAGTAAATAATGCATCACTCACATACCATTTTATCTTTCGAATTCCATGTCCCCGAGGCCCTCCCACCTCGTAGGATCCAGCTATCACTTAGTCGTTTCAACCTGTAAGTCAGTCCTCGACATACAATATAGAATATCATGCATAAATCCTCGATATGTACACATATATTTCATCATAACATAACAACAATAAACTCATTCATTCGTCATGTACCTGGCATAACATTCATTATTTCAACATATAACTGTAACGGTATCCACGTACCCATCTGTAGTGCCCCTAGACTACTATAGACATTGAGGGCACCTGTTGAGTGACCCGACTGATTGAAACTTTATGTAATGCCCCTAGAATGACTATGGACCTTAAGGGCACCTGTCGAATGACCCGGCTGAACAACTTCGATATAATGGTCTCTTGAGCCTTGTTATGTCTTAAATGATTGAGGAAAACCTGAAGATGGGAATGACGAAAATAATTGATAAATGAAGTAAAGAATTAAATTATATGTGTGGAGTGGTATAATTGATTGGTTAGTTCTTGCTTAATGATTAGGCTAGATTGATCAAGTCAAATTGCAGTAGGACAGTTACAGTCCTAGCTCTGCAACTTGGGAGGATGCAACTGAGATGTGTCATAGCTTTCCATTTTTATTTTGAACTTCGAGACGAAGTTCTAAATAAGTAGGGGTGTATGTAGTGCCCCTAGACTACTATAGACATTGAGGGCACCTGCTGAGTCACCTGACTATTTGAAACATCAATAAAATAACCCTATGATTTTATTTTGAGTATATTTATGATTACGATTGATTGATAGATGTGCATTTGGGTAGTTATTGTGAATGGACAATTTCATGTTGTTTAACGATTAACTTTGATATGAAAACTGTACATATGAATGATGCTTAACGACTAGCTGTGCAATTGATTATGTGTTTAGACGAAAGAGTAATGATTAAGTAAATTATAGATGCTTAATGAAGCAACATATTTATAAACCAAATTGTGATTATTGAGGACAGTGCTACTAATTTACGTTTGTGAGAAATGTGTGTAGCGATAGGTGAAACGGTTCACCAACGGACACACAAAGGAATATGAAGGGTCGTAGAGTACGAGTAAATCACACACAGGGAGAGGGACGACGATGTCGACTTCCGACGGAATACCATGCTTGAGCAGATAAGCACTGATCCCCTTGCTCAAGAGGAAAGCGTGAGGGCGTACGAGGTGGGCCACGACGGAGTTGGTCACGTACGAGTTGGGGGGCGCGCAGTGAGAACAGACTCACTCCTCAACGCCATTAGTCCCTAATAGCATGTAGACGGAGGATAGAAGGTAACGGCTCCTGAAATCCCTACATGAAGTTCCCGCAAGTCAAAATGGAAGGATGACGGTAGAAGGGCCTGACGGTGCGGTACCCTGCCGAGAATGGAAAGAGTGAATGCAAGGACCCAACGATGTGGTGCCTTGCCGAGGAATGGAAACTATGGATGACTGGACTCGACGGAGTGGTGCCATGTCAGAGAAATTAAATTAAGGAACAAGGAGGCCCAACGACGCCACACCGGGTCCCTAGTAAAAGTTGATTGCTAAACTTAACTGCGTTGAAACGTATAATTTTGCACCTAGAACTTTACTTAGAAATGCATTTGAGTACTTTAGGCATTTGCACATAAATGATTACTTTGGCATTTAAATAATATTAAGTGTTATTTAGGCATTGCACATGAAAGGATATTCCTGATTACTTAAAAATATTATAAATATTTATTTAGGAGCAAAATGGAATCCTAGGCATGGACACCTAGTCAACTCCACCTACACCACAAATCTAGGAGTTAAGTGAAATATCTAGGGGACAAACATGAGCAAACTTAGGGATTTTGGTGCATCTCCTAGAGAAACTGACACTTGGATGGGTGAGTATTATTAAATTGGAAATTTAATAAAATATGTGTTTATGCATGAAGCAACATGTGTCACATGGAATGTTCCTTTAAAATGAAGGCTTTGGGAATGGGTAAAGGACCGAGACCCTGGATGACTATCGTAATATTGAGTTACCTCATGACTTGCTGCTATTAACGGTTTGGCTGGAAATCTTTGTGGGGGGGGAATCCCAAACTGGGTTTCTTGATTTTTTTTTTGTGTGTGAGCTCTACGACCCAAAGCTCGGGGGAGGCCATGCGACTGAAAGCATGAGCCTATGGTTGGGTGGCGAAGCTAATGGTTGCTTCGCCAATGGTTAAACGAGCTTCGCTGGAGGGATCCTACGGAAGACGAAGGCGACAATGGACCAGCCGGATCAGGTTGACAAGTTAAGGTTTTGCTTATTTTTGTTAAGTTATTCATGCTTTTTATTTTATATTTCCAATAACTATGATGGCTAATTTGTTTGTATGAAGTTGTTAAAGTTTCAGGTTCAGTTAACGGTATCCACGTACCCATCATTCAACAATTTCCATATATTTGACATTATTAACACATGATACATATCTAAACATGACTACCGATCATAATACTATCATCACACACACACACACATATATATATATATCGGCAAAATAATAGAACCATATGTCCACAGTGTCGTCAAACCGACGAGGTCTCACAGTCAAGCAAATACAACATATAATAGTAGTTCAGGTAGTAATGTCAAAACGGGGTGTTACATACACCCACCCTTCAGGAAACTTCGTCCCGAAGTGATGATCAAAATAATGTGGGATAATCACGACACATAGTCTCTGCGTCCTCCCAGGTAGCAGAACGTGGGCTATATTGGTCCCACTGGACCTTAACTTGGTCCACCAAACGGTGCCTCAACTGTTTAACCCTGCGGTCCAATATAAGTAATGGTTCAACCCTGATGGTTCCCTCGTCCGAAACCTGCAGTTCCTTCCAATTTATTTTATGTGACTCATCAGCTACATAATTTCATAAAACAGATACATGAAAAACATTATGAGTTTTGTGCAAATGGGGTGGCAGCTTAAGACGATACGCGACGAGTCCAACCTTTTCTAAAATTTCAAAGGGTCCTATAAATCGTGGTGACAACTTTGTCCCTTTCCCAAACCTGATGGTACTTTTGCTAGGCCTGATGCGGATGAACACTGCATCACCAACCTTATAGCTTCGGTCAACCCTATGCGCATCGGCATAACTCCTCTGTCTATCCTGTGCTTCCTTTAACCGTTGTCTAATCTGAACAACCTGCTCTTCCATTTCCTGAATCAACTCAGGTCCTATAATTACTTGATCCTCTAACCTTTCCCAACTCAATGGTGTCCTGCATGGCCTTCCATATAAAGCTTCATATGGAGGCATCCCAATTGAGCTATGGTAACTGTTGTTGTAAGCAAACTCTACCAAAGGTAGGTGCTTTTCCCAATGAGTTTGTTGATCCATGACATACATTCTAAGCATGTCCTCCATCACCTGATTCACTCTTTCTGTTTGCCCATCTGTCTCTGGATGGTAAGCAGTGCTTAGGTTCAACTGAGTACCCAACACTGACTGCAAACTCATCCAAAACCTGGATGTAAACTTGAAATCTCTATACGATATAATCTTCTTGGGAAACCCATGGAGACAGACAACTTCATTTATGAATACACGTGTTAAATCCGTGACATCATAGGTCTCTTTAACTAGAATGAAGTGAGCAGTCTTGGTCAGTTTGTCAACGATTACCATAATGGCATCATGCCTATGAGAGGTAAGAGGAAATCCCACCACGAAGTCCATGGATATAACCTCCCACTTCGATAGAGGGATGTCATGCGGCTGTAACAGTCCTACCGGGTGGTGATGATCAGCTTTTACCTGCTGACACTCAAGGCACCTAGCGACAAATTTGACCATGTCGCTTTTCATCCCTGCTGAAAAGAAGAGTTGCTTCATGTCTGCATACATCTTCTTTACACCCGGGTGTGCACAATACACTGCTCTGTGGGCTTCCTTAAGGATAGTCTCTCTAATGTCTCCCTCCTCAGGAATATACATCCTCCCTTGATACTGTAACAAACCATCGGATTCCAAATCATAGCCTTCAAACTTTGGTCCCACTGGTTTCCCATTCTGGAGTGCCACTGTGACCTTTAGGTACCAAATATCCCCGAGTAGCTGCCCTAAAATTCTTTCCCTCAAATCCACCTTCAAAGGTATAAGAGAGAAAAGTCTTGGTTTTCTGCTTAAGGCATCCGCTACCACATTCTCCTTCCCCTTGATGTAGGAAATCCCAAAATCATACTCACTCATGAATTCACTCCATCGTCTTTTCCTAGCATTTAGGTCTCTCTGAGTGAAGATATACCTTAAGCTTTGGTGATTAGACTTGAGCTCAAAGCTTCATCCAACAAGGTAATGTCTCCAAAGCTTCAAAGCTAACATCACTGCAGCCAACTCTAGGTCATGAGTAGGGTAATTCTCTTCATGTGTTTTTATCTTTCTCGATGCATAAGCTATTACCCCACCTTCCTGCATCAACACTGCACCCAAACCTTTCCTTGAAGCATTGGTGCAAACTGTGAATCCCTTCTCCATATCTGGAACCCGTAGAATTGGTGCACTCGTCAATAGTCTTTTCAGCTCGGTGAATGCACTATCACATTCATCTGTCCATTCGTACCTAGTGCCCTTACGCTGTAGGGTAGTTATGGGTTTCGCGATTTTTGAGAAACCCTCAACAAACCTTCTATAATACCCGGTTAACCCCATGAAGCTCCTTACTTCATGCGCATTCTTTGGCATGGACCAATCCATTATGGCCTTCACCTTTTCAGGGTCCACAAAAATTCCCTCACTGAAAATTATATTCCCTAGGTAATGGATCTCCTTCTGATAGAACGAACATTTGGACAACTTACCATACAACTGATGCTCCCTTTAGCATGACAACACTATTCGCAAGTGTTCCTCGTGCTCCTGTTCATTCTTGGAGTAGATGAGGATGTCGTCCAAGAAGACTTGCACAAACTGATCTAAGTATTTTCGAAACACGCTATTCATGAGACTCATGAATACAGCTGGGGCATTGGTCAAACCGAAGGGTACCACCACAAACTTGTAGTGCCCAAACCTTGTTCGAAAAGCAGTCTTAGGTATATCACCTTCCTTAATCCGTAGCTAGTGGTAACTTGATCGTAAGTCGATCTTTGAGAAGACTGTCACCCCTTTCATTTGATCAAAGAGGTCATCAATTCGAGGTATTGGGTACCTATTCTTCACGGTGGCTCTATTCAAATCTCGGTAATCTATGCAAAGACGCAAGGAACCATCCTTCTTCTTCACAAAGATTACTGGCGCACCCCACGGTGAAATACTTGGTCTGATGAACCCTAGATCTAGCAGTTCCTTTAACTACATTTGCAACTCACAAAGTTCTGGGGCCGTCATCCTGTCAGGTGTCTTCGATGTTAGCTCTGAACCGGGTTTTACCTCAATGGTAAAATCAAGTTCCCTCTTAGGAGGTAACCCAGGTAATTCCTTTGGGAATACATCATTGAACTCGGCTAACACTGGATAGTCATCAAAGGAGGGTCCCTTCTCACTGTTTACCGCTTCAACAATGTACAACTGGCATCCCTGTTGTATACATCGCATTACGTTCATCGTTGATATGAAACGTAGGGACACCTTCCATTTGATACCCTGGATCTTGATGGCCTCTCCGTTGTCATTAATGCAAAGAACCTCCTTTCCATAACAGTCCAAGAAAGCTCGATGTTCCTCAAGCCAATTCATACCGATGATGACATCATAAGTTCCAAGGGTGGTGACGTACACTTTGACTTATGTAACACACACCCCGAGATCCACTACACACTTATCGACACTAGGTCCTACTGCTTGCTTTACCCCTGAATCCATTTCGACTAAGCTAAAATCGTCATGCTCGTAGGCTGCCAACCCACATTTTCCTAATGCATATGGAGAAATGAAACTATCAGTAGCACCAGGATCAAACAATATTCTAAGCTTGACATTATTGACCATACCTGATGATTCCACCACAGTGGATTGGTGCTCTGCCTGATGGTTGTTTACTGCAGCCGAGATCTGATGCCTACTACCCCCACTCCCCATTGGAGCTTTTCCTTCTCGATGCACTGTACCGGATCATAATTCGGGACAGTCACGCTGGTAATGTGGACCTCCACATCCCCAACAAGCAACCTGTAATGGAGTGGGCGAGATAACCTGTTCAGACCTCTGAGAGGGGTTCCTCCCCCTAGGACCCCTTCCTCTACCGGCTGATCCTCTGAAATTCCTCACACCTTGGTGAGTTCCTATGGTTGACTGGGGCACCGCCCTAGTTGCCACTGATCTATCTACCGCTGCGACTCTTGGTGTGCTCCTGTTCCCGTAGGGAGGTGGCCTCGCATATCCTCCCCGAGGGTAGCTTCGAGGGGCCTTCCCCACAAACCTTGACTGCTGAGAGTTGAATGACCTGATGGAATTTGCACCCAACATCTCCTCAGTGTAACGAGTGCAATCTACTGCTTCGGCGACCAAAGTTGGTTTCCACATCCGTACCTGAGCCCTGATATTGGTATTGATCCCATACACGAAGCGCTCGACCTGGCGTTTGTCATTGTCCACGTAAGGGACATACTTCACTAGTTCCATGAACCTCTCTTCATACTCCTCCACAGATAGATGCCTTTGTACCAATGCATGAAGATCCCCTGCTTGTTCTTCCTGGTAGGATGCAGGTAGGTACTTCCCTTTGAATTTTTCCACAAACAGTTCCCATGGAACCGTGTCTGGTGTAAGGTGTAGCTGCCTTTCTTGGTTTCCCCACCAGTTCAAAGCGGCCCCCTTTAGTTGAAATATGGCCAGTTTGGACTTGGACATGGAGGTGTACTCCTGCAAGGTCAAGCACCTGGTCATCTCTTCCAACCACGACTCTGCTCGTATCCTTGATCGACCCCCTGAAAATTCTGGAAGTCTTATCTTTTGAAGCTCCCTTTTGATATCCTGATGCGGAGTTCTTGGTACTGTATTCACTTCTACCATAGGAACTTCCTCCCCTAGTGGAGGGGCATCCACTTCTACCTCCGAGGTAGCACTTCCTCTCTGTACTAGTCGCCTGAGTGTTTCGTTTATTGCTTCCAACGAGCGCAGTATAAGGATGGTCTCTGGCGATGGTGCTGGCACATTCGGCTCAGGTAATGCCGTAGCTTGACCTCGCCCCCGACCTGCTCGCGTTCTTACCATGTTTATCCCTGCTACATGGAACAATAGGATAATTAGCACACAATGACATCATGACTAATTTGCTATCAAACTCAGCAATTAACTCAAAAGTGCGTCATGACTAATTTTACGAGCGTTTTACTCTAAGATCTATAGTTCAGGACGTTTCGATCAGGCCATCTTGAGGCCACCCGGTACTAAATTTACAGCAGTAGTTCTACGTAGGTTTAGGTATTGGATTCTACACAATCATCATTAAGTCGCCATCAACTCTTCAAGATATTCAATTAGGGTTTATTGCCTCATTATCGTTAATATTTAATAATTTAATAATAGCATAACCTACATTTTAAGTCTAGAGTCGTGTTTACCAAACATTTTTGTCATGGAGTAGAATCGGTGATCTAGTGATCAACTCGTCATGCTGGTCTCCGTGGTGTTTCGTTTTCGGGATTTTGTGTCCGTCTTGCCCCTTCGACTATACGTCGAAGTTTCGGCAAGAAGTATTTTCAAAAAGAGGCTAATCTAATTAGTGTTAATTTTAACCTATGTTCAACATTATATAAAAAAAAAAAAAATTCTTCATTATATATTTTTTTGAATTTTCAAATCTTAAATGTATTTAAAATTTTGAATAAATTAAATTTTAAACTATTTTGGACAGTTTTAATTTCATCTTAATAACATGCATAATTAATAATTAAAAAAAAATTATAATTAATTAAAATTTTTTAAAAATATATTTATACTCAATAAATATATTAAATTGAATTAATTAATTAAAATTTTAAAAATATATCTATATTCAATAAATATATTAAATTGAATTAATTAATTAAAAATTTAAAAAGTATATCTATACTCAATAAATATATTAAATTGAATTAATTAATTAAAAATTTAAAAATATATCTATACTCAATAAATATATGAAATTGAATTAATTAATTAAAAATTTAAAAATATATCTATACTCAATAAATATATTAAATTGAATTATATTTATACCATTTATCATAACCCTAACTTAGCTAACCCTAACCCTAACGCTATCTACAGCCTTCTTGCATGGGCCACGCGTCCTCACCTTGGCAACCCAGCGCTTCAAAAGATAAGGGGGTGAACCCTCGGGTTCGGTTCAGTTCATTTCTTCGATCATTTTTCGGTGGACCTAGCTCTGCCATTCTTCCTCAACTGACCAGCCCTGCTGGGCAATGGACAAAATTTACAACCAGGACGAGCACTGCTCTGTTTCTTTTCATCTAAACGGGCCGCAGGCTTCTTAGGTGACATCCCCTCACTTATAATTGTTTGTGTTGTGTTTTTTTTTTTTTTTTTTTTTGTGTCTGGTGCGCCTCTCTTAGGAGTTTGGTAGCATTGGTAATTCTGGAGGCGTCTAGGAGAAATGGGGGCTCATCGCTCGGTTTGGAAGGTAAACTCTCAGTTTTCCTTTTGGTTTAACCCCCTCTTGCACAGGCCAGGTCGTGGCTTTCTCTTCACGCACAGGTCATGGCCTTCCCTTTCTATGCAGACCTGCACTATCCCCTGTACAAACCTCAACTCTCCTCCTTCCCATGCGTAGGTCGGTGGGCTCGCAGCTCTCCTCCTTCTCCCTTAGAGTAGAAAGGCCCGCGGCCTCCTCCCTCTGCAGCAGGTCTTCCTCCACGCAGCCTCCCACTCCACGCACAGAGCCACTCCGTCTTGATGGCTCTTGGTCGGTTGCATGCCCAGGCCGCATGTTTTGCTCATTTAATAGAGATTTAGAGACAGTATCCGAAGATTGATTTACTTAGCAAGGATGTTTTTTTTTTGTCATTTATTATGTGTAAATTTTTGTTTACAATGGTCGTAGCGAGTCATCCACGGCCTCGTCTCTGCACAGGTTGGTCGTGCCCAGGTTGCAACCCACAGGCTACTTGGCCGGCTACTCCTAGCCCAGCCATGGCTGCGGCCAAGCTACAATGTATATTTTTTTTTAAAACAAATATTTCATATATATATGTTTTTTTTTTTTTTTAATAGTTTTATTCATATAAAACTTGTTTATATTCGGTAATAATAATTTTTCCAGCCATCGAATTTGGTTATTTCTGAAGAACCCGGATTTCTGAGGTAATAATGGTGGAAATTTCTTTAATTCTATTCAAATTTTTATTTTTTTTTCCCGCCCAGCGGTTAAATTTTTGGTTATTGTCAAAATATTTTGTGCTCGTGATTGTTATTTACTTATCAGGACCATTCATTTGCAAAGAATTATGACACACACGGTGTTTTGATCTACCCTGCAATTAATAATAATAATACTGAGTTTCGAAGGTAAAATCATGATTTCGAAAGTTAAATCCGAGGTGCGAGAATGCTTCTTGTGCTGGCCTTTGATGTTACATGTGGTTCTATTATTTTGTCGATACCCAAACTATAATATTCTTTCAATTCGACTGAATAGCAATCTAATTTTGTCAGTAACGCTGAAATTTTTGCAGATATTGCAGTAATTGGTTGGAAATTTCACAAATCGGATATGGAACTCGTTATTGATTTTAGTAATCTTATGTTTTGGGGAAAAGAAATAATAGAAATTTGTCCAGTTTATAAAGCATTTGGCTGGCAGATCTGCAATAGATCTGTGTATTTTGCATGAGATATGCAATAAATCTGTGCATTTTCAATAGATTTATCAGCTCTCTATTTTTGTCTTATATATATATACTACTATATATATGGGTGCACATGTATCTCAGTTCATGTAACCAAGTTCGGTTATTGTATAGAAGCACAGGTTCAAATTTTATCACCTTAGGTGAACATATATATATATATATATATATATATTTCATTTGTTTATTATAGATACATATATATTCATTAAATTTTATTAGAATAGCATGTATATATAAAAAAAAAATTGAATTTTTTTTTTGTTTTTTTGTAGATCTATAATTTATTAAATATGGTTTCATACATTTTTTTTTATATAATTATAAATGGTTTTTTTTTTTTGTTCACACATATATATATATAATTTTTTTTTGTTCATATAAACGAATTTGTTATATATATATATATATAAATATGTATGTAAAATTTATTTCTGCCTCCCCTTTTTTTTATAAAAGATAATTTAAATTTTCCTCCTTTAATTTCATTTGCAGCAGCAAAGTATAATTTACCCCAAGTATTTCTGCAAATAGGGATTTAGATCCTATTTATATCAGTATTTTCATGTTCCTGTAAATAATAATGTAGTTGCTTTATTTAGAATATAGAGTTCTCACTTTCTTCATATTTCATGTTTCATGCAGGTCTTAAGCTTCTGCAACAAGCTTCAACAAGCTTTTACAGCTTCTGTAACGAGCCCTCTGGTTCCAGATTTGGAGCCATGGCTCTGATACCATATGTAGGACCCCGGTCCTAGGCTTCCTCAGTTGATCAATAAAACTACTCATTATCTTTGTTTGCATACTTGTCAAATTTCTGTTTTCTGTTTTGTGGTTTATGGTTAAGTTTCAAGCCAAAAAAAAAACATTTACATTCACAGGTTTGAATATATATGGGTGCTATTTATTGTTTCTAACACTTATTATCTTGCAGGTGTAACAGCATAAAATGTATGACAGAACTAACTCACATAAATTCCATTTATCAAACAACTTAACTTGAATAAATTTACAGGGTAGAAATTGATTTTTATACCTGTAGGAAAATAACTCTTACTCGCTTAGTAGATCCTTTCTTTTTGTTGTTGCTCCTTTGTTATGCTGTAGCCCTGCAACCAAAATCCTTTTTCCCGAACCTTTGAAGCTCAACCGACCAAACAAATGTTTCCACCCTGCCAACTGGCGAGGTCTCGCCGACCACCCAGCTCCAAAGGTACCCCTTTGGACCCCCGATCCCAAACCAAGTACAATCCCAAGCTGTTGTATCCCTTCCCAAACAATCTCCAACAAGAATCCCTCCTTTGCAGCTCTGCTCTCCCAATTTCTGCTCTGCTAAACTTCTCCCAAAATCATAAGGTAAGATCCCCCTTTCTTTCCTTCACTTCTCCCTTTATCCTAAGTTTTCCGACTCTTCTTCCCCTCCATTAATGCCTTATCCTCCCATTAATGGAGTCCCAACCCCTCATTACTACTCAGTCAGCTCCCTCGAACCATTCCAATGAAATATTCATAATTTAATAATTCGACAATTTAATATTCACCTCTCTTTATGAGGTTTACCGACACCACTTATAACAATCATTTTTAACCATTTATTTCTCATTCAAAGTTTAATAATTTTATTAATAATCAATGTTATATCATTTTTATAATAAAGGTTGGGGTTGGGGTTGGTTCACCCACCAACCGTAAGAGTTTTAAACTTACACGCTTCACCAATTTAATTTAATTAACAGTAATTGTCAATTGATTAATTACTATTACCTAATCATTTAATTAATGGTTTCTAATATTTATAATATGTAAATTCCCTCTAATTATAAATTCACTAATTCAATTTATCAATTATGAACAATAATCCTATCAATGTAAATCATAACATTATCAATGTGTAATTATATTAATTAAATAAAATTAACTAAGATTTAATCGACTTTACCTGGTTCCATTTTAATTACACCTTAGTTGTAATTAAACTAATTAACAATCAATCAAGCATTCTAATCACTTGCATTAGTCACTACCTAGGTTAACCTTAGCTTTGTTTATTAATCAACAATAATTAATTATTAATGGGCAATAATTAATCATTAATCAACATTATTAACCCTAATCGACTTTATTAACCTTAATCCACAATGATTAATCGTTAATCTACATTATTAACATTAATCATCATTATTAACCTTAATCGACATTTTTAACATTAATCAACAATAATTAACATTATTATTCAGCCAAATTTCACGAAATTCATAAATATGTAGGCGAGTTATGTAAGCGTAGCTACTGCTTACATACCTCGCGTAAGTACACTGATAGTAATAATTCACACATATCAATCATAATCATGAAGCTTGTTGTTTACTGACACAAGTTCTAAACGTAGTTTGCAAGGTACAAATCCATTAACCAAAATCCAAGTTACGACAAATCATACATCACTGATTTACAACACATACTAACCAAGGGTTTTACACACCTACAGTTAGATCTTGTTTTCACCCCTACTTCACGCTACACCTATCTACCTACATCATCACTAACTTCCACATCCTATCCTATCCTCTGCTGGACTACCCTGGAATGTCAAGTCATGACCGGTTCCAGCTAGAACCCGTAAGCGGAAGTGTCGACTACATCGACCAAGCTTCCCTAGCAGGAAACCACCAGTCATCATCACACACCTTGGGGAGCACGCCATAGCACAGCCCTCCCATGACTTTGGGTTTCGGGGATAAATGGTGGGTAAAGCCTCCACCCCCCTAATGGAAAAAAGGACTATGTCTACTCGACATAAAAACAACGTTGCACTTGTACTCGGTTTGTCATCGTATAACCAATCTGGGAGGTTGAGTTTCCTGAAACCCTACCCTACCCATTTCATAACATACATCATAATAAACAACATAATAACCACACGAAAGTAAATAATGCATCACTCACATACCATTTTATCTTTCGAAGTCCATGTCCCCGAGGCCCTCCCACCTCGTAGGATCCAGCTATCACTTAGCCATTTCAACCTGTAAGTCAGTCCTTGACATACAATATAGAATATTGTGCATAAATCCTCGATATGTACACATATATTTCATCATAACATAACAACAATAAACTCATTCATTCGCCATGTACTTGGCATAACATTCATTATTTCAACATATAATTGTAACGGTATCCACGTACCCATCATTCAGTAATTTCCATATATTTGACATAATTAACACATGATACATATCTAAACATGACTATCGATCATAATACTATCATCACACACACACACACATATATATATATCGGCAAAATAATAGAACCATATGTCCACAGTGTCGTCAAACCGATGAGGTCTCACAGTCAAGCAAATACACCATATAATAGTAGTTCAGGTAGTAATGTCAAAACGGGGTGTTACAATTAATGAACAACTTATCCCTTCTTCCACTAGGAGTAAAAATAGAGGATACATAGGGAAGCCTTTCCTAATCCCTCTTTCCGCCCTAAATAATTTGGGCATTGCACAATTTATTAGAATTGATAAAGATACTAAAGTAATGCAACTCATCACCCATGAAATGAAAGGCAACCAAAACCCCAAATGGTTCAATATTAAATGAAGGTAAATCCATTTAAATATGTTGTAGGATTTTGATAGGTCTAGTTTGAAAACTACTTTTTCTTTGATTCTTCAGCTTGATACTTTGTAAACCTTCTTGATCCATTCCCATAACCTCATGGATTTGTCGACATGCTAAAACACAAAATGTTTCCCTAAAATTGTTTTTGATAAAAGTATTTTCACCCTTCTTTCTATCACCTTTTCCATGATATGGTATATATCATTATAGAGGGAGTAGAGGGAGATTGGCCTAAAGTCCTCAAATGTTTAAGGTTCGTTTCTATTTGGGATAAGAGTGATAAAGGTCAAATTAAAAGAGGCCAACATATGAACACCCATCATCAACTCCTTAATTACCCTAAGCAAATTTTTGTCCAACAAATCAATGAAACCTTAGAAGAAATCCATATACCATCCATCCGACCTTGGGCTTTTATCTTTTTGAAAACTATGCAAAACCTATTTTAGTTCCTCAAGAGTGACTTCCTCCATTAGATAGTTATTGTATTCTTCTGTGAAGAAGCTAGGGAAAACCTACGTGAGCCTCACAATATATGTTATTGTAGCTCTATCCTCAACTTTGAAAAAAAATCAAAGTAAGAAACCCCTAGTTCTGCTAGATCCTCAAAATTGCATATATCCTCACCATAATGCCTTATCATTTTCCAAATGGTATTAACATTCTTCCGGCCCTGTGCATATCCACGGAAGAATATTTTACTATCATATCCCTTCTCTAGGAATAGTGCATGAATTTTGAGTCATCATGTTTCTTCCTTGTCATCCAACAATTTCCTTCTTATTTTATCTAAATGTAAAACCTTTTCCTTTGCTTCTTCTGACTTATATCCCCTCACTTGGTCCAAACCATAAAACCTTGAGAGAGATTCCTGACATTTTGTAAGCACTCCGTCATTCTTCTATCTTTTTTCAAATGCCCATTTTTAACTGTAACGTTGAAAAACTTGAGTTTTTTCTCTATTTGGAAAGAATCCAACTCCACTCTTGCACCATTTAAAGGCCTTCATTGCTCTTCACAGTGAACTCCTCTTCTTGAAGATAGTATGAATTGAATTTAAAAGGGATGGGATGATTTTGACTTACCTTATCCACTTCAAGCACTATCAGGAAGTGATATGATTCATCCCCCCTCGTCAGCCTACTTATGAAACCACAAAGAATCGTCTAGGAGTCCCTCGGGAACCAAAAACCAATCCAGTTTGTTTTCTACCCAGTGCCCCCCCACCCTCTTATTTCGCCATGTCAGTTTCATTTTGACTGGTTTTATGTGCAACAATATTCCCTCTTCCAACATATGAATAAAATGATTAGACATAGAGTCTAGCTATTCCCGAGTCCCCCATGCCTCCACATTTTCTAAAGAGAAGTTCAAATCTTCTCCCACAATAAGAGCCTCTTGCATAAACGAATTTTTGAATAGGGCATCCCAATATACCTTTCTATTAAGACATGGAGCATATATGTTTAGAAACAAGATATCTATGCCCAATTCCTAAGAAAATAATTCCACCCCTATACTATAGGAAGCATACCAAGAGTTATTGTACATCATGGACCAAGGGTTCCATCCCATCACAAGGCCCCCAGATCTCCCCAAATAATTTAGAGAGGAAAAATGCATCCTACCAGCAAGGATTCAATAATGCGAGAAACAATATATCCATCCCAATGTATCCTAAAGGAAAATTACATATGGCTTGGCAATATCTACAATTTTGCTAATGTCTAGTCACTTTGACTCACTGGCCAGTCCCGATAGTTAAAAGAGAGACAAATCATATGGAAACCCCCTCCAGGGATTTCTATGCTCTAAGGACCCCATCAATGCCACGTTTCTTCTTGACCAAAACATCAATTGTTTACTACTCGTAAGCTTTGAATATATGTGGCTTTCTTCCTTGAACGAACTCCTTAGGCCACTTATTAGACTAGCTTCGAAACCACCCAACATGACCTTGAAACATGCACTCTCCATAGTTGATTGAGAACCAATACTATATCCTCCCCCTCTCGAATAGGATGAGGCTTCTTGGAAAGAGGAAACACATGCCTCAATAGTCTCTACAGCCACCTTTGACCCTCACGAACAACAAAAAAACTAGGAAAAACAAAATCTTCCAAAACATGCCCCATTCCCTTTCCCTAACCATGCCCAAAACCCAATCAAGATGGGAACATAGGACCCATTGGATTCCATGAAACCCCTACTGAAAATTCAAGTGATGATATATAAAAAAGAGGTGGTTATACATATAAAAAATTCTTACCCAAGTAAGGAGAGGCCGAAAAAACATCCAGATATGAAACTTGAGATGCATTTGTCTTTTCAAACTGTGTAGACATAATTATTTCTATGAAATTTGACTTTGAAGAGATCCTATGAAGATAACCATCTAAGTCTACTTAGCGCCTTTGGGTGAAAACAACACCCCCTTGAATCCCTTCCTTTAACCAACAAAACATGATCTAGTAGATATTTCAAAATCACCCGAAGGAGTTAAAACCGACTCCAATTATTTCTTCCTCTTAGCATTAGAAATCCATTTCTTTATTTCTTTAGACTCCAAGAATTTATCCACATGTATTACGGGATGATATTCTTTGATTGCTCTAGCTATATAATAGAGGTGAAGGAAACCCTTTTGGGTATGTTTTGGAAACACACATCATTGTGACATGAAGTTACAATGGAGTGTGATGTAATGCTTATGTGAGGATGTTATGTATTGTAAGATGGGGATTTAAGTCTAATAAGAATACAATACCTTCCTGTGTATGTTTCCCCATTTAGGGTTTTACCACATTTATCTGGTGTATCATTTCTTTTCTCTTGTATCTAGTTTTTTACTTTGATTATTGTTTCTTGTATGGATAGAAGGCTAGACTATTAGATTCTTTCTTTTGCATGTTAGAAAACATATTGTTGTATGTTCATGCATATTCTCAATAATATTCTAACATGGTATCATAGATAGTTACTATTCTCTATCTTCTTCGATATAAATTTTGAATTATTTTTACAAGCAACAATTCTTCAAATTTTTTGTTGGGTCCTCCATATCTAGTAGATTTTCCAACCAATATTCCAAAACCTTGTGATTATTCTTTAGATTTGAGCATTTCTACATGTTTGAGAATTTATTTTCAAACCCTAACCCTCACCATTTATTTTTCATATTTTTTTCAAAAAAATTTCAAGTTTATCTTGATTTTTTTTGTAGATCTCAATTGAAATATAATGTACACTACCTTGCTACCAATGATATTATATATTTTTGCAGCAGACCTATTTTGTTTTCATCTCTTGTTGTGTTTTATCACAGGTTTCTGTATAGGCTGACGATTGGTTTTGCAACTTTTTATTTTTATTTTTTATTTTTGACAAGTTTCAGGAAGTTTAGGAACATCACACACTTCTTGGTATGAGGAAGGGCATGCCTGTTAAGCAACAAATTTCCAAAAAGAGTATAAAAAGAGAAGAAATAGATCAGAAAGAGTACTCCACGACTTGATTGAAGAAAATAGCTTAATAACAAGCCTCTCCGAGGGGGGAACCTCCTTACACAATGTACTAAGTACAAAAGACAAGAAAAGATATTCCAACTGAAACGTCTCCTTCCTATGTATAGAAGACTAAGGGGTACAATCCCAACTAGCTGACCCAAGCCGACATAACTAATATAACCATACTAATGAGAATTACCACTAATGGACCAAAGCCGACATCAAAACTAATGTAATGAACCACAATATAGGGGTAAATGTGCCCATATTTAGGGCTTAACATGCCCCTCCCCTTTAGACAAGTGTTGTCCTCCATGCTTGATTATTTGCTTATGCTTCTGTATGAAGGAATCATCTTCCCAAGTCGAATCTTCAACTGGTAAGTTCTTCCACTTTATGAGGTACTCAGTAATAGCCCAGTTTCGTAGTTGTTTAGTCCTTGTTTCAGTGATTTGTTCAGGTTCCAATATGACTTTTCCTTCTCCATCAAGCTCCAACGAGATTGTTTGAATTGGGATCTTGTCTCCTATTACCTTCTTTAAGCAAGAAACATGGAAAAATGAATGTACTCTGGAATATGAAGGGAGATCCAATTTGTAGGTAATACTACCAATATTCTGCAACACTTTATAAGGACCATAATACTTGGGTTCTAATTTATTGTCCTTATTTAATAGCTTCAGATACATCTGCTTGTAAGGTTGTATCCTGATAAATACCCCATCCCCTTCTTCAAAATTCCTTTCACTGCGATGTTGATTAGCTTGTTATTTCATCCTGTTTTTTGACATAGTCAGGTTGTCCTTAAGTATCTAGAGAACTCCTTGTTGGTGCTCTATGTGATCTTCCACGGCTTGAACTTTAGATTTTCATTTTAAGGGAGATGTGATAGATGGAGGCTAGTACCCATAAAGTGCCATAAATGGAGACATTTTTGATGATGCATGGAAGGAAGTATTGTACCACCATTCTTCCAAAGACAACCATTTCACCCACTGTGTTGGTTTATCAGATGCAAAGCAACGAAGATAGCCTTCCAAACACTTGTTCACGATCTCAGTTTTCCCATCATATTTAGGGTGATAAGATGAACTGTGAGCCAATTGAGTACCCAAACAGGAAAATAATTCAGTCCAAAATTTTTCAGTGAAAATTGGATCTCTATCACTTACAATAATCTTCGGATTTCCATGTAACTTCTGAACAACTTCCATAAAGGATGCAGCTATTGTGCTTGCATTAAAAGGGTGAGCGAGTGCGTAAAAGTGTGCATACTTAGTGAGTCTATCAACAACCACCATAATAACATTCTTTCCTTGTGACTTGGGTAGATCTGTGATAAAATCCATGGAGACTTCTTCCCAGTGCTGACAAGGTATGTCTAACGGTTGTAGAAGTCCTGGTGTCTTAATTGTTTCACCCTTATTCTGTTGGAAAACCTGTTAAGATTTAATATGCTAAGACAGAAAATAGCAGCATCACATTCCATTTCACAATAATAGCATATATAGGATCACTGAAGAAACAACAAGCATAGCATAAACACAAGAGACACAAATTTATCCTGGGAAACCCTCATGGGGTAGAAAACCCAGTAAATCTTCCTCAATATAGATGACCAACAATATACAAAGATGCAAACCAAAGACATGATCTCCTCCTCCATCATAGCAGACCTCTCCTCCACAAGTGCGCTACTCTCAAGTGAGTGAGTGTGTGAAATGAGGAATACACCTCCTCTATTTATACATTACTCCGACTTGTCTTTTACACAAGACATGTAGGCTCATATTTAACCAATGGGTTACATACCCCACTACAACTGACTGGGCCGACCCCTCTAGGGTGGTCTAATAACCCTTTGACCCACATAACACACATAGGGCCGACCCCCACTAGGGAAGTCTAATAACCCAAGTTACCACATTCCGACGGAGGAATAAACATCTCCGGATATACAACAAGATCTACACGGAGGAATGAAACATCTTCGGAATAATAAAGTACAAATATAATATTCTTTGAAGTTACAATATCTCAA
The DNA here is from genome assembly GCA_027924585.1 of Larix kaempferi. Lineage (NCBI taxonomy): Eukaryota > Viridiplantae > Streptophyta > Pinopsida > Pinales > Pinaceae > Larix > Larix kaempferi. The sequence continues at coordinate 10,157,997 of BSBM01000480.1, read as the reverse complement.
CACTCCCCCATAACGAGAAGGATATTATAACATCATCTGCGCGATCAAGGAGTCATCAACATCATACGTGATACATCTATAAATCATTGGAAGCTTTCTCAACATCATCAGTAACTCGAGCAGTTACTGGAACATCTTCAATACTAGAACGTCAACATCTTCAGTACTGAGTCTTTATCTTCTGTCGCACTTCGAACAGCTACAACAACATCAACATCTGGATCCTCACGATCATCAGCATCATCATCATACGATCATCAGCATCGGGATCATCTCGATCTACAGCCTCTGGATCATCTCGCTCTACAACATCTGGATCATCACGATCTACAGCATCTGGATCATCTCGATCTACAGCATCTGGATCATCTTGATCTACAGCATCTGGATCATCACGATCTACAGCATCAGCATATGGATCATCTCGAGCTTCTGCATTAGTATCCACACTGATACATCTATCATCAAAACATGTACTATCACTAATACATCTATCATCAAAAGCATGTATTCGCACTAATACATCTATCATCAAAAGCATGTATTCTCACTAATACATCTATCATCAAAAGCATGTATTCTCACTAATACATCTATTATCAAAACCATGTATTCTCACTAATACATCTATCATCAAAAGCATGTATTCTCACTAATACATCTATAATCAAAAACATGTATTCTCACTAATACATAGCAGCATATCCTGCAACACACACGATCATATTACAGGATGATCAATCCCGCTCTCTTTAGGACATAGGTCCATGGATGATACAATCCAGTCATGTACCTTCTGAACCAAGGTCCAAGGACGATCCAGTCCTACCATGTACCTTTTGAACCGAAGTCCAGGGACGATCCAGTCCTATCATGTACCTTTTGAACCGAGGTCCAGGGACGATCCAGTCCTATCATGTACCTTTTGAACCAAATTCCATGGACGATCCAGTCCTATCATTCAATTCTTGGAGACCTCATGTCTACGGCTCAATTCACAGGACCAAAGTCCGAGGACGATCCAATCCCCTTACCTGTTCATTCAGGATTTTTATTCTTGGAGACATCTTGTCTACGGCTCAATTCACAGGACCAAAGTCCGAGGATGATCCAATCCCCTTACCTGTTCATTCAGGATTTTATTCTCGAAGACATCTTGTCTATGGCTCAATTCACAGGACCAAAGTCCGAGGACGATCCAATCCTCAACCATACATTTAGGACCACGTCCAAGGATGACTTAATCCCCAACCGTTCATTTAGGACCACGTCCAAGGATGACTTAATCCTCAACCGTACATTTAGGACCACGTCCAAGGATGACTTAATCCTCAACCGTACATTTAGGACCACGTCCAAGGATGACTTAATCCTCAACCGTACATTTAGGACCACGTCCAAGGATGACTTAATCCTCAACCGTACATTTAGGACCACGTCCAAGGATGACTTAATCCTCAACCGTACATTTAGGACCACGTCCAAGGATGACTTAATCCTCAACCGTACATTTAGGACCACGTCCAAGGATGACTTAATCCTCAACCGTACATTTAGGACCACGTCCAAGGATGACTTAATCCTCAACCGTACATTTAGGACCACGTCCAAGGATGACTTAATCCTCAACCATACATTTAGGACCACGTCCAAGGATGACTTAATCCTCAACCGTCCACCAAGGACTTCATTCTCGAAGACATATGTCTACGGCTCTCTTTAGGACTGAAGTCTAGGGATGATCCAATCCCCTCATGTCCACCAAGGACTTCATTCTCGAAGACATACGTCTACGACTCTCTTTAGGACTGAAGTCCAGGGATGATCCAATCCCTTCATGTCCACCAAGGACTTCATTCTCGAATACATACGTCTACGACTCTCTTTAGGACTGAAGTCCATGGATGATCCAATCCCCTCATGTCCACCAAGGACTTCATTCTCGAAGACATACGTCTACGGCTCTCTTGAGGATGATGCAATCCTATCATGTCCACCAAGGACTTCATTCTCGAAGACATACATCTATGGCTCTCTTTAGAACATGTGTTCGAGGATGATGCAATCCCCTTGTCACCTTAGACCCTGTCTAAGGACCATCCACCAACCTCTCTGTCGGCATCACTAATATAGGTATCCTCATCATCGAACTCACTGTCGATGCAGGCAATCTCATCATGAGTTATCACATCACTCCCCCTTTCGAGGAGGGTCCTTCTGAACTATAATAATTTTGTCTCGAAAAACTTTACTTGAGGTAGAGGTTTGGTTAGTAAATCGGATCGGTAGAAGTTTGGTTAGTACATTGGTAACTTGTTACAAATTCAAATTTTTGGTTCCTTTCTGCACCATATCTTGGAAGACTAGATTCTCTGCCATCTTGATACAACTCTGTTTGTCACATAGGATCATAGTTGGGTCTATCTCTAAGTCAAACAATCCTGAAGCCATACTGATTCATAACTTAGCAGAGCAAGCAGCCATATATTCTGCTTGGGCTAACAGCCACACTAGATTGTTTCCTGCTAACCCACGAGATCATGGCTGATACCAGACAATAACATCCTCTCGATGTGCTCTTCCTGTCTGATACACTTCCTTCCCAATCAACATATGTGTAGCCATCTGAAGTCATGATCTCCAAGATAATATAGATCAAAGTCTATTGTATCCTTTAGGTACTGTATCATATGATTTGCAGCTTATCAGGTGAAAACATCTAGTTTCCACTAGATATTGACTCAAGGTGTTCACAGCAAAGCATATATCTGACCTAGTATTCGTTAGACACATCAATGACTCAGTATTTTGTCTGTACAGAGTTCTATCCACTAACTCTGATGATTCATCTGCTAACACATCAAGTCCTTTTAATATTTCTCAGCATACTTTCCTTGGTTGAGAAAGATTCCTTCTGAGCCTTGCCATACTTCCAGACCTAGGAAGTAATGCATCAATCTGAGATCTTTCATTTTCATTTCTGCAGCCATCTTCTTCTTTCTTTTCATGATATGTTTCTCATTCTTTGTCAGAAAGAGATCATCGTTATACAATAATGGTATGATATGTTCATCATCCACAACCTTAAGGTAAAGGTTAGGAACAACTTTACTTTTGGTAAAGCCGAAGCTTATCAGAAAACTGTCAATCATCATTCACACTCTGCATTGAATGATCTTCTGCATATCTATCTGTGCCATCTCTCGTTAGATGGGTCTACTGATATGAGCCTCAATAGCATTTGAACTCTTTGGTGAGTTCCTTCTTGCATCCATGTCATCTGTGTATAGGAACAATATTCAACCTTGTAGCAAAGGTTGAGATCCTCATCACCCATGGTGATCATTGTTAAAATTCAATATGCTAAGACAGAAAATAGCAGCATTACATTCCATTTCACAATAATAGCATATACAGGATCACTGAAGAAACAACAAGCATAGCATAAACACAAGAGACAGAGATTTATCCTGGGAAACCCTCATGGGGTAGAAAACCCAGTAAAGCTTCCTCAATATAGATGACCAGCAATATACAAAGATGCAAACCCTGAGCATAAGCTCCTTCTCCTCCATAGCAGACCTCTCCTCCACAAGTGCGCCTTTCTCAAGTGAGTGAGTGTGTATAATGAGGAACACACCTCCTCTATTTATACACTACTCTGATATGTATTTTACACAAGTACATGTAGGCTCGTATTTAACCATTAGGTTAAATACCCCATTATAACTGACTGGGTCGACCCCTCTAGGGTGGTCTAATAACCCTTTGACCCACATAACACATTTAGGGCCGACCCCCACTAGGGAAGTCTAATAACCCGAGTTACCGCATTCCGACGGAGGAATAAACATCTCCGAATATACAATAAGATCTTCACGGAGGAATGAAACATCTCCGGAATAATAAAGTACAAATATAATATTCTTTGAAGTTACAATATCTCAACACTCCCCCTTAACGAGAAGGATATTATAACAACATCTGCACGAGCAAGGAGTCATCAACATCATATATGATACATCTATAAATCATTGGAAGCTTTCTTCAATTCATCATCATCAGTAACTTGACTAGTTACTGGAACATCAACATCGTCATCAGCATCGTCATACGATCATCAGCATCGTCATCACACGATCATCATCATCATCGTCACACGATCATCAACATCGTCATCACACGATCATAAGCATCGTCATCACACGATCATCAGCATCGTCATCATACGATCATAAGCATCGTCATCACACGATCATCAGCATCGTCATCATACGATCATCATCATCATCGTCACACGATCATCAACATCGTCATCACACGATCATAAGCATCATCATCACACGATCATCAGCATCGTCATCATACGATCATCAGCATCGTCATCACACGATCAGCAGCATCGTCATCACACGATCATAAGCATCGTCATCACACGATCATCAGCATCGTCATCATACGATCATAAGCATCGTCATCACACGATCATCAGCATCATCATCATACGATCATCATCATCATCGTCACACGATCATCAACATCGTCATCACACGATCATAAGCATCATCATCACACGATCATCAGCATCGTCATCACACGATCATCAGCATCGTCATCACACGATCAGCAGCATCGTCATCACACGATCAGCAGCATCGTCATCACATGATCAGCAGCATCGTCATCACACGATCAGCAGCATCGTCATCACACGATCATATTTACAGGATGATCAATCCTGCTCTCTTTAGGACATGAGTCCATGGATGATACAATCCAGATCAAGTTCCAGGATGATCAATCCTTATCACAACTACAGAGCCAGCCCTGTTTCATGCTGGATGTAACACAACTACAGAGCCAGCCCTTTTTCATGCTGGATGTATCACAACTACAGAGCCAGCCCTTTTTCATGCTGGATGTATCACAACTACAGAGCCAGCCCTTTTTCATGCTGGATGTATCACAACTACAGAGCCAACCCTTTTTCATGCTGGATGTATCACAACTACAGAGCCAGCCCTTTTTTCATGCTGGATGTATCACAACTACAGAGCCAGCCCTTTTTCATGCTGGATGTATCACAACTACAGAGCCAGCCCTTTTTCATGCTGGATGTATCACAACTACAGAGCCAGCCCTTTTTCATGCTGGATGTATCACAACTACAGAGCCAGCCCTTTTTCATGCTGGATGTATCACAACTACAGAGCCAGCCCTTTTTCATGCTGGATGTATCACAACTACAGAGCCAGCCCTTTTTCATGCTGGATGTATCACAACTACAGAGCCAGCCCTTTTTCATGCTGGATGTATCACAACTACAGAGCCAGCCCTTTTTCATGCTGGATGTATCACAACTACAGAGCCAGCCCTTTTTCATGCTGGATGTAACCTAGAGTAATTCTAGGATTTGTCACGTACATTTTGAACCGAGGTCCAGGGACGATTCAGTCCTGTCATTTAGTTATCGGAGACCTCATGTCTACGGCTCTTCTTTAGGACTGAAGCCCGGGAATGATCCAATCCCCTCAACTGTCCACTAAGGACTTCATTCTCGGAGACCTCACGTCTACGGCTCTTTTTAGGACTGAAAGTCCAGGGATGATCCAATCCCCTCAACTGTCCACTAAGGACTTCATTCTCGGAGACCTCACGTCTACGGCTCTCTTTAGGACTGAAAGTCCAGGGATGATCCAATCCCCTCAACTGTCCACTAAGGACTTCATTCTCGGAGACCTCACGTCTACGGCTCTCTTTAGGACTGAAAGTCCAGGGATGATCCAATCCCTTCACATGTTCACCAAAGCAGAACATGTATCCTCATCATCAAAACATGTATAACCACAACATGTATCATCATCATCACAACATGTATAACCACAACATGTATCATCATCATCACAACATGTATAACCACAACATGTATCATCATCATCACAACATGTATAACCACAACATGTATCATCATCATCACAACATGTATAACATGTATCATCATCATCAAAACATGTATAACCACAACATGTATCATCATCATCACAACATGTATAACCACAACATGTATCATCATCATCACAACATGTATAACCACAACATGTATCATCATCATCACAACATGTATAACCACAACATGTATCATCATCATCACAAGCATGTATAAGTAAAGCTAAGTATTCTAAGTATAAGAGTCCTAAATCTAAATATTTCTAAGTAACTGGGTGTAGATAACAGGTTACCTCATCAACGACCTTGATGTTTGATGAGACAATCTCATCAGTAGTGACTATACTACTCCCCCTTTCGAGGAGGGTCCTTTTGAACTACACCAAGCTTGTCTCGGAAGTATTCAAACTTCACTCGAGACAGAGGTTTGGTTGGTAACTTCTTCACTTGACGTAGAGGCTTGGTTAGTACAATGGTAACCTGTTACAAATTCAAACTTTTAGAGTTCCTTTCTGTGTCATATCTTGTTAGTTCCCTATGTTCTTTGACTTATCATGGAACACTAGATTCTATGTCATCTTGATACAACTCTAATTATCACATAGGATCTCAGTTGGTTCTATCTCTAAGTCAAACAATCCTAAAGCCAAACTTCTTCACAACTAGCAGAGCAAGCAGCCATATATTCCGCTTGAGCTGAGAGCCACACTAGACTGCTTCCAGCTAAACCACGAGATCATGGCTAATCCCAGACAATAACATCCTCTCGATGTGTTCTTCTTGTCTGATAGACTTCCTGCCCAAACAGAATCTGAATAGCCATCTGAAGTCATGATCTTCAAGATAGCATAGATCAAATTCTATCGTGTCCTTTATGTGCCTCATCACATACTTTGCAACTATTAGGTAAACACATCTAGTTTCCACTAGATACTAGCTCAAGGTGTTCATAACAAAGCATATATCTTAACCTAGTATATGTTAGATATATCAAAACCCAATAAATGACTGTACAGAGTTATATCCACTAACTCTGATGAGTTACCCCCTAACAGCTTCAAGTTGGAATCCATAAGAGTGGCCATTCCAACACCTCAAGTCATATTTCTCATCATACTTTCCCTGGTTGAGAAATATTCCTTCTGAGCCTTGCGATACTTCCAAACCTAGGAAGTAAAGCATCAATTTGAGATCTTTCATTTTTTTATTTTTTTTTTTTCATTTCTGCATTGAATGATCTTCTGCATATCTATCTGTGCCATCTCTCGTTAGATGGGTCTACTGATATGAGCCTCAATATCATTCGAACTCTGTGGTGAGTTCCTTCTTGCATCCATGTCATATGTGTATCATATTCAACCTTGTAGCAAAGGGTTGAGATCCACATCACCCATGGTGATCATTAAGCTTATCAAATTATTATCGATCCTAGGTACCTATACAGAACCTGATTCATACTTCTTCTTTAATTACACCATACTTGGAGCAAACATCTTGTCGTGATTCTCTTCCCCTTTCTAAGAGAATCTTCTAGCCATGAGCCTTCTATATTTTGTTTGATTTGTAAATCTTCTTGTTTGAACATCCACCACTTGTACGATGTCCATCATTCTTCATGACCTTTCCTACAAATCAAAATTAAGTACATGATTAGTAATACTTCATAATCATCAAAAGATAACCCATTATGCATACAGATATCATTTACATAGTGATGCAACTATTTTGACCAATACTTTGGCACAACACTTTTCCATATCCTGTATGCATACAGTGGCTATCTAGATGCCTTCCATCTCTATCAGAACATACTATCGAGAGTGTGCACAACTCTCAGCATGTCAGCAAGGAGGTTTCATTCTAGACAAGCAACAATGGAATGTTTGTCCAAACATATGCACATTAGTTGTATACTGTTCAATGCTCTATGAATGTTTACACTCAGCATTATATATTCTAGGAATACAAATATGCATGCAGGCAATATCATTACTATTTCAAATAGCAACTCAAATACTTATCTTTTATGTTTGTGTGGCTGCCTCCCGCTTGATCTTCTGTATGTCTTTTGAACTTCTATTCATTCTGTACCACTGTGCATGCTCAAGAGTCATCCTCATGATCTCATACACAAACATACACTCCTTAGTATATTCTAAATGCTATCAAAACTAAATAATCTTGAAAACGTATAGTCATGATTATATTCAAGATTTCAGGGAAGTCTTCTTTTACTCATGCATATCATTTATAAAAGATATAATATGCATAATCCCTTGATTACTAACTTTATGAATAAGCATAACCAATCATTCCAAGTATACTTGTATAAGGGATCCTAACACAAGGTAAGATTCATGGGAAACATACCTGGATTAGTATACCTACTTGGTTATGTACAACATACCTAAACAATCTCTTCAATGATTTAGAGATCCTGAGCTAGAACCTGCATGTCTCATAGGTTAAGCATAATATAACAAAGTCATACATACCTCGTAAGTAGAACAAAGATTATGGATGAGTCTTTGTCTTCATGTTTTCATGGTCATGGAGTTTGATTTGTCTTTTGTGATGTACCTGTATCTTGTTAGCAGACAGCCTCAACCTCACACAACACCATAATGCATTAGTACAATCATAAGTGTCAACACCCTAACCAATGAATATCTTCTATCATGCATTCATAATTTTGTTAAGGTGATACAACAAATCTAAAATCAAGATTGTACTAACTGTAATAACATGAAGACAAACATACCATAAACTTAATCATGAACAAATCTCAAAACATACCTCGATGAGTCATACCTATCGAGATCGCTTGTAATCTCCTTATGTAAAGCCTTATCCTCATCTCCCTCTGAAACATGAACTCCTTCACTTATGTAGGTGACCAATCCATCTTCTTCTAGGATTAACCCTATCCACTTGATTTGCAAGAGCTGGACCTAGAGCTGGATATGGGTTTGTCAGAGAAACCCCAAAAATTCAAACTTTGAATTTCAAACTTCCGAAAGGATAGAGATATGCGCCTTGATGAGCTGATCAAACTGATATATTCAGAATTTGAAAACTGCAAAGTTTTACTCCTCAATTTTGCCTTTGAAACTTTCGGATTCACTGGACGTGACCCTGAACTGGGGTTTGATGAAGCCCACTCTTTTGCCCCATCAAAAAAGTTTGATCCAAAGCTCTAAGCTTCTATTATTCTGAGGAGCTTCCAGCCGTGGTCACAGATTTCAAAAATTCCCATTTTTACAGAAGCCCTAATTTTCCGCTTTTCTGATCAAAGTCCCGAACTAGGGTCTAATCAAGCCCGGTCTTCTGCCCAACCAAAAATTCTGATCTTGGTCTCTAAATTTCTATTTTGATGAGTAGCATCTAGCCGTGGTCTCCGATTACAAAAATTTCAACTTTCTTCAAAGCCCTAAATTCCGGAAGCCATGAATGAAGGTACCGAAAATAATTCTGTTTTGACAGAAATATGTACCTGATTGTTTCTGGTGTAACTACGAAATTTTTGATCCACAGGGTCTGAAAAAGTTTTCTGAGATAGCCTGACCTGTTAGCTTTCCATCCTGACAGGTCTGACCTCAATTGGATTCTCTGAGAGAGAGTTATGCCAAATGTCGCAACGTGACCTGTTTTGGGAAAATACAGGAGAGCGAACTTGTACGGAGTGCCACGTGTCACTGTTTGACCTTCGGCCTCCAAAAAAAGTTTTCTGAGATAGCTCGGCCTGTTATCTTTCCATCCTGACAGGTTTTACCTCAATTGGATTTTCTGAGAGAGAGTTATGCCAAGTGTCGCAACGTGTCCTGTTTATGGGATAATACAGGAGAGCGCACTTGTACGGCGTGCCACGTGTCACTGGTTCAACTTCGGCCTCTGAAAAAGTTTTCTGAGATAGTGCAGACTGTGTACTACCTTTCACTTTTTACGAAATTTCATTTGGAGCTTCCTAGCCCAAGATATGACCTTTTTCCCAAGGTCACCTGATTTTGACTCAGATCTGGAAGAGGCAGAAACCCTATATTGTACAGATCATAAATCACAAAGTACAACGAATTAGAGGTTGTCCTTTTGACACAAGGTACCTGGAGATCTTAGCTTCGTCCTGTAACAATTTCAGATCCGAAAACTTCGCCAAAACGGATTTATAGCGAAAGTGCTACGATGACTGGTTTTTGCTATGTAAAACCCTAACCTTCAAAATGTCGTAAGTAAAGCAAGTGTCTTTAGTGCCATACCTTGTCTTCCTTCAGGTTAGCTCTGATACCATGTTAAAATTCAATATGCTAAGACAGAAAATAGCAGCATTACATTCCATTTCACAATAATAGCATATACAGGATCACTGAAGAAACAACAAGCATAGCATAAACACAAGAGACAGAGATTTATCCTGGGAAACCCTCATGGGGTAGAAAACCCAGTAAAGCTTCCTCAATATAGATGACCAGCAATATACAAAGATGCAAACCCTGAGCATAAGCTCCTTCTCCTCCATAGCATACCTCTCCTCCACAAGTGCGCCTTTCTCAAGTGAGTGAGTGTGTATAATGAGGAACACACCTCCTCTATTTATACACTGCTCTGATATGTATTTTACACAAGTACATGTAGGCTCGTATTTAACCATTAGGTTAAATACCCCATTATAACTGACTGGGTCGACCCCTCTAGGGTGGTCTAATAACCCTTTGACCCACATAACACATTTAGGGCCGACCCCCACTAGGGAAGTCTAATAACCCGAGTTACCGCATTCCGACGGAGGAATAAACATCTCCGAATATACAATAAGATCTTCACGGAGGAATGAAACATCTCCGGAATAATAAAGTACAAATATAATATTCTTTGAAGTTACAATATCTCAACAATCATTAAGGTCATCAATTGATTATCGATCCTGGGAACCCATACAGAACCTGATTCACACTTCTTCTTTAATTACACCATTAAGAGAATGGTCTTATCTAGCCACTTGGAGCAAACATCTCATCATGATTCTCTTCCTCTTTCTAAGAGAATCTTCTAGCCACAAGCCTTCTATAGTGTGTTTGATTTGTAAATCTTTTTGTTGAACATCCATCGCTTGTTCAGTGTTCATCATTCATCATGGTCTTTCCTACAAATCAGAATTAAGTACATGATTAGTAATACTTCATAATCATCAAATCATATTGAAATGATAACCTATTATGCATACAGATATCATTTACATAGTTATGCAACTATCTTGACCAATACTTTGGCACAACACTTTCCCATATCCTGTATGCATACAATGGCTATCTAGATGCCTTCCATCTCTACCAGAACATACTATCGAGAGTGTGCACAACTCTCAGCATGTCAGCAAAGAGGTTTCATTCTAGACAAGCAACAATGGAATGTTTGTCCAACTTACCAATCATATGCATATTAGTAGTATACTATTCAATGCTCTATGAATGTTTACACTCAGCATGATATATTCTAGGAATACAAATATGCATACAACCAATATCATTTACTATTTCAAGTAACAACTCAAATACTTATATTTTATGTTTGTGTGGTTGCCTCCCGCTTGATCTTCTATATGTCTTTTGAACTTCTATTCATTCTGTACCACTGTGCATGCTCAAGTGTGCACTAGTGTCATCCTCATGATCTCATACACAAACATACATTCATTAGTATATTCTCAAAAAATTCTAATTCTAAATAATCTTGAATATGTATAGTATTCAGGGTTTCAAGGAAGTCTTCTTTTACTCATGCATATTCTTGTTTGATCATAGTACTCTTCTGGTTAATTAAATCATCAAGATAAGAGACATAATATGCATAAACCCTTGATTACTAACTTTATGAATAAGCATAACCAATCATACCAAGTATACTTATATAAGGGATCCTAACACAAGGTAAGATTCTGACTTGATATAGGGAAACATACCTGGATTAGTATACCTGCTCAGTTATGTACAACATACCTAAACAATCTCTTCAATGATTTAGAGATCTTGAGCTAGAACCTGCATGTCTCATAGGTTAATCATAATATAAAAAAGTCATACAGACCTTGTAATTAGAACAAAGATTATGGATGAGTCTTTGTCTTCATGTTGTCATGGTCATGGAACTTGATTTGTCTTTTGTGATGTACTTGTATCTTGTTAGCAGACAACATCAACCTCACACAACACCATAATGCATTAGTACAATCATATAGCCCTAATCAATGAATGTATGCATTCATACTGTTACTAGGGTGATAAGACAATTCTAACATTAATCAAGATTGTACTAATAAATAATATGAAGACAAACACATCATGAACTTAATCAAGAATCAGATTTCAAGACATACCTGAACCTCCTTAAGTCATACCTGTCGAGACTTCTTGTAGTCTTCTTATGTAAGGCCTTAGCCTCAACTCCCCCTGAAACTTGATCTGGAACTTGATTAGGGTTTGCTAAAGAAACCCTAAAAATTCAATCTTTGACTTTCACACTTCTGAATGGATGGAAGGATGTGTCTTGCTAGCATACTTCAATTTTTGAAATCTCCAAAATTTGACCCCTCAAAATTGCCTTCGAAACTTCTGGATCTTCTCGACAGGAACCCGAACTAGGGTTTGATGAATCCCACCCTTCTGTCCAATCAAAAGGTTCGATCCAAGGCTCTAAACTCTTATTTTTCTGAGGTGCTTCCAGCCGTGGTTTCCGATTCCAAAAATTCTAAGTTTCTCCGAAACCCTAAATTCTGGAAGCCATGAATGAAGGTGCTCCAAAAATAATTTTGTTTTGACAGAAATATGTACCTGATTGTTTCTGTTGTAACTCCTAAATTTTTGCTCCACAGGGTTTGAATACTTTTTCTATGGTAGCTTGACCTGTCATCTTTCCAACGCAACAGGTCTGACCTCAATTGGATTTTCTGAGAGATAGTTATGCCAAGTGTCGCAACGTGACCTGTTTATGGGATAAAACAGGAGAGCGAACTTGTACGGTGTGCCACGTGTCACTGGTTCAACTTTGGCCTTTGAAAAAGTTTTATGAGATAGTACAGTCTGTGTAATACCTATCACTTTTTATGAACTTTCATTTGGAGCTTCGTAGCCCAGGTTATGACCTTTTTTCCTAGGTCACCTGATTTTGACTGAGATATGGAAGAGGCAGAAACCCTAACTTGTACTGATCATAACTTACAAAGTACAACTAATATGAGGTTCCCTTTGGACACAAGATACCTGGAGATGTTATGTACGACCTGTAAAGGTTTCAGATCCTGAACCTTCACAAAAATGGATTTATGGAGAAAGTTCCACGATGACTGGTTTTTGCTATATAAAACCCTAACCTTCAAATTGTCGTAAGTAAAGCAAGTGTCGTAAGTGCCATACATTGCCTTCCTTCAGGTTAGCTCTGATACCATGTTAATATTTAATATGATAAGACAGAAAATAGCAGCATCACATTCCATTTCACAATAATAGCATATATAGGATCACTGAAGAAACAACAAGCATAGCATAAACACAAGAGACACAGATTTATCTTGGGAAAACCTCATGGGGTAGAAAACCCAGTAAAGCTTCCTCAATATAGATGACCAGAAATATACAAAGATGCAAACCAAAGACATGATCTCCTCCTCCATCATAGAAGACCTCTCCTCCACAAGTGCGCTACTCTCAAGTGAGTGAGTGTGTGAAATGAGGAATACACCTCCTCTATTTATACATTACTCCGACTTGTCTTTTACACAAGACATGTAGGCTCGTATTTAACCAATGGGTTAAATACCCCACTACAACTGACTGGGCCGACCCCTCTAGGGTGGTCTAATAACCCTTTGACCCACATAACACACATAGGGCCGACCCCCACTAGGGAAGTTTAATAACCCAAGTTACCACATTCCGACGGAGGAATAAACATCTCCGGATATATAGCAAGATCTTCACGGAGGAATGAAACATCTCCGGAATAATAAAGTACAAATATAATATTCTTTGAAGTTACAATATCTCAAAAAAACCAAGCATTCAACCACCAACCTTTGAACATTCGATTTAAGACTGTCCTAGAAAAATTCCTTCTTGACCCTATGGTAAGTTTTCAGGAATCTTGAGTGCCCACCTATAGAAGAGGCATGTAATTCAGAAAGGATCTTCTGCTTGAGTTGGGATTTTTTGCATAAATATAAGCGATCCTTATACCATAGTGAATCATTTTTCCACACAAAAGTATCTGATACACTCGGATCATTCTATAGATTTTGAATGAGTGTCCACACAGATAGGTATTTTTTCCATTCTTCCCTTGCTGCTACTATCCAATCTGGTTGTAGAATGGAACAAAGTAATGACCCAACATCTTCATCTTTTCTGGAGAGTGCATATGCCACCACATTATGTTTCCCTTTTCTATATATGATTTCAAAGTCATATCCCAACACCTTGGTTACCCACTTTTGAGAATATAGTCTCTGTTCCAAGAAGTATTTAAGACTATCATGATCTGTTTTGACCTTGAAGTGCCTACCTATTAGATAAGGACGCCATTTCTTAAGAGCATGTAGTATTGCAAAAATTTTCTTCTCATAAATGGGATTTTGTAATTTCTTTCCCTTGATTGGATGACTTGTGAAAGAAAGTGGGTGTCCTTCTTGCATTAGAATAATGCCAATGCCTTTTCTTGAAGCATCACATTCCACAATAAAGGTTTTTGTGAAGTCTAGTGTGGTCAATACTGGAGTTGTGCACATTTGTTGTTTAAGTTGTTCAAAATCTTGAGTTTCCTCTGGAGTCCAAGAAAATGCATCTTTATTCAATAATTCTATTAGAGGTATTGTTATTCTTCCATAATTTCAAACAAACTTGGGGTAGTACCCTGTCAGACCTAAGAATCCTCGAAGATTCTCCAGGTTTTTGGGAATCAGCCACTCTATCATGGCTTTAATTTTGTTAGGGTCTACCTTGAAACCTTCATGAGATACAATATGACCCAAATACTCTGCCTCCTTCACCCCAAATAAACATTTGGAAGGTTTTGCATATAGTTGTTGCTCCTGTAGTAGTTTTAGTACCCTGTCAACATGTTGAACATGTTCTTCCCAAGACTTGCTATATATTAGTATATCATCAAAGAATACTAGCACAGAGTTTCTAAGAAAAGGCTTGAAAATGGAATTCATCAAACCCTGAAATGTGGAAGGTGCATTCGTGAGACCAAATGGCATGACTAGAAATTGATAATGACCTTCATGAGTTCTGAATGTTGTTTTTGGGATGTCTTCATCTTTCATTCTAATTTGATGATACCCAAAATGAAGATCCAACTTTGTGAATACAATTGCTCCATGTAATTCATCTAGCAATTCATCAATTACAGGAATTGGAAACTTATCTTTAATGGTGATCTTGTTGAGCTCTCTATAATCTGGACACATATGCCATGATCCATCCGGCTTGTGTACCATTACCACTGGTGCAGAGTAGGAACTTTGGCTAGGCCTAATTATGCTATCCTCTATCATTTCTTCAACCATACGCTCAATTTCACTCTTATGTCCATAGGGGTATCTATAAGGTCGGATGTTAGGAGGAACACTTCCTGGGATTAAGTGAATAGCATGATCAAAATCTCAGACAGGTGGAAGACCCTTTGGAATATCTTCAAATACCTTGGAATGCTTATTAATGACCCTTTGGAGATCTGGGGAAATAGGAGGCTTAGATGTTTGAACATCTAATGAGCATAATTGTGCAATTACACCTTGATGTCCCCTTTTCATCAATTTTGTCATACCATTAGAGCTTATCATATTCCTTGGTTTCCCTGTGATACCATGTAATTCATATTCCTTTCCTTCCCATAAAAATTTCGTGAAAAGCTTCTGAAAATTAAAAGCCACAGTTCCCAAAGATTGTAACCATTGAACTCCTAGGACATCATCAACACCACCCATTGGAATAGAAATCATTGGACTATTCAATACATATTCTCCCATAGTAAGATTTATATTATGGAATTTCCATGAGCAGTTGATAGTTCCTCCATCTGTAATCATTACTTGAAACTTTGGTGCTAGATATACAAATAAATTGAGAGATTTTGCTAATTTATAGTGAATGAAATTATGAGTACTACTAGAATCAATCAACATTGTTACCTTTTTCTTTTTGATAAGTTCTTCTATCTTGAGATTTTGAGGAGTGCTAATTCCAACCAATGCATGACATGATATGGTGGGAGTAATCTCTTATGAATTAGTATCTTCTATTTCTTCATTTGAGATGGTTCTTGTTCTTTTGGTTCTTCCTCTTCACATTCTATGTAAAATAATTTCTTCTCACCACACTTATGTCCCTTACTATACTTTCTATCACAATTAAAACATAGGCATTTTTCTCTTATTTCCTCTATTTGTTGAGGTGGATTAGAAGAAGTAACAACATTCTCTCGGTATGTGTTGAAGGTGTTCTTTCTAGTAGCCATCGTCATATTTTTACTTTCAACCTTCCTTTCCATCATGAAGGCCTTCTCCAAGGATGGTGGTTCAAAGAGACGCACCTCATGTTGAATGCTATCCTTCAAGGTGCCAATGAAGAGATCCAACAGATTATATTCTGAAATATTCTTCACTCTAAGACTTAGCTTCTGAAACTGTTTGATGTGCTCTGCAACTGGACCTTTTTGCTTGAGACTTATTAACTGGATAAAGAAGGTATTGTTATTAATATTACCATAATGTGAAATCAATTCTTCGGTGAATATAGACCAAGATATAATAGAGTCCTTTTTACGGTCACAAAGCCATTAATACCATACAAATTGATCAGGCTCCAAATATAATGATGCAATAGTTACCTTTTGCAAAGTTGGAACTCGGTGTAAATCAAAGAATTGCTCCATTTGTAATATCCATGTTATTGGATCATTGCCATCAAACTTTCTCATGTCAACCTTGGAAAGTTGGGTACCCCTTGGTGACCACCCCTGATGACTTCCATTACCAAAATAATTCCCTCTTGGAATATTATTATTCATGGAAGGTTTCTCAACATGAGAATTATCTTTATCCTCCATAGTATCCTGGAACACCACATCACCTGTACGAATAGTATCCCTTGAATTTTGAATGAGATTAGAAATAATGTTCAACATCTCCTCTAAATTGAGTAAATCAACTGTCCTCACCGAACCCTTCATATTTTCCTCCATTTTATTCAACTTCTCCTCTAAATTATCCAAATCCATTTTTTTCGCAGACCCTTTAATCATATCTTCCAACTGGGACACTTGAAAAGATAGATATTCCCTTTCATCATACGTTGCGGATAGATCCTCAGGTGGTTTTGTTGGAGTCTGAGACTTTATACTTCCTTTTGGTGGAATTTTGAACAATATAAATAGATATCAAACCTTATGTGCCCCCACAAATAGATCCTTCTAATCAAAATTAAAAATGTCGTACCTTTTCAAACCCTGATTCTAAGATTGTTTTAGAGCCGACTTGCAACTGAGATAAAATTCAACTTTCAGCTCCTATAGGTCTGAAACTTTACCGTGTTGTAGTATTTTGTGTCCTTTTTTTGATGCTGCATACCATGTCTGACCTAATTCTAATATTCCAATAGAATGATATTGCGAATCTCCCAACACTTCTTATTTTTGGTCCTTTCAGAATATCTAACTTGTAAGGACTGCCACGTGTCCAATATTTTGGATATGAGTCTAAAGCTTCTACCATAGATACTTTGGTCTGTCCAAATTATTATGCAACTAGTATCTCTCAATTTGGAACTCGCATTCCCCATATATGGCCTTTTCCCCTAGAACACCTATTTTAGACTAGTTTCTGGACTAGTCAAAAACCATATATTCCGAGGAAAATATATCCGAACCTATGAAGTCACGAGACCTGAATTTCGGACCACAGATAGCTCAAACTTTTTCCAAAGTGTATTCCTAATCTCTCTCTTTGAATCATTGTAGAAAACAATTTATAGTGAAGATTCCAAGATGAATCCTTTTGAAGAACCCAATGCCGAGGAAAGAGCTCTGATACCAAATGTTAAGTAGCAACTTTCCAAAAAGAGTATAAAAAGAGCATAAATAGATCAGAAAGAGTAATCCACAACTTGATTGAAGAAAATAGCTAAATAACAAGCCTCTTTGAGGGGGCAACCTCCTTACACAATGTACTAAGTACACAAGACAAGACAAGATACTCCAATTGAAAGGTCTCCTTCCTATACATAGGAGACTAAGTGGTACAATCCCAACTAACTGACCCAAGCTGACATAACTAATATAACAATACTAATGACAATTACCACTAATGGACCAAAGCCGACATCAAAACTATTGTAATGAACCACAATATAGGGGGAAATGTGCCCATATTTAGGGCTTAACAATGCCACATGCTTTTACTTAAACAAAAGTGCATCTACACGTGTCTGTTATGTATAGAAAGAACACAGGCTCATTTTCAACACAAATTTCATCAAAATTGAATTTCTATTCATAGTTTATGTTGTAGGTTTGAAGATATGTAAGTTAGCTATTGTTGGGATTCATATTTGGTGAGAACTTTCTGGTTTTAATCTATATTTATCTTGAAATGCTTGTCATTTTCTATTTTATTGTTGCATTAGGGTTTAGTTTCTTATTTGATTCATCATGTTTCTAGAGGTTGTCTCTTGTTCCTGGTTTACTTATATCTATTCTTCTTGTGTGTAAGATGTTTTGACATTTTCAGGAGCAATTATCTCTAGCATGTTATTTGGGTGACATCAAGAAACCAACCAATGAATAAGTCTTAGTTGCTTGATGACTATATTTTTCTAATCCCTAAGTGATATCATTTTTTATTTGATCATCTTTTTTTCAATACTCTAACATGGTATCATGGGATCAACCCCTCACTCTTTTAATGATGATGATGCTTCTAACATGGTACCATATTTTTCTCAATATTTTTATGTTGTTTCTAACCCTTGTTTGTGTAAGAGAAATTTCACATTTCTTGCTCCTGTATCTTTCATATATCATGTCATATTTATTATCATATTGGACTTATCATGTTCATTATATGCATTAATCTTGGAAGTTCTCTTGTGCATATTAGATCACTGTTTAATTCACTTTCTCCATAGGGGTAACTGAATATTTGTGGGACAATCTGGTTTTTCCATTACTTCCTACCTTAAGCATATTGATGTTGTTATATCTAGTCACTCAACATTATTCCTCTCTACAACTTGTCCTTACTAGCAGCAAAGTTGAAACATTTTTCCAATTTATCTGGGATGTTTGAAGTTGTAATTAAGACTGAATGTAATGTAATCAATACCATAGAATATCACATTATTCCAATTATAATGTAATGAAAGGAATGGCCATATTCTTCTTCCATTCATGATGAGTATCTGCATGGTACATGTTTGAATGTATAGACTATATGAGATCTTGTATTCATGATGTAATCTTCAGTAGAGTTTTTTGGTTATGAAGATTGTCTGCTAGAAATATTTATGATGTTTAGGCCACTTGGGGTTCTTGTATTCAATATGAGGTCTTCTATAGAGTTGTTGTATTTGTTAGCTCGGTTGTGATGAGTGTATGCTAGCCATATTTTATGTTGTAATGGCCATATGAGGTTTCTATACATTATTGTGGTGTTCTGCAAGAGTTCATCGTACAACTTGGTTCGGGTGCACTTTCATGATTTATTGAGAAGCTATTATTATCTTCATCAAATCCTTCTTGAGAATTCTAGAAGTTGTCATCAAGGGGGATGTTAATGTAATTCCATGTTCTTCCATTTGTATAATTTCTCCCTAGTCATCATTAAGGGGGAGTGACGTTGGAATATGTAATGATGACTTGTGTGGTATTGTTGGTTAAAAGGAATAAATAACTCTAATATTATAAAATAGAGTTACCCCACATGCATCATGTAATAAAATCTCTTATAACCATTCTTTATATAAGATAAGTGGTAAAGAATTTATCGCACATGTATTATGGTATTTTATTCTTCCATACCTATAGCTATATAATAGAGGTGAAGGAAACCCTTTTGGGTATGTTGTGGAAACACACATCATTGTCACATTAAGTGACTATGGAGTCTGGTGTGATGCTTATGTGAGGATGCAATGTATTGTAATATGGATATTTTTGAATAATAAGAAGGAAATACCTTCCCATGGATGTTTCCCCATTTGGTGTTTTACCACATATATTCGGTGTACCATTTTTGTTCTCTTGTCTCTAGTTTCTTACTTTGATTATTGTTGCTTGTATGGATAGAATGCGAGACTAGTAGATTATTTCTTTGCATGTTAAAAAACATATTGTTGTATGTTATGCATATTATCAATATTCTAATAAAAAACTCGAGAACCACCACCCTCATAATCAACACTCAATCCTTTCACTGACAAACTAGTTCTAGACCTTTGATCTACACTCTTATAATCTATCGACATGTGAAAAATAGGAGACACTAACTTATAGATGCAAGGAGTGACTGGAATTAAAATCTTACCTATTTCCACATACATAGAAGTAAAGGTGGTCGGACTACCCACCTAACTAAAATGGTCACCTATCGATGAATGTGATTAGCACGGATCCAAATCTTGAAACAAATCTAAGGAATCCACCTCTAGATCAACATTCCTCTCGAGTTAGCCATACTCATGTCTATTGGAAACTACACTAAATGGTATGACACCTATGAACCCACTGCTCTATTGCTTGATGAAACCATGGCCAATGATGTCGATCATACTGCTCAGCACTGGATTGTACCAAATATATTCTCCATCGAGGGGATCCTTCGAAGATTCGATTGCATCGAGATCATCTTCCTACAAAACCCTAGCATTTCCTAAAACCTCCATCAATTTGTTTATATATATATATATAACATCCCCATATTGTTTTTTGAAAAGTTGTTTTCTTACTATTTTAAAAATTGTTTTCTCTACAAAAATTATTTTTTTTATCAAATTTGTTTTTTTGTTTAGTTTATAAAGTGATTTAGAAAAAAAACATCAATATTATTTTTATGTTGTGGTTTTTAAATTCCTGCAATTTTAACCCCACAACAGAAAGGATTGCTACTGGAAGAACCCTTTTTTGATTTAGGGGTCAATTTTGGAATTTTCATTGTGACGATGCTGACTGCTAAGGACACAATTTAAAAAGGTTGTAATTTCATACTTGTAAAAAATTGGGGGTTCCATGGTAGCACGAATTTTCAAATTGGGGGTGATTAGGGTTTTTATTGTAGTGACATTGGTTGTTAATGACAAGGTTTCAAACAATATGTAATTTTAGCCTTGGTAAAAAATGGGTGATACCAATCTCACCCTTTTTTGATTCTGGAGTCAATTTATTGTTTTGATTGCAATGGCATTGGTCGGTATTATAAAGAACTTGTAATTTTAGCCTAGATAAAAAGGTTTCTACTAGTAGCAAATGTTTTTTATTCAGAGGTTGTTTTGGTGTTTTTGATGCAAAAATATGAGTTTTTTATGGCTAGAATTCTCATTTTGAGTATAAATTTCTCCTCAAGTTGTATAATGTGTTCAACATGATGCCACCCCATCTAATTCAACCTAATCATCTAGGTGAATTAGAACATGGACATGTAATTCCATGAAACTTGCGGCCAGTTCCTTCTCAAACATACAAAAAATCTTAGCAATCTCTTGATTCCACCATGGAATGCTAGCCATGTGAATATCCTTTAATGTAATCCAACATAAAAAAATGTAGATAATTTAGACATGGCTCATCGCAAGTCCCAGGAGAAGTCATGGTTCACAAAACCATGCACGAGCAAAGGATACTACACTACACAATAAACACACACAAAATTAATTGGCATAAAAATGTGAATGAATAACATAATGTAACCTACACTACAACAAAAAGATCATGTAATGGAAATACACACCCTTAGAAGGTTCAGATGGTCATGTGATTTCAACCCCAAAAATTTTCCTTCTACTATCAAGCAACGTTGTAGATTCAACCCATATAATGAAGGTGCCTTAACACTCAACATAACATCCTTTTCCAAAGAAAGATCATCTTTCTTCTAAATCCACGGGACATCACCTTATTTAAAAGACCAAGAGGGACCTACCTCTCCTCTACTTTCTTTTCTTGGCCAAAGTTTCTATTTAGTATTTGAAGAAACAATATCTCTCCTAACAACCAATGTGTCACTTTTTTTCGATGATATGTGCCTCCATAAAGAATATGAAACATTTTTTAATATATGCATGGGATCTATAAAGTGGGAAATCTTAAGATGCTTTCAATATGGACGCTCATAAAAAAAAATTTCCTTTTCATCCCAATTGTCATTTTCTCAACGTAGGTGTCAAATTTTTTTGGATCATCAAACATAGGTTCTCCATTTGATTAAAACAATTATGCAACTTCCCTCTCCTTCTTTGATGTGTCATATGCCCTAAGCCAGTATACCCATATCATTAGTTTAGGTATCTGGGCTCTCTTTGATTTACCATTGAAATAAGATGTCGTACTTCTGTAAGGGTAATCTTCTAGGAGGAACACCCTTGAGCAATTGTACACCTTCTTTCATAGTTCATTTTATCACTAAGAAATTTAAAATATTTGTCAAGGGTTTCATTAGCCTCAAAGATCACCTAATGCTAACAAATACTACATTTATCCCTCGGGAGCTAAGGCAAAGGTTCTTCAAGTGATCACAATAGCAGAAAAACTGTGGGGTGATGATCAAGGGATAAGGAATGGGGAAGTAAATGGAATGAGAGGAACACCATCATATCTTATTAGGTCTATGGTTGAGATTAATGTCGCCCCCATAAAGTATGAGGGAGATAAATAAATGTGTCGATGATCTTATCAAAGAAAGAGGGTGAAATATTGACAACTCAAATTGATAGCACATCGATAAAGTGCATGCTAGATAATTTTTTCTCGAGGGTGCATTTCCCCCCAAAAAACCAAAGACACGTGGAAAAAAATGATTGATCAAGCCTCCCCATAGCACATTTTTAGTACCACTAGTCCCGCCAGGCATTACTGCTTATGGAAATCGGCGTGGTTTCCTCCTGAATCTAAATGTTTATGAAATATCCATGCATGCAAAGGGTGACCTCTTGGAATCCACGTCAACCCACCTCTAGTGGGTATGTGCCAAAGAAGGCCCCATTGAAATCATCCTGTCACCATCAAGTGTCAAATAAACTTCCTCCAAGTGTATAATTTTCAAATCTATTTAGTTGTTAAGTGATAATTTCTCAATTTCAAAGCCATTATTATTTATCCAAAGAATATTTTGGAGCCCAAATCCATTGTACTTGACTAGTCTGCGTCAACAACCAATAGTCCCAAGGTACCCTCGAGTTTAACCAACGGGTATTTACTAGTCTAACTGCATCACTCCTCTTTCCAATTGATAAAAGTGTTAAATTTTTACCCTCCATTGCTCAATAAAAAACCTTTTAACCACAGCATTAAATAATCCCATTTAAAATGTCTCAGAAGCCCAAATACAAGCTCCCCAAACCCAGGTTTGTTGGAAACAAACATGTGTATGATCACCATGCCAACATTTTCGATACAACAATTACCAATTATGACCTAAATTATACCCTTCGAGAAGCTCATGCCCTATCCTTTACATATTAGGACCCATGTCACCTATGGGAATTGAACCTAGCCATATCTATTTTTCCATGTATGGTATACTTCCCTGAGTTTGTATCATGGTGCTCTTCCCAATATTCACCCAGTAAAAGAGAAATCCTATCATCTGACTGTTCGGAAACCCTATGAACCATACATGTTGATACCCTCTAGAATTTGTTTTGTATTCCATACATTCTGACCATGCAAACCATAAATGAAAAGTACCTAGTAACTTCTTACCAGACATTAACACATTCTGACATAAATAGTTTTTATCTAAATACTTGGAAAAGGGAATTGCAGTCCCTGAAGCCCCAACACCATATAACAATGTAGTCTTCTATGAGATATCCAAAAAATCCATATCATTGATATTTATAGTTCTAGGATATGAAAATGACAATACTTTGATGATATTATCCTAGGTTTTCTATTAATTCTAACCTCTACACCGGTCATTGGCCCTACTATAGTTGACATATGCAGTTTCCTAGATCAGGAAATACATGACCAATTAGAAGATCCAAGTCTTCCTTATACCCATAATACTATCAATGGATTATGTATGACAGAGGTTCATATCAAATGAAATGCATTCATACATTTCATGAAGCACATGCAATTTCTCTTATCCAAATAAGTAGGGCCATTCCAAATAAGAGGGATAAATGCATGACATACATGGAAGGTTTCCTCAACCATATGAATATTGAGAAAGTAGATAAATGGGCCTATGACCCTCACCAGGTCATATCGAAGAAAAGAGTATCTAATAAGAATTCCCCCTACGAATGTGTGCCTAAACTAGAGTGGGTGTAGATTGCAAACAAAGTGAGATGGGAAGAGGTCTTAAAAATTCAGAAAATCTTGGAAGAGTAGGGTACTACAGACAATTAGTAGGAAAAAAGAGATGAGTAGAGGATATCTATATAGATATGGAGGTATTTCACCCTGAGTAATGTCGCCAAGCAAAGAAAGACATAATAGATGTTGAAGGTGCATACTAAGCACTAGTGAAGGAGAGTGAAACCGAAGAGCTCCCAAGAGAGTTGTAAGAACTGATAACACATTCATCAACCAACACAACACAACCACCAATTAAATATACTCATTAACCTTCTTTAGATTTTATAATACCTTAGGGTTTTCAAGCATCCCCTTCAGGAATCCCTGTACTAGTCAAAAACGATCCGTAGACAAAGTATAGAGGGATCAGAGAAAGGAGTATGGAATTAGATAATGATTATAGGATGCAAATACCAGTAGTAGAAAGAAGGCTCCTCACAATGGAATGCCATCAATAGGACACTTTTAGATTTTTTGTCATAGATCATAAAGTGCCAAGACCCTCAAATATTAGTGAATGGAGGACATAGGAGCATACAATAGATTTTAATAATTTTGGAAAGCTTGACAAGCTAGACTTTTACAAACAAGTCGGTGATATGATATTACTGAGGTGGTTAAGTCAACTAAAGAATATAGTAATTTGAGGGAATCTTTAGAAAATGTCGAGCAACTATGGAAAGTGGAAAAATGGACTACTAGGGAAAAGTAGGTTACTGTAAATGAGCTTGAAGACAAAATCATAGCCCTAGGGGCTAATCCAACAGATGAAACTAAGGATAAATCATTTATACATAAGAAGGATAATGAGATATCCTACCTAAGAAAGAAATTAAAAATTCCCACCACCCAACCAGTTCAGACTCCTGAACTAAGACAAGTTCAAATAGAGAAAGAGTAGATTTATGCAAGTATGGCACAATACAAAAATCTAGCAAAGGAGAGGGAAAGTCAGATAAATAAGTTGCAAATATATTTATCATCCATAAATATGCAAAGGACATCCTTCAGTCCCGTTCCCAATTCCCAAATATCATCTCCTAAAGGATAGATTGAAAAGGAGCCTAAGAAGGAATCTTTAGAAAAGGAAGTGATTGATATAATGGAATAAGATACTCTAGTTCAACAACCAGCTCAACAACCAGCTCTGGAACTAGATGACAAAGATAACAATATAAAGGAATTGGAATATGAGGTTAGAAAAAATGATGAAATAATTGTAGAACTTGAGGGTGAAATCAGTAAGAAGGAAGATGATATTGAAGACATAGAAGCTGAAGTAAAGGAAATCAAAATCCAAATTACTAAACTTAATTTGGATATTTAGTGGGAATGCTTGCTTAGGAGGACAAATCAAGATTTTTGGGGATAAAGAACCCCCCGGATCATTTCAAAACCCTTCAATGGATACATGCAAGAAACAGGCTAATTCAACGGCTTTCTATTCGATCTCCCTTAGGTTCAAATTATCACCAGTACGAGTTAAAGGAATGTCTTGTCGGCCCTTTGTTTCCATATAAAGAACACGACGAGGGGAAATAGCTTCTTGGACTTCTGTTTTGATCACATGAATATCCTTCATAAGAAATCGTGGGAAAATACGATGATTTATTCCGTAAAATAACACAATTGTTCATGAAGAAATGGTACCAGTGTGAGGTAGTGCATGATGAGTTAGATATGGTAGTATCAACTCAAGAAGATACAATAAGAGTGAAAAAATATCTTGGAGGAATTCCCAAGGAAGCCGAGAAAATAATTTCATATCAAAATGAAAGAACAAAGAATCTACTGGAATCATTAGAAATAAACAACAGGACACAGATGATTAAATTAGCCAAGCAAATGATAATGAAGCAGACCTTGTTGAAGAGAACTCAAAATAACATCAAGATACTCACAGATGATATAGCAACTTTTAAAGTCCTATTCAATTATCTTATAAAGTTAGGATTGCCGCATCCTTGGGATGCGAATGGTGAAATATACCTGAAAGAGGAATATAAATCATATCTAATGAAGAAAAGAGATGAAGTAGTCCAATATGATCCCCTAGAGGGAATGATAAGTGGAGATAAGGTGGTTGAAAGATTACAACCTCCATTTTAAATTTGGATAAATTGAAGAATTTACTCAAAAGATTAGGGTTAATATCTTATGAGAAGACCACAGAGGCTAAGATAACACTGGATGCCCTAAAAGAACACCATATACCAATGGGAAAAGAGTGGCATTATGTAGAAAAATAACATTGCCATCTCAAGGGAAAACTGCAAGGAAAAAATCAACAAAAGTTCTAGGGAAGTTTGTAGGTCAACCCACTCCTTTGTCTTTTATACCACCAGGAGGACATGCTAACATTCATATGATGCATTATATGATGGAAAAAATAGGAGTACCACTAGTAATTCAACCATCAAGTCAATCAGTTGGGAAGCCAAGTGTGCAATCAAATATCTACATAAGAGGGAAATCCTCTCAAGCTAAAGGAAAGAAGAAAAGATTGGTTAAGAAAAGTTAAAAGGGTAAAAAACTGTTCAGAAAGGTGTAAAGTTAAAAGAAAGTGACATGTATAAAGGTGGTTATAAATTAGTTGAGGAAAACTGAATTGAGTTATAGATTGAAGGCTATAAAAGAGAAATTGAAATCATAATTTAAGTTTGGAATTTTTTAGAGGTCCTCTAGGAATTGTTGATTCGATGAACTTTGCATGTAATAAAATTTTATAAGATAAAGATCGTCGAGTATTTCAAAGATATTTTTCTCTCTGTAAATTGTCCTTGTTCATGTTTTTTCACACCTATACTAGTGCATGTAACTCTTTCATGAGATAATACAAATCTTTGAGCAATAAATTTAACTCTATTTGTGTTGTTAAAACAGATACTACTGAATGTTGAAATTGTTAGCAGAGATTTCATTTTTCTTTAACCTTTGGTATAGTTTCAAAATGTGTATGTGAACTAGTTGTATTTGAATTTATTTTTTTTACCATGGTTTCTATGCATGTTATGCTTCCTAGAAATTCATACAAATTCATGAGATATTTACATTTTGTTACAAATTGTTAAATTCTTTTAATAAATCTTAGTACATTTATTCTGCCATTAAATATCAGAGAATTTTTCCAACAGGCACCTCTGATGTTTTCATTTGTTTCCATCTGTTATTTCCACATCCATTCATATTCAAATAACTGTAATACTCAACAAAATTCCTTTGAAATTATGTTATTTGTTCAAATCCAGTTCATAATTCTTTAGTTATATTTATATTCAAGAAAATAATCAATTCAGATCATAATATACACATATAGATCTCTATAATATATAAAATTTGAGCCTCATCACGTCCCGACATATATTATCTTCAATCTAGCATGCCTCAATGACTAACATGAAAAAGGCACCATTATTGGGGATGAGGGATAAAAAGTATTTTCCTCGGGAACAAAAAATTGATGTTCTGATTTTTGTTTGGTTAGAGTAGATCGGACAATTCGGTTGAAAATTTCACCTAGAAAATACACCAAATCAAGTTGGCTTCTAGTAGCAGGAATAACAGAACAAATCCAAATCCATAAGAATTTTGGAGCCTTCTAGATTCAAGAAAACACTGTAGAGATCTTTGTACTACTCAAAAAACTCAGATGAAAGGTATTCCTTGTGTAAATTCTCCTTTAATATCTCCTAATTTTCAAAATCAAGAAAGTGTAGCAGATTTAAATAATCAAAGAAATCCTTGTACTCAACTTAATCCAGTGTTAGAACCTTAATTTTCTTCTTTATCGCCCTCTGCAAGCACTTCCATCCATGCACAAGTTGAAGTTCCTCATTAGAGAACTCCTATTACACCTCAGGCCAGGAATATTGTCCTAATGGTTGGAATAGGAGGAGTTCCACCTCCACTCCCCACCTGTAAATCCCTAGGTACATGCTAGGTATGGTCCATTAAACTCGCCTGAAAGTTAATTAAATATGTTAAAATATGATGGGGATAAGGCAACCACTACCGAAGAGCATATGGCAATTTTCCAGGACTTTACTTATAACCTTTTGTGAGGAACCTCCAACAATTAATTAATGAAACTGCATGATATATCAGAAATAACAGAACACAGAATAGATTTATTGATGGCAGGCCACTTCGAGGGGGAAACCTCCTTTGAGAAATCTCAATACAAATAACTTCTCAGTGCCTTCATTGGCCTCAACATGCACTTATATACTAATTCTATGCACCAATACTATGGATCAATACCATGGAACATATAATACTACGGGACGACTTACAAAGCATATGCGTCCAATACTATGGATCAATACCATGGAACAGATAATACTATGGGCTAATACAAACTAAGGATCAATACAATGAATCATATAATACTATGGGACGACTTACAAAGCATATGAATCCAACAACAATATACTAACAAAGTAAAGATAAGGGTTGACACAAGTTCCTAACATCCCCTCCCCCTTAGAAAAAGCTTTGTCCTCAAATCTTTTGATGTGGAAATTGATGCTGAATCTGAAGGAGTGTTTCCCATGTAGCATCCTCTAGTTGCATCCCGTGCCACTGAATTAATATCCCTGTGATAGATTGAGAGAGAAGTTGGTGAGTGCGCCTATTGAGGATGGCTTCTGGCTCTAAAAGGATGGATCCTTCATTATCCAGTTCTGGTAACATATTTTTTCCTCTGATGTTGGTGCCAAGAACTTTCGTCAGACAAGAGACATGAAATACTAGATGAATGCAGGACAAGGAAGACGTTCCAATTTATAAGCAACGAACCCAATATTTTGAAGAACCTTATAGGTCCCATAGAACTTTGAAGTGAGCTTATGACACCCTTTGAGTTTCAGGGAGGATTGCTTGGAAGGCTGTAGACAAAGAAAAACCATATCACGTGCTTGAAAAGTGCGCTCAGAACGGTGTTGATCAATTTGTTGTTGCATTCAAATTCTTTCCATATGAATATTGTCCTGCAAAATGAGAAGAATTTGATCGTGGTTTCAAAGAACCGAGTCAATTTCCTGAACTAGTGAACTGTTGAGGATGTATGGAAGAAGCACTGGCGGTGCCTAACCATAGATTGCTTCATATGGATTCATTTTAGATGCAGTATTGTACAGTATTGTACCACCGGATCCCTTCAATGAAATCCATAGAGATATCTGTCCCAATCCATGTAGGGATGGGCAAGGGTTCGAGCAATCCGAGAAGGAGTGTCGTTTCACCCTTTTTGATCTGGAAAGTATCACATTCAACCAATATCTATTGAATTGTCTTGTTCATTCCCTGCCAAAATAAGTTACACTGTTCTTGCTCATACGTTTTGAGTAACCCAGAGTGCCCTGCCAATGGAGAAGCATGGAGTTCATAAAAGACATAACCATGTTGAACAGATTGCAACCAATTTGGAACTGGCATAGAAATAGCTGAAAGAGAAACTTGGTCATCAAATGTGCGAGAAAGAGCATCCGCCACCAAATTGTCCTTACCATTCTTGTAAGTGATCTCATAGGTATAAACCATGAGTTTGCTAACCCATTTCAGTTGTGCTAGGGAGGAGACTCGTTATTCTCGGAAAATTTTTAGACTCTGGTGATTAGTCTTGATGCAGAAATAATTCCCTAATAGGTATGGCTGCCACTTCTGTACTGCATGCAAAATATCCATCATTTCCTTCTCAGATGTAGAGGCAACTAAATTATTACCGAAAAGGTATCTTGAAGGCGACAATCCCACTGGTTCAACAAAGACACCTACATAGCTATCCAAAATGTGTTGTAGATCCAAGGGATTAGTGGAGACCATTGATGGGTGCATCTTAATGGAATGGAGCTGAGCGATGATACCATGTGAATTCTTATTAAGGATATTTTCCAGGCGATGTGAACTGATGATGCATAGAAACCCTGGTTGTAAGACCGTAAATGGGTGTTTTTTCCCATTGACTAAAAACTACATCCAAAGTTCAGCAAAATCCCATAAGATGGGGCCAAGTGTGCGTAACCATTGAGCGCCAAAAACCACATCACATTCACCTAATGACAAGGAAAACATGTCAGAGCATAGGTTATAATATTCCATAGAGATACACACATTACGACACTTCCCCTTGCAAGGTAAGGTGCCCCCATTGGAAATCATGACTTCAAAGTTGGAGCAAGGATGGACAAAACAATCATCCTGTTTGGCGATCTGAGGGTCAATGAAGTTATGAGTGCTACCAGAATCAATGAGTATTGTAAGAGGGATCTTCTTGAAGTAAACCCTGACCCGCATTGTTTGTGGGGTGGTGACTCCGACTAAAGTATGGAGATATATCTCTGGGTGGTTGTTCGGAGATAGAGGGTCAATAGGTGGATGTTGAATGTCGACCTGATCATCTATTGTATCTAGAGCTTCTTCTCCAAGTTCAGAGGCAGGTGGACAATCCACATCCAAGAGATAGAGTTGTTTCTCAACACATCTATGTCCCCGGGTGAATTTCTCATCACAATTATAACAAATACCTTTTTCTCTACATGCCCGCATCTCTGCATTAGACAAATGCTTGATAGGAGTTGGGCGAGGAGCTGGCGTTATGGGAGGTCGTTGTGAAACCACATTTATGAATGGAACAAAAGTGGAGTTGGAGCACTGTTGGGCTGTGATCTTGTCCTCCGCCAACTTAGCCAACCCTAGGACTTCCATCATTATGTTGGGACAGACATTTTAACCTCTCAACGAATTTCATCCTTGAGACCATTGATAAAACAAATCCTGCAGAATTCATCAGACAATCCTTTTATGTGATTGGCCAGTTTCTCAAATTCTGTCTGATACTATATCACAGTGCCAATTTGGCGAAGTTTAGTGAGTTCTCCTGTGAATTCATCAAAAGCATTAGGACCAAATCGTTGCAAAAGGAGTTGGAAAAAAATTGTCCATTTTGGCTCGTCATGAGCCTTGATGTACCAACGGTTCCATTGAAGGGCTTCCTATTCCAAATGAAAGA
Source organism: Larix kaempferi (assembly GCA_027924585.1). Classification (NCBI taxonomy): domain Eukaryota; kingdom Viridiplantae; phylum Streptophyta; class Pinopsida; order Pinales; family Pinaceae; genus Larix; species Larix kaempferi. The sequence continues at coordinate 10,126,481 of BSBM01000480.1, read as the reverse complement.
ATGCAAGTGGAACTCTGTGGAAATCAAAAGTATTATGCACATTGAAATATTGTTCTTCCCGGTATATCCATCCAGTTAGAACATTACCACTGAAGGGAGGAAAATCAAGCTTCGGCCCACGAAAATTGCTGGAAAAAGAGAACCCAGTGTCTGTAGAAGATTATGGCTGTCGTTTATTGTTCATGGATGAATGTTAAAGATGGAGGCTGAGAAATTTTTCATCCAGATCTTGGAGTTTGGTTTTGAGGGTTGCAAGTTCTTCCTCCATGATTTGTGCTCCTGTGCGGGTGACATCCATAACTAGAATTTGTTTTTGTGAATGGGCATAAAAACAAAAACATAAGCTTCTTTAGTAAAGGGAAATTTGGATTTGAGAAAAAATATGATGGGTAATTGGGTTTGGCTAGGTTTTGGACACTTTCTAATGGACAGGGAAGCAAAAAATGGGGATTTCAGAAGCGGGGTGAAAGATTGGGAAAATTTGTCTGAGAGTGACAATGAAGCAGAAATAGGAAATGAACATTGTGGCAAAATTTGAAGGCGACTGGGTGAAAATCAAAGAAGTTATGGCAAACCCTAAAAATAGACAAATGGGGGATTTCTTGCTTCAGGAAGTGGAATTTGGGATAGAGTCCTAAGGAATGAAGTATGCAGAATGGGAGTGCAGGGGTGTCATTGAAGTTTCAATGGAAACGAAGTGAAAACAAAGAAGATATGGCGAAAAACAGATTTGTTTTTTGCCGGAATGGATCTGCAATGACACGAAAGAGATCGGAAATAGTTTTGGACAAATGTAATTTGTGCTTTGTCATATGGAAATAGATATGGAACCCCAGTATGCGCAGCTTCCTAAAGGTTCAGGGTAGTCACTCGGCCACCAATTTTGTCTAACGGCTTGCGTATTGGGGCAGTACCCCTCACTCCATGGCTCAGGTAAAACTGATAACCGCTTTGCCACAAATGACAGCTCTTGGTTTAACTCATGGGTGGAAACTAGTCAATCAGGTAGGGGTCGTTTCCATTTTCGTTGCAAGGTCCTCTCAATGGGCCAGCTACTTCGGGGTTCCTGTGGTACTCCTTACAATCATTTTTAGGGCTTATGCCCAAGTACTTCCCACAGTTAAGTGGATAGGGATTATTCCCGGATCCGAACCTATAATTAATAGGAACAAATATAGATGTGAAAAAAAAATTGGCAGAATTTCCACCCAACGAGCCCAAGAAAGTGCTCTTATACCACATGTGAGGAACCTCCAACAATTAATTAATGAAACTACACGATATATCAAAAATAACAGAATACATAATAGATTTATTGATCATGGGCCACTTCAAGGGGGAAACCTCGATGTTTGAGAAATATCGATACAAATAACTTATCAGTGCCTTCATTGGCCTCAACACACACTTATATACTAAGTCTATGCGCCAATACTATGGATCAATACAATGGAACATATAATACTACAGGATGAATTACAAAGCATATGCGTCCAATACTATGGATCAATACCATGGAATAGATAATACTATGGGCTAATACAAACTAAGGATCTATACCATGGAACAGATAATACTACGGGATGACTTACAAAGCATATGCATCCAACAACAATATACTAACACAGTAAAGAGAAGGGTTGACACAGGTTCCTAACACCTTTACATTGAACATGATGATGTATTCATGAGACTCTTTGTCCAAAATATGGAAGAGGATGCCACGAAGTGGTTCATATACCTTCTTGTAGCTTTTGTAAACTCTTGGCATGATTTAGTAGCCTCTTCATGAGACAGTTGGGAGAATAGATATATCACCTCTATTATGTCACATAATTTGTTGCTTGAAGAAAAAAATGGGGAAACAGGTGGTGAATTTAATATAAGATTCAACAGAATATATAATAATATTCCACAAGACATAAATCCTTCACAAGGAGATTCCAAGGTCACATATGCTGGTGCATTTGAGCCTTAGTTTGCAATGATCCTAAGAGAAAGAAGATCTACAAACTTAATGAATATGCAAGATGATGTAGTGGATGTGGAAGGAAACATGACAGCTTTTGGAAAGATGAGATATAAACAAGATTCTACGAAGAAAAAGTATAAAGAGAATGTTGAGACATCTTGTAAGAATAAAGATTCAGAAGATGATAATATAGAAGATATGTCAATATTACTTATAGGACTATCAAATAAACTTACCGGGATGGAGGTGGAAGGAAACAATTCAAATAGAAATCCCTGGGGAGGATTTTAAAGGAATCCAAATCAATATATAAGACCTTTCAATCCTCATATCATAAATAGAGGGAGAAGTGAAGATCCACCCATATAGCCTTCTGTCAGATAAAATAACAATAACTGGTTTGCATATTTTCCTCCTGATGAGGAATACATAGAACCACTTGAAGGTATTTTATGGATGTGTGATGAAAATGATATGATTCATCTAACAAAATAATACTATGAAATATTTGTATAAGAAGCGGTGTATCAAAATGATCAATAAGTACATAGAAGATACAATTTGAGTCCAAGAAATAACTCATCAAATTAGAGACAAAATCCCTCTCCTAGGAAGGTTGTTGAAGATCCAAAAACTAATAAATATTATGATAATTTAGGTAATTCTAGGATACCTATTGCCTCCCAAGATAGATTATCTAAGTCTATTCTTCCTGCTACAAAAAAGAAAATTGAAATTCCTCAACCTAAAAGAATAGAGCCTACAAGAAAGGAACCACAAAAATCTCATATTCCTTTTGATCTTGAACATGCGTTATCCAAAATAAAAATTCCAATACCTATTTCAAAGTTGGCTAAAAATCCTATTTATGAAAAGCAAATTGAGAAGGTGCTAAACCCAGATGAACCTAACATACATCATGATACATTGAATTTAGTGAATGAAAACACCACCATATCAGTAGGGCCTGCCATAGAAGAAGAGAAGGATAACCATACAACCCCTTTCTATATCACTTTGAGCATACATGGAAAATTGTTGCATAATTGTATGGTAGATTTTGGAGCTTCCCATAATCTCATGCCAAAAATCATTATGGAGCAACTAGCCTTGGAGATTACTAAACCATACCATGCTTTTTACGATTTTGACTCTAAGATAGAAAATGTTTGGGTATGATTAAAGATTTGGTGATCACGTTGGCTCAACTTCCTACAAAAAGTATCATGATGGATGTGGTAGTGGAAAATGTGTTTTCTAGGTATGGGATGATGTTTTCAAGAACTTGGGAGAAAATGATGGGAAGAACCATGCAAATGGACATGAAATATGCTATAATACCTTTATTTGTTGGAGATACTAGAAGATTATACAGAGAGGCTAAGTTTTCCTATGTGATCAGTGATCAAAACAGTTCCATAAATTACCTTGTCTATGCCTTAGAAGAAGATATGGGATTTTGCACACTTGCTTTGGATGAAGGATGTGAGGATAAATACCTTCCTCCTTGGAATCAGATCAGATTTGGAATTTTTTTTTTAATCGAGCTTCATCCAAAGGAGAAGTAGGAGTAGGAGTAGAGCTCTTATCCCCAAATCAGGAAGAAATTATTTGATCTTTCAAGCTGAATGTTGAGACTAAAAATAATGTTGCTCAGTATGAAGCCCTCATATTGGGATTAGAAGCTGCAAGAAGAATGCGTATAACATAGATATATGTTTATGGATATTTAGAATTAGTTGTGCAACAAATAAAAACTGTGTATCAAACTAAGCACCCCAAGATGAGAGCATACATAAACCAAGTGTGGGACCTCATAGACAATTTCTTTCATCCTTTTAATATCATTGCTGTCCCAAGATATATGAACCAGAAACTAGACTCTTTGGATGTTGTTGATAGTTCATTTAAACCCCCTAAAGATATAAATTTAAAGCATGAAGTGTAAATGATATACATACCTTCTATCGCTAACAACTATAATCATTGGTAAGTATTCGAGGATGATCAACAAATAAAAAAATTATTAGAAATGATAGATGAATTTTCAAATACTTGCATAGATCAAGATCAGGATGAAGAGGAAGGTGCAAACTATCAAGAATAATCAAAAGTAGATCCGGAAATCAACAGCAAAGTAGCAAATCATAATTTATTGCAGTTGAAGAATAATTTCATCCCCAAAGGTCTAGTTCCATTAGAAAGGTTGTTTGATAAAAATAGCAATCCTATCAAGCCTACTATCCATCCAAAAGAGGAAGATGTGGAAAATCTAAATATTGGTACATTTGAAGAACCCAAGTACATCAAACTATCCAAATTGCTACCTGCTAAATTCAAACAGAGGTATTTCAAATTGTTTACAAAATATATAGATGTGTTTGCATTGAAGTATGAATATCTTAGGACATATGATACATCTATAATTCAACATAAGATACCTTTAAAGCCTGGAGTCAAGCCTTTCAAGCAAAATTTGAGACAAACCAATCCTGTTTTGCTTCCCATAATAGAAAAGGAAGTAAGGAAATTATTAGATGCAAATATAATGATTCCTTTGAGATATATCGGAGTGGGTGGAAAACTTGGTACTGGCCAGGAAAAAGAGTGGAGAAATAAGATTATGTGTTTATTTTAGGAACTTGAATAAGTTCTCTCTAAAAGATAATTATCCATTGCCAAAGATGGACCAAATTTTACAAAGAGTGGTAGGGGAAAACATGATATGGATGATCTCTCAGGATATAACCAGGTTTCCATGAGCAAATAATATAGGGAAAAGACAACATTCAACACACCATGGGGAACATTTATTGTTAATTTTTGAGCAAATGTGATGAGCTTTGAACTTTAAAACTTTAAGTGTGGAAATACTGAATACTTGAATCAATGAACCATTCAATCACATGAAACATTCAACCATAACACAAGATGTACCCTGGGGAAAACCCTCAAAACAATGAAGATGAAAAACCCCAACAAATATTCAGAGTATAATTATGATAAATAGAAGAGAATTTCTTTTCACAAAATAGAACATTGGTTTCAACACCCTAGGTGCTAGATAAGAGAGAGTAATGATCAATTAAGAATAGAGAACAACTATATCAACTTTCCATGTGCCCAGCACATTAATAACAAGCAAGAATCACTGGCATGCAAGTTGTAGTGAATGGGTAATGGTGCATCACATGCAAAAACTACGAATTTCCTTCTTGGAGAATCATCATATGCATTAGTTTCTTCAATCCTTCATAACATATGCGCAATGCCTTTCATATTTGACATTAAATGATGCTTAATTGATTCCAGAGTGAACTCACCCTCTAACTGATTGCATGACCACTTAGTTAGGAGGTTGATTTAAGTGTCATAATGTAATAACTCAAGTGTCATCATGCAAACACTTAATTAACGGAAGTGTCATATTTTGGTTAACTTAAATGTCATCTTTTAGTTTAACTAAAGTGTAATCAATGAAAAACATTTTAGCTAACTAGTCCTTCTTTATTAACACTTAGTTAACTATTATTAATTGAAATTGTGTTGATTTATTTACTTGTAGTGACCATTGTGAGTTCTTTAATTAAATGAGGCATACATTGTGTCTTTAGCTGAAGCTTAACAATTCGAGTTCACTTAGTCATCTCATGAGCAATTCAAATTCTCTTTTTCTCTATACATTTATATTTATCTCTTATCTTTATTACATAGTTAATATGCATTAAATTTAAGTACCTATCATATCAGATTATACTCAGAACATTTTTCAGATGCTGTGATCATATTATATTACTCTTGGACCAAATGATCATATTCTAAAGTAATTCACTCTAGAGGTGGCCAGTCTCTAAAGGAGACTTAATAGAAACCAGTGAACATGGTTAGTAATACATCACACAACATTAATGCTTCAATATGCAAAGCATCTACCTCTATAACTAGAGGTCCACCCCATGGGTACCTACTATAACTGGAGGTCCTCAAGAGAATATGAATTGACACACAAGTCCTCATCCTTGTCCAGCAAGAATTTACAACATCATCACTTCAATACATCAAAGCATTCACCTAAACACATGAGGAATACCATTTTACAACTGAAGGCTTAGTCATTCATGAGTCCAACTCAAGAATCTACTCCATGTTCCAACTCAAGATCCCTACCTCAACACATGAGGCCCAATATTGGCTGCACAAGATTGGCTTGGAGAATGACTTGTGATGCTTTACCTTTAACACTCCCTCTCTGCGAGGGAGGAATTCTCTACCATTATTACCAAGCTTGTCTTAGAAGTACCTGAACTTCGTCACTAACAGAGGCTTTGTCAACACATCTGCAATATGATCATCAGTATCAATGTACTGAAGTTTCATTGTACCATTATGGACCATGTCTCTGATGAAGTGATACTTCATTTCAATGTGCTTCGACTTATCATGAAACACATGGTTTTCAGAAATCTTGATGCAGCTTTAATTGTCACACCGAATGACTGTACACTCAAGATTCTCATTGAAAAAACCAACAAGTATCTTCCTAAGACACACTTCTTCTCGGTAGGAAGTACTAACAACAATATACTTTGCTTTTGTAGTACTCTGGACTCCAGAGCCCTGCTTCCTGCTAGACCAAGAGATCCTAGCAGAACCCAAGCTAAAACAATATCCGGATGTACTCTTTCGGTCCACAATGCTACCACCCCAATCAGAGTCAGTATAACCAAGTAACAACATCCCTCCATTGGAGGCATATCTGAGTCCATAAGAAATCGGACATCAAAGGTACCTAAGTACATCCTTAGTAGCAACCTGATGTTTGTGTCTCAGATCATGCATAAACGGAATCAGAATACTCATAGCATAACATATATCTGGTCTCGAGTGTATCAAGTACATCAACTAACCAATAAGATATATATACAAAGTTGGGTCCAATGGATCTGATCCAGAATATTAATCATGTAGTTTCCTCAAATTGGAAACCATCGGAGTACTCATGGATTTGAAATCCATCATTCCAAACCCGCGCAATATATCAATAGTTTACTTCCTTTGAGAAATAAATATCTCATCTTTTCTTTTCCAAATCTCAAGGCCAAGAAAGTAGTTCATAAGACCTAATTCTTCATCTCGAACTTAGAAGTGAGCTCCCTCTTGCAATAAGCAATCAGTTGTTCCTCTCCAGTAAGGAACAAATCATCAACATATAGAACCAATATCAACAGTTGGTTCTTCACTACTTTGAAGTACAAATTTGGATCAGCTTCACTCTTAGAGAAGCTCAATCTCTGAAGATAGATATTAATTATCGAATACCAAGCTATGGGAGCTTGCTTAAGCCCATACAAGGGTTTCTTCACTTTGCACACATATGAATCCTTCACATGAACCAAAAAATCCTCAGTATGTTGAATGTAAAACTCTTCCTCAACCTCACCATTGAGGAAGGTTGTCTCCACATCCATCTGGTCAAGCTTCCATCCCAGAATAGATGCAAGCGAGATCACAGTTCAAATAATAGTGTACCTGGCCACAGGAGCGAATGTATCCTCGTAGTCCATGCCTTATTTCTGAGAGAAAACTCGGGCAACAAATTTGGCTTTATAATTTTCAATATTACCATCAGCAAAATGCTTGATCTTGTAAATCCATCTAGAAGTAACTATGGACTTCCCTTGATGTTTAGGAACAAATTCCCAAACATCATTATTCAAAATAGACTTGTATTCCTCTACCATTACATATTTCCATACTTGCTACTTTGTAGCTTATTCATAGGTGGAAGTCTCCGAATAACTGATGTGACTCGTTCTTGCAACATACCATGAATATTTGTTAGGTTCTTTTGCTCTATGGAAGAGCGTAATGGTGCTCCATGCCTCTCTTGCATCTTGTAGTATATCTCAGAACCATGCAGACCTCCTCTTGGTAGGAGGTTCATCAACCAATTCTACTGGTTCATCAGGATCTAGCGAATCTGAGAAATCTGTTGGATTCTCCCTCTGGACATTTGAATGGGGAGAATTAGTATCTCAGTCCTCCATCATAGTAGTCTCATGATCCTCTATGTATGTATCATATTGAAGCTCTTTCAATCGCTTGAATGTTTCCTCTTCAGGGAAGGTCACATCTCGGCTGACCTCACGGTGTCTTTCAACCATCACATATATTTTGTAGGATTTGGATGATTTTCTATAATAAACAAAGGTTCCCTTATTTCTTAATGGATCCATATTTTTCTTCTTTTCTTTCAGCACATGAATGTATACAAGGCTCCCAAAGATCGTCATGTGTGAAATATCTGGTTTTTCACCAGTGAACACTTCTTCAAGTGTCTTCTCATCCAAAATGGGATGAGGACTTCTATTATCGATTATACTTTTGTACTAGTGGCCTCTTCCCATAATGAGGTAGACAGGTCTTTATCATGCATCATGGATTTTGTAGCCTCACATATGGTTCTATTCTTCCTTTCGGCAACCCCATTTTGCTGAGGGTTATAGGGTACAATTAACTATCTACAAATTCTTGCATCACTACATAACTAATTAGATGCATGTGAAGAAAATTGACCTCCATTTTCAGATCTCAAAGCATGGATGTGCTTTCCTATCTGATTCTCAACTACGGATTTGAATCCCTAAAACTTGCTAAAGGTTTCTCTTTTAGCGTTTAGGAAATAAATCCATGACTTTCTAGAGAAGTCATCTATAAACAATACATAATATAAATAGCCACTCAGGGGAGGGGATGAAATGGGACCACATACATCAGAATGTATTAAATCTAAATTCCCTTTAGATATAGTAGTACTGCTAGATAAACTCTTTTTAACACTATTGATCCCAAGTTCACAACCCCTACATAAAATATCATGCTCAAAATCAAATACGGGCATACCTTTCACCATTTGTTGTAATCCTAGTAGCACTTTGTAGTGAAGGAGACTAATCCTTCTATGCCATAGATTGCATGGATTGATAGTGTTGTGAACCATATCTTGAATGTACTTCTCAGGTACCTTGTAGAGAACTCCCTCTCTAACTCAAATCATTGCTTCATATTTCAAGTCTTTGTTCTTCGACCATAATAGTGATTGATTATCCATGAAGATAACTTAGAAGCCCTTATATTAAAGAACTAAAACTGATAGGAGGTTCTCCTTCAATCCTGGAACATAAAGAATGTCCACCACATGTAAAATATCTCCTGAACTCAGCTAGAAGGAGGTGGATCCAACTCCTTGGATCGAATAGGTTGTGTTGTCTCCCAAATCTACCTTACATGCAAAATTTTTTTCATTGATATTGGTGATGGTTCTCTTATAACCAATCATATATTTGGATGCTCCATTATCAACTAACCATGTGTCCTCACTTGTGATGATGGATCCAGAAAGTGCCGAGACTAGGTAATACTCCCTCCTTGTCTCCTTTTCTTTGGGTGCATTCTTTTGAGTAGTTTCATCTTCTATAGCACTAGAAGCATGAAACCTTCCTTTTCCCTTTTTATTTTCTTTGAAATCCCTTGCATAATGGCCCTTCTTTTCATAGTTGTAGCATCTAACCTTTGAATTGTCAAATTGCTTGTTGTATACCTTCTTCTTTGAATGGGAAAACTTCTTTTGAAAGAAGTTCTTCTTTCCTTTCTTCATCCTTGCCATGAGGGAAAGGTTTTCTTCTTTGATGCACACTGAATTTCTATGGATTTTCCCATCCTCTTGGAGGCATTCATGCCACATCCTTTCAAAGTTAGGTTGTACCTATTGTCCATTCACTGCAACCAAGAATGTATCCCATGAGGATTGGATACTATCAATAGCGGTTTGGAGAATATCATCTTCATCCACCACTACTCCAATACTAGCAAGATTATATCTTACCTAAGAGGTCTTGGTGAAGAAGGAGGCCACTATCTCATCCTTCTCCATCTTTAGATTTCAAAGCTTATTCTTCAATTCCCTCTTTTGGATCGGGGCTTTCTTCTCATATATGTTTGCCAATGTATCAAAACCCTCCTTTGTGGTCTTCAATGGAGTGATCAAAGACATCAAATTGTCCTTTACTAAATCATATATTATCTGTTTGGATTTAGCTTGGTTATTATTTAAGTTGATGCGCCATGCATTAGATGTAGGCTCCTCTACCATAGTGTATACGTAGCCATCGAAGCCACGTTCCTCCAATATGTTCAATATCCTCGCCTTCCAAGTGTTGAAATTCGAAGTGCCCTCAAGATGGTATTCCGGTCAAATAGATATCAATGCCATGGATCTCAAGTATTGTGCTCAACTCCTCAGGGTCTATGTAGGATCAAGTTTTCTTTACAAATATTAGCTCCTTCACACCCTAAGATCTGATACCATGTTAATTTTTTATCAAATATGATGAGCTTTGAACTTTAAAAATTTAAGTGTGGAAATACTGAATACTTTAATCAATGAACTATTCAATCACATGAAACATTCAATCATAACACAAGATGAACCTTGGGGAAAATCCTCAAAAGAATGAGGATGAAAAACCCAAACAAATATTCAGAGTGTAATTATGATAGATAGCAGAGAACAAATTTTTACAAAATAGCAGATTGCTTTCGGCACCCCGGGTGCTAGATAAGAGAGAATATTGAGAAATAGAGAATATAGATCAACTGTATCGACTTGCCATGTTCACAACACATTAATAACAAGCATGAATCACTTCCATGCAATATATAGCGAATGGTTGCATGCGTAATGGTGCATCACATGCAAAAACTACGAATTTCCTTCTTGGAGAATCATCCTGTGCATCAGTTTCTTCAATCTTGCATTAACTGACTCTAGAGTGAAACATCCCTCTAACTGATTGCATGACCACTTAGTTAGGAAGCTAAATTAAGTGTCTTAATGTAATAACTCAAGTGTTGTCATGTAGACACTTAATTAACTGAAGTATCAACTTTTTGGTTAACTTACATGTCATTTTTAGTTTAACTAGTCCTTATTTATTAAAACCTAGTTAACTATTATTAACTAAAATCATGTTGATTGATTTTCTTGTAGTGACCACTGTGAGTTCTATAATTAACTAAGGCATACATTGCGGCTTTAACTTAAGATTAACAATTCAAGTTCACTTGGTCATTTCATGAGTAATTCAAATTCTCTTTTTATCTATGCATTTATATTTATCTCTTATATTTACTAGATGGTCAATATGTGTTAACTTTAATTAGCTATCATATCAGATTATACTCAAAAGATTTGTCAGATGTTGTGATCATATTATATTACTCTCGGACCAAATGATCATATGTTAAAGTAATTAACTCTAAAGGTGGCCAATCTCTAAAGGAGACTTAATAGCAATCGGTGACCATGGTTAGTAATACATCATACAACATTAATGATTCAATATGAAAATCATCTACCTCTATAACCAGAGGTCCACCCCATGGGTACCTACTATAACTGGAGGTCCACATGATAATTTGAATTGACAGACAAGTCTTGCGCCTTGTCCAACAAGACTTTACAACATCATTACTTTGATACATCAAAGCATTCACCTCAACACATTAGGAATAACATTTTACAACTAAAGGATTAGTCATTCTTGATTCCAACTCAAGAATCTACTCCAAGTGTAGCTAGGGTTTTCACCCTAGCTTGTGCAAATGAGCACCTACCAAGGAGAAGGGACTCCTTAGTAGCAGTTCATAAAAACAATAAATGAAAGACAGTATAGTAAAATAGTAACTACTCTAAGCATGTGCATAAACAGAAAAGACAAGATAATAAAACTGGTTTTTGTATTGTTTATACCTCCAATGTGAAGGTTGGTGAAGCCTTTGCAGCAGTCCAAGAGGGTTGCTCCAAGCTCCAGTGTTGTTCCTTTCTCTTTCTCCAAAGGGTTTTGGAAATGGGCCAAAGGGGCACTCAAGTGTGAAAGTAGCTCAAGGGTGAGCTAGGGTTTCAGGAGTGATTTTCGCAGAGTAAGGATAGAGATGATTGTGGATATGAAATGAGGGGCCTCCATCACCTATTTATAGGTTTTTAGTGGTGGAGTGCTGGCCCATGGTTTTGGGCACCATATGGTTTAGGTCAACTGTATAGGGTTTTTGCTTCCTTTTTACCTCTTTTTCCTCTGTTTTGTATTTTTTATTCCCTTTTTAGAGGGTTTTTGCTATTTTGGGGGAAAAAGGGGTTTTTTGGCCTTTTGGAAGGTTTTTTTGGCCTTTTGGAGGCTTTTTTGGCCTTTTGGAGGCTTTTTAGTGGGGTTTTAAGGTTTTGTAGGCAAATATGGTAGGAAATATGGACAAATGAGTCATGCAATGGGGTAGATGAGGTAGTGAGCACTTTTTGGGTGTTAACAGATTACCCCCTGACGTGTGAGGGCAGGAGCTCATCGTATGGCCGATAGACATCATAAGTCTTTTATGGTTTTCCTGGGGTGTGGAGAGGAGAAGAAACGAACTAGAGTACGGAACAACGGTCCCGAACAAACTGCAAAAACTAAAAGTACATGACCTCAATAATGAATGAGGAATAATCTGAACATATGGACGAGGCGGGCATTCCCATGCTTGTATCAAGATATAGGACAACAATAACAATGGCATCCAAAACATGGGGACCTGAAATATACATGGACTCAAATAATGAATGAGGAAGAATCTCAATATATGGACGAGGCGGGCATACCCATGCTCATATCAAGATACATAAAAAATAACTGTGAGGCCCAAAAAAGGGGGACCTGTAAGATACATAGAGAACCACTGTGTACATCATAAGGGTCCAGAGGGGACAAAAATATGGGACATACTGCTGGGCTGACCATGTCTAAGATGAAGAACTGATACACTGGAATAACAACAGTGCTGCTGAGTGTGGTACCAGAGCAACTGATGAGCTGCTGGATCATAGTGATGGGGAGTCATACCCTCAATGGTACACTGAACTGGGTACTCAAGGAAGCATATAACTGGATGGATTCCGAATACAATCGCCAACGCAACCCGGACATCCACGAGACCATATAACTAGGCGTTTCGAAGTGACTCACCAATGTGCTAGAGTCAGAGGAAATACGGGGTCTTCGACCAATAACTGAAGGGATATATACCTTGCGTGATTCTCAATGATGCGATCAAGGTGTTGAAGTCGAGCATGTGAGAAACAACCACTTGGAGAGGAAATGATGACTCCTCTCAAAATGGTCCGTAGGCACTCACCACAGATGGTGATGGGTCCAAGGCGCAAAGACCTCTGGGTCTATCCTATGGAATAGAGGAGCTGTCGTCGATAGAGGGAGACCTGCAACTAGAAAGGCAATGATGTTTCCTTGATAGGAGCACGAGGTGGAGAACCGAAGTGTGAGAGTACTGATGGTAGGACTGACATACTATGGGGGATAACTGGGCAAGTAGAGTGGGTGGACTCAAACTTCCTTTGTTCAGAGTATGATGGCGGGGATGATCGGGAAGCATATGAAATTGACTGGTGGGAAAGGGATCATAGTTGTAATGGATCAAGGATAGTGACTGGGGTGAGTGGTACTCAAGTTGGTGGAAAGTGGCAGGAGACTGCAGAATACTCTGAACAAAGGCGACCTTACTGGGGGTGCTGCCGAGATGATCGATCATAGTGCCAAGAGGAACAGGGGGACTTCTTCATGGGTTAAGGAACTAGAAGAAGTGTGTTTAACATGGTATTGTCGTGTGGATTTATACGAGCCCAGGACAGTTCATGCTCGTGATTTCTTTCAATTTTAAGGAGTCTGAAAGCAATAAGAAGACTCTGAAATAATGGAATGGTATTGTCGTGTGGATTTGTACAAGCCCAGGACGGTGCATGCTCCTGGTTGCTTTCAATTTTAGAGAGTTTGAAAGTGATAAGAAGACTCCAGGGGGTTGCTTTTTCATCTGTTAGTCTCCAAGGCCCGAAGAAGCATAAAAGGATGCAATGAAGAACTCTTCTAGCCGTTGTGACTAGAGTATTCATTTTTCGTAATTAGTCTACCAGGTCCGAAAAAAGGGTTAAACTTATACCAGATAGACGCCCTTTCAGGTACTTTAACGAGCATGAAAGGAAGCAAGATTGCTCGACAATCTTTTCATTGTTGTAGGAGTCAGAAAAGAGCTTAACAAAAACTCCCTAAGTTCCTTTTTCGTAAAGGACTTGTCCGGCCTGAAAAATGGATAAAATTATACTGAACAAAAGGAATGGCCAGGCAAGGAGGAAGTGCTCAATCAAGGAACATCGATGAGAACCAAGAACGAGGGTGGGGGGGAACACTGGTGGTCCTCCTTGCGGGATAATGAATGGTGAAAAAATAATGAAATAATTGCAGTATGAAAGGAGTGAATGGCCCATGTAAAAATGTGGTACAATCCAATGGCGGCCGATGTGGTGCGCAAACCGAGGCAGCAAGGTGTCGTGACACAATGTTGAAATTGTACCTAGTGAGAGCAAGAAATGATCTCAAGCATCATCACGAGCTCGAAAAAATGAATCCAGCGATATAAAACGTGTCAAAAATGGAGAACGACCGAAGTGGCATGAAAACCGAGGCGACGAGGGGCGTTTTGGAAAAAATACCCAAAAAATCTGGGGGTGAGAGCGAGAAATGATCTCAAGCATCATCACGGGCTCGGAAAAATGAATTCAATGATATAAAGTATATCAAAAATGGAGAGCAGCCGAAGTGGCATGCAAACCGAGGCGACAAGGTGTCGGGACAAAATGTTGATATTGGTCCTGGTGAGAGCGAGAAATGATCTCAAGCATCATCACGGGCACGGAAATATGAATCCAGCGGTGCAAATGCTGCGAAAAATGGAGGTCATAAGGACTCCAGAATGGTCAAAGGAAATAACTAGGTTAAAAAATGGTTGCAAATAAAGGTGAGCCCACCAAGTCAAGGATGTAGTGGTGGGGAAAAATGATTACCCGCGTGGGCAAAATATTAGGTGTATCAAATCAAATCATATATACAAGTGACATGTGACATCAAAAATGGTTGAGATCACGCATGTGAAAAAGTGAGCAGGGTTAATGACCTTACCCCATGCTATGCGCATGGGGTTTGTGATTGTGGATCACATATGTGTTGGTTTGAACAAGGGGGTCATGGATGTGCTGAGATAGATGTGATGGGGTAGGGTCAAAATGATTGATCATGCCCTCTATCCCATGGTCGAGGTAATCTATTATGCCCCCTAACTCAGAGGTGTCAATGTGGTGCTCTATGATAGCGGGGGCAAGACCAGGCATGTCGGTGTAGGACCAGACAAAGACATCGCGGAACTCTTGGAAAAGTTTTTTGTACTCTCCAATCTCATACTCACTGCAGGAGGCTCCTAATGTAATTATTTCAAGAGCACCAGGTGGTTCAGAGATATCGATGTGGATGACAGGTGAGATGTTGGCCATGTTACCCTCCTCAAAGGCATCAGGAGCGGGAATGGGATCCTTAAACCAGTTGACTTTGGTGGGAAGGAAATCTTTGGACTCAACCGCAAATTGGGTGGATGTGGTGGAGGAGGACTCATTTGGGAGGAAGTAGGAACGATGGTGCATGTCTTCCCAGGGATAATCCGGGGCAGTGAGAGCCTCTAGAATCTCCTCATCATTGCGGAAAATTTGAGTTGTCAAATCGGTTGACGAGGGAGTGGTAGTCGAAGAGACCATATAGATGGTTCTAATCTCTCTGGATGAGGGTGATACTGGGGGGTGGATCTCCTCAATTGTGGGGGGTGCCGTCTCAAGGTCCAAATTATTCATCTCGTAGAGAGTTTCTCTATAATCTGGGAGATTAGGATAGTGGTGTGAGTAATGGCCGTAAATACCGCATATGGCACAAGGGTGGTTGGTACGCAGTGATTTATCGCGAGGCTTAGGGATTGGATCGAGTTCGACAATCGGGATGTTGGGGTCATCGTCAAGCATTTGCATGTGTTCCTGTAATGCAGGTAATTGTGGACATTGATGAGTCAGATGGCCTAACTCATCACACAATGAGTATTTGGGAGGAGCACGAAACACGGGGGATTGTGTGGGTGGGTGTAACACCAATGTGACTAGGTACCAATGGTGGTTTGGGTAACAAGGGTGGTTGATTGTTGGGTGTTTGTGTATTGTGGGAAAGGGTACATAGGTCAGATACTTCGGTCATGGGTGACGGGGGTGGAATGGATTGGAATGTTGAGGTCATCGGTGTATCTGAGTAAACTCCGGGTCCCACGGAGAAAATGAATGAGGTAGTTGCACCACAAACAGGTTGTTCAACCATGGGGAGGACATTTTCGGGTGCAACGGGGGCATTGGGATCATAATAGGTAAGTTGATCGACCTTGACCACGCGTCCGTCATGGGGGAACATCATGGTACAAAAAACAGATGAGGCAACTGCCCGCATGGCATACATGTAGCTGCGGTCAAGTAGGAGGTTATAATCAAGTTGGGCATTGATGACCTCTATGTCAATGAGCACCATTTATCAGCCAACTGGACGGGGACATTAGCTAAGAGACCTTGGGGTTGAGCTGAACGGCCGTCGTAGGCTTGCAATGCAGTGGTGGACTGCTAGAGAGTAGGGGATCACAACTTCTGCCAAACGAATATTGACATAACGCATGGATGACAAGATTCCGAATGGAAACAGAAACTTGGAACGCTAAAGTGGAAGGAAGGCATGGTTCAAACTGGTCCAAATCGAAGGCCATCAGTCGTGAATCATTTGGGTCAATAGCACCAATGGCGGAGAGAAAATTCTTGCACTGTGAAGGACAGTTTTTTAAGACCTCTAACGCAGACATGGCCACGGGAGATTGGGCTAAGTCATCTACAATGTTGTAATTTGACGCAGCGCGAGCATTGGGATTATTGTTGATGCGACGAAGTGGGAAGCGATGTGCTTTGGAGGCGCCATCTAGTGGAGCTAGAGGTATACATAATGTCTGATCAGTGGGATGAGCGTTAGTGTTTTTGTTGGCGGCATGGACTTCAGGGGTGGAGCCATATTGGTTCCGACGGGTTTGGAGGTTGACATCGGTGGATGACATCATTAACAAGTGATGGGTAACTGAGTCTAACATGGGTTGATCAGGAGCGGCATAAGTGATCTGCTATTGTGGTGGCACGTTTCCTTGAGGGAGAACCAATGGCTGAGTGTTCACTACGCCTTGGGTTGGTAAGGGGTTTTGTAACACCAAGGGTTGATGTTGAGGTGGTGGGGGGTTGGGTGGTGTCTGAGGAGCAGCGTGCCCTTGCCGATGGGCATCATCAGTCCAGAGTTGCCGAGATCGCTCCAAATGTGGGCAAGCATGTGTGTAGTGGCCATAGACCCCGCAAATAGAACAGGGATGGTTTGTTCACAAATTAATATTTTTGGCTTGCTTGGGCGGCCGATCAGGGTTCTGGTTAGTAGGTGCCACGTTATTGTTGTTTGGGGGATTGGTAGGTTGACCACCTTGGTCTGGAGGGGGATTATTCCCACAGTTACAGCCTTTGCCATAGTTTTGCTGGCCCTGTTGGCGCTGGTTATTTTGGTTCTGCTGCAAATTCTGTTGGGTGTACACTTTCCCTTGGGAAGCAAGTGGGTTTTGGGGTTGTGCAGGTGCGGGAGCAGGCTGCAGTGGATAATAAGTAGATGGAGGCGGCGTAGGTGCTGAACCTTGTGGGGGTTGTTGATATGTTTGCGGAACGTGTTGTGGGTTTTCCGCAGGGTCTGCCTGTGGCGGGTAATAAGCAGGTTGGGATTGAGAGGACACAGGAGCTGGTGCAGCCTGTGGGTGGTAATATGGGGAAGTTGAGGATGGCCTCTTCTTCAGACTGGGTTCGTTCAGATGCCACATCCTTGGCAATGATAGGAAGGAGGGATTTTAGAAACCAATCTAAGAAGATACATTCATCTAACTTGATTTTGCAGAGGCTGCGGCGTCGATGCCGCTCATGAATGTGGTCAGTGATGTGGGTAGCCGTGTTCTATCTGCAAGATAGTAGGATCTCAACTCCCACGTCATAGCGGATAGGTAACTGAAAGAACTGCAGGAAAGTCGAGGCAAGGGAAGTAAAGGTGGCATGGGTCCCATGGTGCTGCTTGATGTACCACTTAGTTGCAGAGCCAGTGAGGGTGCGCTATAATAGACGGAGGCAGACAGAGTCGTCCACTATGGAGTTGGAGGAACACCATAGATGGAAGGACATAATATGGTTCTGGGGGTCCTCACCTTCATTTCCCTCAAACTTAGGGATGTCGGAGGGGAGCTTGGTGGGCATGTGAGGCCATGCAGGGTCATGTTTGATGGGATCGTTAGTCAGTCTAGCTAGGTCAGGAAGGTTGAGACTATCCATGAATGGAAAACTAGTAGAAGGATGTGACATACTAGAGGGTGTGACCATGTTGGGGCTAATGCCCCCAAGTGGAGTGGCTGGGTTTGGGATGTTTCCCCCAAGTGGAGGGACAAAAGTGGTATGGGATGGTCCTGCACCGCCAAGGGTAGTGTGAGTCACTGATGGAGTGGGGATAGGTATGCCAGCTACTGGAATGGGTACAGTGATCTAAATTGTAGATGTGGGCCCCATCGAGGGAATCCCCAAAGAAGGTGTGGTAGCTGGTGTGGTTGTGGATGCTCCACCAATGGTCCCTACAAAGAAAGGGGTGGAAGTCATGCCAGCCATGGGGATGGTTGGTGCAGTGTAAATGGGGTTCTCGGACTCTACCATAGAATCAGAGGTAAAATAAGGGGCGTCTAGATCGGGTGATGGAGTTCTATGCCGTTGACGAGTGGAGTCAAGTGACAAAGCTCGAGATCTATGATGAGTGGTATCAAGTAATGAAGATCTACGTCTATGACGGGTGATGTCAAGTGAACCGTGTTGTGGGGGCTCGCCCCGGAGGCGCCGAGAATTTCTCGGGGACTCAATGGTGACAGATGGTGTCAAGTATCTGGGGGTTGTGTTGAGTGAAAAATAGCTCAAAAACCCTAATGCAACTGAGTGTGCAGAAGGAGAGCGCAAAAAAATATGGCACTCAGGCCAACAACCAACTCAAAACACTTACTGTAACAACTGTGCTACAATAAGCGGAGTATCAACAGAAATGGTCAGAATACCAACAAGCAGCAGGTTTCCTAAAAAATAAAAATAGTGGACTCGCTAGACCAAAAGGAGGTAAGGGAGCATGCAAACACCTAGCTAAATAGTATTCTAACTCAACTAGACATATCCTCTGCAAGGTGATGAAATCTAAGTCAGACAATATGGATAGTAAATCCAAGTGGCTAAAGATATACCCCTACCGGGAGGGACACCGGGTAGTCAATCCTAGAAGAAAAGCAACTATGATACCCCGTTCATGACACATTCGGTTGGGTGAATCTTCCATTTGGTTCTATCACCGTTGTATCCCCATATGGGTGATACACCGAGAACTGCGAAAGGTATCCTTCGGTTACTGAATGGATTGCGGTATTCCACTCAGGCTTCTGGAACTAGTCTGGCGACTTCAACCCTCCTGGGGGAGAGGCCTTCCCGATAAATTGGTTTTAAACCGTGTCAAAAAATACTAGGGGATTTTGTTTCCCTAATGGACAATATCTATGTCTCAAGTGTAAGCGACCAAGGGATGTTATTTGGATGCCTATCCCCCCGATCCTACCTAACTACAAGATTCTTATGTGTTCCCCAAGTGGGGTTAGAATGTTGGTTGTGTTAAGTAGTATTTTAGGGCTCACTTGAATTAGGTGACAGAGTGTGTGCGTGTGAGATGATGAACCCAAGTAAAAGTGCCATGGGGTGGGCAACTTTCTAACTAAAAAATATCTTTGCAGAAATGCAGAAATTAAACTCTGAAATGCAAAATTTTCTCTTTTTAATTAAAATGCTGAAATTTAAAAAAAATTATGTAAATGGAACAGAAATAATACTGCAGAAAAAAGGTTGTAGGGAAGTATGGCTGCAGATAGGACAGATGGCTGTGCAGGTGCAGAAAATATTGCAGCATAGTGCTGGGTTCAAAATAGGGAAAAAAGTGCAGAAAATAGACCGCGGGTTTGTGGCAAATCTGAGCGGTCGGACCGCGGGAAACAGCGCAACAATCGCGGACGGGTTGCAGGATTTTGGCCGAAAGACGCAGGAAGACCATGGGAAAAAGGTCGAAAGCCGCAGGTGGGTTGCAGGAAAATCGTTGAAAGCCACAAGCGGGACGCGGGAAAAAAACCGAAAGACACAGGCAGGTTGCAGGAAAATGGTTGAAAGCCGCAAGCGGGACGCAGGAAAACGACCGAAAGACGCAGGCGGGTTGCAGCAAAATGGCTAAAAGCCGCAAGCGGGATGCAGGAACAAGGCCGAAAGACGCAGGCGGGTTGCAGAAAAATGACTGAAAGCCGCAAGCGGCCCGTGGAAAAATGGGTTAACAACTGCGGTCGGACCGCACGAAACAAGCTAATAGTTGCGGTCAGATCGCAGGTAACAGACTGGAAATCGTCGATAGATCGCCGGAAACAGTTTGAGAGCCACGGTCAGATCACAGGTAAATGCCTAAAAGACGCAGTCAGAATGCAACTACAGGGTGCAAAAGACGCGGTTTACGGCAACCGAAAGGAAAAAACAGAAAACTATTGCAGAAAGTTAAAAATATTTAAAACTATAACCAAAAATTCAAAGGAACACAAGGGGAGTCGCCAAAACTGTAGCTAGGGTTTTCACCCTAGCTTGTGCAAATGAGCACCTACTAAGGAGAAGGGACTCCTTAGTAGCAGTTCAGGAAAACAGTAAATGAAAGACATTACAGTAAAATAGTAACTACTCTAACCATGTGCATAAACAGAAAAGACAAGATAATAAAAATGGTTTTTGTATTGATTATACCTCCAATGTGAAGGTTGGTGAAGCCTTTGCAGTAGTCCAAGAGGGATTCTCCAAGCTCCAGTGTTGTTCCTTTCTCATTCTTTAAAGGGTTTTGGAAATGGGCCAAAGGGGCACTCAAGTGTGAAAGTAGCTCAAGGGTGAGCTAGGGTTTCAGGAGTGATTTTGGCAGAGTAAGGATACAGATGATTGTGGATATGAAATGAGGGGCCTCCATCACCTATTTATAGGTTTTTAGTGGTGGAGTGTTGGCCCATGGTTTTGGGAACCATATGGTTTAGGTCAGCTGTATAGGGTTTTTGCTTCCTTTTTCCCTCTTTTTTGTATTTTTTATTCCCTTTTTAGAAGGTTTTTTCTATTTTGGAGGAATTTTGGATTATTTTGGGGGGAAAAGGGGTTTTTTGGCCTTTTGGAAGCTTTTAAGGCCTTTTGGAGGCTTTTTTGGCCTTTTGGAGGCTTTTTAATGGGGTTTTAAGGTTTTGTAGGCAAATATGGTAGGAAATATGGACAAATGAGTCATGCAATGGGGTAGATGAGGTAGTGAGCACTTTTTGGGTGTTAACAATGGTTCCTCACTCAATCTGAAAAATGAAATAAAATAATTATTAAATTGTGTAAAATGAAATCCATGTGGGAATTCATGATTTGTTAAGAGTAGTTTCACCAAAACTAGTTGGAAAGAACACTTTTAGGAAAAGACAACCGTATGAGGAAAGAGGTCAAAAGAGGTCAACACAAACCCAACAAGATATGTAATTCTTCTTTCCAATATCCTAACACTATATCCTTTTCCAACTTCTCAACTTTGCGAATGTTTGCATCAGTGACGCTGGTCCTTCTGCGACTGCTACCTTCCCCCATTATAAAACAAGGAGATAGGCCTGAAGAACTGTTGTAACAAATCTTCCCATACAGGAGCTCGCAACCACTAATCAAAGCAGTGGTTGGAATCCAGAGACTGCCCTTTTCTCCTAATTTAACAACTAGACATTGAGGGGGGCCAGTGGAGGGAGAAAGATTCAAAGTTAGAGCTAAGTTACACAACATTTGCGGGAAACGCGAGGTATTAGGGGAAGATCCTATTTAAACGAGCGAAAATGAAGAAAAAAAATAGAACACGGATAGGAAGAAATATACACATCCGTCGGAATTAAAGATAAAATTAATTGAAAGAGTGTCATATGACATTAAGAGTCAAAGACGTTACCTGAGAAATAATAGAACTTACCCTGACAGACCTTTTATTTAACTGATGGGACAGATTGACGGATAGGGTTCATAATTGGGCTCATAAACTTTTCAAGTCCACCATCGATCTTGGATGGGGTGATCCAATGATACAGGACAATTTATCTGGGTTAAGTTGTGCAGCGTTTAAATCTCAGGATGTGATGCGAATTCTTTATGAAATCTAGCTAAGCACATGTTGAAGTCCATCGTCGATATGGATTGGCTAAGATCCAACGGTTTTGAATCATTTCATTGTTGAGAGATGCTGGAGGGATAATTAAAAGGATAGGACACGAAATATTTTTAAATCTCAGCTGACCACCGGTTAGACGTCCACTTCATTGAAGAGACGTTTGGCAATGTTATATTTGGAGAACAATTTGGCCAAATTACCAACTTTGGAGAATTGCCAAAATTGGTTAACTCTGCAAAATAGTAATTCCCTACTGATTAAAACAAGATTGAAAGACTATGAATATCAATGATGAATCGATGCCATTATAAGGATCCAATATTTTTTATGAAGAGGCATGATTTACCTAAAAAACACAATGTTTCAAATAATAAAGTTCTTTGAAAAGATATATAACCATAAAAGTCAAATGTATGAAGAGGACCATAGGTGTCTCTGAAGTTTTGGTAATTTGCATATCAAAATCAAGAAAGAGGCCAGTGAGATAGATGAATCATTATAAAATTTCGAGCTTCCACTAAAGATATGAAAAACTAAAGTTAAAACTATTATAAATTAGCGGGTTGTTGGGTGGTGCTTGGGGCAGGTTGAGTCCTTCTAAGGGAATTGTTGCCTCCTTCCAGTCGTGGCTGGAGAATTAGGGTGGTGGGAAAGTAGAAACCAGGGGTGTAGGAGCATCCTTTCTATAGTAACAGAAGAGTCTAGGAGATTAAATTTTCCATCAAGTTGGTGCTTGTAAAACAATTTTTTATACGATTAGCTCATTAATAGGAAAGCTTTGTTGGTTTTAACTTTAAGGTTTCCATGATAAATCGGTGTGTTAAAATTGTTAATTGTCTTATTCATGTTACTTATGATTATTTAACGTGTGCTTATTACTAATTGTATATAAAAGGTTTGAAAAAGGAAATACTGATCCCCCCCCCTTCACCTCTTAGTATTGTTGGATAAACCAACACCTGCCGCATAGCACCCTCATCATCGACTAAGGTCCTATGTAGTTGATTCTCTAGCACGTCGACTTAATATTTTAAGAGTTTGGGCCTATTGACATAAGTTTTTAGGTCCCCTATGGTAAGATTACTTCCCTTATAATTTTTAAGACTTCTTTGGACTCCAAACCTCCTGAACTATTTACCCGATATTTTTAGGTACTTGGGACAAAAATAATGCTAAGAATGGGGTTCCTTTGTGCATAGATTTTGTACCTTGTCCCAGATCAATTTAGATAATGAACACCTTCCAAATTTATCTTTCACATGATCATATATTCCATTGAAAATGATATCCATTTCCATTGCATTATTATTTCTTATCTCCTTCATGGATGCATTTTTTTGTGGTCTTTTGAGAGCGATGTAACCATTTAGAAAAGATTTCCAGATATCAAAACCTTGTGCATGTAAATGGATTCTCATTCTTATAATTCAATCAGATCAAAATTTGATCCAGAGAATAGTCGAACCCCATCTGCAGAGTAGAGACTTTCATGTTCATCCATGTGCTCTAGAGATCTTCGGTCCAACTATCATACTCTCCTGAAGGAATTGTCTCCCTGATTTAACTACACCAACTGGAAGGAGGCTCCAACACCCTAATTTATAGGCTGAAGGAAGCTACAACTCCTCGGCTTACTACCTCCATCTAGAACAAGGCTACAACCCCCTAATTTATAGGCTCCAACCTTAAGGAATCTCCAACTCCTCGGTTTACTAGCTCCATCTAGAAGGAGGCTACAACCCCTTGGTTTTCATAATTTCCAACCTATAGATAGGACTCCAGTCCTCAGTAAATTCCAACTCAATAGTTTTACTAACACCAACTGGAAGGAATCCCCAACTCCCTGAGATCACCAGCACCAACCCAAAGGAGACTTCAATATCCTATCCTTACTCGATCCTGCCACCCTGATATGAATAAAAAGAACAATATTCCACTGCCATCGTATCACGGTTTCCATCAACCTATACATGTATCTATGTCCTTATACCTATATCACTATACTTGTACCTATATCTATCATTGCCACAATCATTGTATAGTTGTCACTATCAAAATCCTTGTTCATCACAATGACACAATCATTGTCTCTACCACAATGCCACAAAAACTATCTCTGTCACAATGTCAACTTGTACATGCATCAAATCTATCCTCCAAGAATGTCAACAACTTCTTCCAAGATATAATTCAGATGGATAGAAATACCATAAATATGCCTCGAAATAGTGTAATAAAATCCCATAAATAACCACCAATAGACTTCATCTATTTTCACCTTCAAACCCTTACATCATAGGCCTCATAGTACATTCCAAAAGCTTAGAGGGATCTCATGCCAATAACATTAACATGGAATATTTCAATACAATCACCAATAATATCTATGCCAATATCATCATAGAATGTGCTAAGATAATCACCAAGATCATCATTAAGAATGCGGATCCAATGTGCCAATAAGTTTGTGATTCTGATACTGTATCAGAATGTTATGCAAGATTTTTTCAACCTTCTTGTCTTGATTTTTTATTGTCACAAACCCTAACATTAAAGAAGTATAAATCTTAACATGTAATGAATAAATATATGAAACTTTTACCACATATTCTTCAATATCTATATGAAATTTCCTCTAAGGGTCATTCTCTGGAATGTCATGGATCAAAAGTTATAGTGAAAATTCCAAACTAACTTGTTTAAAGATGATTTTTGAGTCATTTAAAACCCCAGTCTTCCCAAGCTCATAAATTCAAAAAACATAGCGAACCAAGATCTGAAATTTTAACCATGTGTTCTTAAAGATCTATTTTGCATCTCCTCCAAAGGGCACTATCTGAAACATTCTGCTTCAAAACTTATAAGGAAAATGACAAATTGACATGTTTGAAGGTTATTCAAAAACCCTAACTTTCGGAGGTCATATCTTTAGAACTATAGAAAATCAGCATTTGAAATATTTACCATAGGCACTCACAAGTCTTGACATGTCTCCATCCCATAAACATTTCACGGTCTGAAAATCCCATAAACAAAGATATGCTAAAAATTCCAAGATGACCTAAAACAAAAAATACCAAGTCGAAATCATCACAAGATGTCATCTTCCACTATAATTTATGCCTTCTTCACTTCATCTTGTGAGAATTCTATATAAGATCAATACCATGAAAGAATTCTAATAGCCAAGAATATTGAAGTAAAGAAGTAACTCAATTGATGGAAATATAATCTCATGTATTATTCCTCAATATGAATATAATATATTATACATCTCAAGAGAGAAAATAGAATTCCTTATAGGCAAGTTGAAAAGCACAAAAAAGTAAGGCTTACTAAAAGCATAAAACCCCCTAGGTGTCAAAAGCACTTTCCAAAACTATCTAAAGGCTCACGAATTGGCTATAGCTTTAGTTTTGGTTAATGTTACCTTTTCATTTTGTCGTCCACTTTCAAGTTTCCAAAGGGCTTCAAAGGAGTGGAGTTTGGTATTGAAGTGATTCAAGATAGTTTTTGTATTCATGAACATATTTTTTAGATTCACTCCCTCTTTTGTGTTTATCGATCTCTATATTCATTGGACATTGCATAGATTGTATTTCATTTGCATTCAACCTTGGTTTTTCTATTAGAAGTTTGATTAGTTGTCAATTCAATCTCAACGGTTATAATTTTTTTCAATTTTTTTTCTTCATATTGTCAGGTACTTTTTATGTCTCTAAAATTTCCTCTGTATGGGTTCTTGGTTTATTTGGGTTAGACATTGCTTATTAAAAGCTATAGAGAGGAATGATGCAAATTTTGTCTCTTTTTTGAGAAATTGGATGCAACCATGCCCAATACTCCAACAGCGTAGGGATGAAACTTAAAACAGAGTTTATCTTGGGAAATTCGTACTCATTGTTGTTTCCACCTCATTTTCTTCACTATGCATTCATGATTCATCCAACGGGATTCTTACAAACATCTACTGCAACATTTGCATTAGTGATTCATCCAGTGGGCTCCTTATATGTCGACTGGGTTGCTGTGAAATTATAGGTATGTGCATAATTTTTCACTGTGGATTGGAGTTTCAAATATGTGTAGCATTTTGTACGTGGAGAACAGACTTAAATGTATGGTTTTAACTTTCCACAACCAAATTGTTTGAAATGTGTAATGCATTATGCGACTAGGCTATGGAGGTAAAGTCTCAAATAACCCACACTAATGAACCAACAAAAAATCACATTTCCTATATTGTACAACCTCACTGCCATTTTTCACAATTTCCATGGCTTGAACGATAGAGTTATGCATATATTATGAAATGGGTTGTGTAAAAAAATAACACCAACCTTAGATTTTATTCCTACAGCATGTGATCTCTCCTTCTTTTCCTAATTTACTGTTTCATCTCAATGCCATCTTGAAATATTTATCTTGTTGTTTAGACTTCTCTTATCTCTTATGGTCATCTCTCCCTCTTGTTCATTGAATTTTTCCCATGTTACACTAGATCTTGTACAAACCCATCTACAAACAATGCCTAGAATTGGTATAATTGATCAAACGAGTGATTTTTTCATATTGTTAGTTTTTTTGTCTTTATGTTTTTTAAATTTATTCTATATAAATTATTGGGTTATTTAACATTGCTTATTAAAGTTTATAGAGAGGAACAATGCAAATATTGTCAGTATATTAAGGTCTCTGATTCGTAATGTCACCATATCGGGGCGTTTTAGTTGTCTTTTATCCTACGCGTGAACTCTGTGCATGTTAAACCAACGAAATGCATGTGATATGTTGGATTTGATTCCTCTGAGATCGATGGTGTTCTTTGCAAGTCAACTTCATGGCCTTCATGATTGCGCATAGGGTCTTCTAATGCATGAAGGTGCTTCAAATGACCAAGGGAGGAGTTGGAAAAGGCGCTAAACAATTGAACGACTCACACCAAAATTTTCAAACGTGTAAAAATGTGGTGGAATAATGATGAAGACCCACCCATAAGAAAATCGACGGTGGAAATGGTTTTCGGCCGTAGAAAGTGCACGGTGGTTAAACTTGGAAAGGTGGAGTGAAAATTAAACCGCTTACCACGTGGCAAGCGTTGGTGGAGTTCGCTATGAAAAGAGGTTAAATTGAAACCGCTCATCACAAGTTCCGAAACCACCTAAGCATATGTTATATAAAAGGTTTGTTCAAAGTTTTAAAAAATGCTTTTGTCGCTTATTGCCTGGAGGAAAAGAACTCGCGGGAAACACGTCATTGTCTTCTTCAACTAGAACAACAACCAGCAAGCTCACTTCACAAGTAGTTCAAAACCCTCAATGTTTAGATTTTGTTTCCCAAATGGAGAAAACTAAAGACCTTCTTCCATTCAATGAAAGTTTAGAGGAAAATGAGGATCTTGAAGTTGATAGGGAAAGGGATAGTTTCGACCCTGTTTTGTCTGTGTGTATTATTTCGCAGTCTAAAGAGAAATTAATGGAGTTTAAGTCGCAGGGAAAGGATGTATTTAACATTTTTGGTTCTTTTCTGTATTATTTTTGTGTTGAACAAACCCTACACTTCCCTAAATTTGTTGGTTGGTGTGCGGCGAATTATTCGCAGGCCGAAAGGGTAATCATTAATGTAAATATGACCAAAATGCTATGCTGAGTAAATGCACAGACTTTCCGAGAGGTTCTACGTTTACCTGAAACATTTCCTAAAAGCCATGAGTCATTTAACGAAGAAAATCTGGTAAAGTATTATAGAAACCGCAGTACGGCAGAAAAAGACAAGTTTTTATTACAAGTCTTGAAAGATGGTCAGTCGCATGAAAACCTATTGTTCCCTTTGAGTATTGATGTCTTTCAACGAGATACCCTGTTAGTTTTGTCCTTGTTGAGTCAAATTTTAGGTCTAGATAGTGATAAGTCAATCACAGAAGTTATGATAGGTTTCCTTCTGCAAGTGATTTCACCCGAGTCACAGTCGAGGCTGGTGTTTTGTTTTAATTTTGATGAATCCCTAGTTGTAGTGATTCATGTCCAGTTGGTGAATTTCCACGAGTTGAAGCATTTCAGATATCAGTCATATCTCCTGAACCTATTCTTGTCTTCAAATATTTCAGAATCGAAGTTTCGTGGTACCATCTTTTCTCATGACCTTCCTAAACAGGTCAATATGTTTGAGTTCACCAATACAATCATGGCATAATTTTACAAAATTATTTTTAATGTTGAATTGCCCCTAGTGTTAGAAGAAATGAAAGAAAATTTGCAACCTACACCAGAAGGCCAAACATATCATTGGTTCTTGTATAAAGAACATACTATAATTAGAGTGTATGATTTTACTGGAGCACCATATCTATTGCCAGCCTTTTTAACACCAAGGGTTTTTGCCTTACAATTTATTAGAAAAAGGTTGCATTCAGAAGAAGAGCATTTCGGTGTTTTCAAAAAATCATCAAATGTGAAATTCCCTCTTAAAGTTGGTCCATTCATCATTAAGACTTGTAAAATTAGTCACAGCAGATCTAATGAACAAGTAAATCAATCACAATAGATGAAACTCAGAAAAATGGTGTAAAACTGTGCAAAGCATGCATCAGTGCTCAATATCCCAGTAAGGGTGAATGATTACAATAGAATACAGTAACAATGACTGAGCAATTCGAATTGCCTAAGGAGGTCATTCAAATCACTGAATGGAGTAGCTTGACTCCAACTAGGAGTCCTCATCATCAATCAGTGGTGGTCATCAATGCACAAGAACCACTCATCGATGTGTCAATCTGAGTCTAACTGAGTGTAACATGTGTAACTGAAGTGTGTAGCACTGATATAGGGAAGTGGGCTCAGTGGAGGGCGCATGGGAGGCTAATTGAAGTCAGAACAAGTCATCTAATCAATCTGGAGGTCCAACGGAAGTGAAACAGTCAGTCGGGAGTGAAACTAGCCTCAAATCAGGGAGAATCGAAGCTAACTGAGTGTAACTGAAGTGGAACTGCAGTGGTAGGTGAAGAAGTGCGCCCTTCTCTGGCAGTAGGTGAGAAGTGGGCGCCTTCCTGACTAGGAGAGCTAAAATTCTGAATTAAGTGGCTCCCGGGTGCTAGAATAAGGTGGCTAAGGTACTGAAGGCACCACCCTGGTGACTGGGATGCATGCAAACCCTAGAATTTTCATGCAAACCCTAATTGCATGCAAGATCCTGAAAAAGATGATGTGGATATCCGAAGAAGACTAAGGAAGCCCTATCTGTAGTAGAAAAATTATTGAAGATCATGGATTTCCAAGAGGCTGAAAGGATTAATTATGATCCTCATCAAATTATATCGCAAAGGAGACAACAAAATAGAAACACGACTTTTGATCATAAAACAGTAGAAGGATTAAAAGAAATGGAAAATTTACTCAAATTTGAACAAGATAAGAAAGAAGTGAATATGGAACAAACAAGCAACTTGGAAATGCTTATTCAGACACCAACTAAATCTGATATCACCAATAAGAGAAGTACTTCAGAATTTGATAGTATGGAAGTTAATGGAGAAGTTTCAAGCAAGAAATAAAAATAATAAATCTCCTCTTTAAGGATACCCAAGGAAAGAAATACTCATTGGAGCAATAAAATAGGGAACGACAGAAGGAAATTATTAGTATGGAGGAACAAGATTTAATTGTTCCAGAAAAAGATATGATTTCGCAGCCACCTGCAAATATGTAGCAATATTCTTTTTCAGAAATAAAGGAATCTGGAAGTAACTCTCATTATAAGTCTAGATTTGATGTCCTTTCACAATATGCAAAAAATAAAAAACAGTCTTTGGAAGAAACGCAAAAATTGTACCCTCAAGTAAGAATGTTGGCAGAACGAAAAGTTTCCCTTCTCACAGTTACGTTTCCAGGAAGAAACACTATAAGGTTTGCAGTGGGGAATGATGAGAAATTTTAGTTAAGCTTGATGCGATTAATATACCCGATAAGATTCAATTGCATAAACAAACAAGAGATGTCGTGTATTCTGATTTATTACAATCCAATTTAAAATTTTCTAAATTGCAGTCTATGATAGCAAAGATGGAAAGTCAATTGAGGCAAGAGAAGGAATAAAATAAAGCAAATTCGATCCAGATTAAAAGTCTACGAATGGACCTTGTGACCATGGGAGCCAATCTAGGGAACAACCAGTGTACCAAAAGGATCCTTGATGAAAAAGAAAATACCATTCAAATGCTCAATAAAAAATTGAAGGTGCCAAATAATCAACATGTGCAATCTCCAGAGTTGACAGCATTACAACAAGAAAAGGAATACATATATCAAGAAATGATGGATCACAAAGGTAAAATGTTAAAGTTACAAGATGAAAAGTATGCTTGGGAAAAAGAAAGGATTGAATTGTTGCCACAAATTTCAGTGTTGAATACCAATCAGATTGAAACTGTGCAAGTGCCAGAGAAGCCAAGGATCAATCTCTATGTACGGATGAAGGACAAATGGAAAAGTACTCCACTGAGGAACTAACCAGTGCTATGTCACAAATTAGTCTAAAATATGTAGATAAAGAAGAGTTAAAAGCCAAAAACCAAAAGTTGAAACATGAAGTAATTCAAAATTCTAGAGAAAAGAAAAAAACTTTGAGTGATAGAAATCAACTGCAAAAGAAAGTTGATGAATTAAAAGATAAATTGACATGTTGTATTCCATTACAAGGATATAAACACCTTATATGGGATGGGATATCAGTGGAAGTCACCAAATTCTAGTCAGATTTGCATTTTATAACAGATAAAGATACTATAGCAAACATAGCTCTCTAGAGGTGTAAAGTGGAAAATGAGACATTATGCAAAAGGCCTTCAGAAACAACTCAAAATACAGTCAGATTTTTAAACACTCTAACCCAATTAGATATGAAAAGTTTTGGAATCAAAGACAGACCATCAATCATCATTTGGGAAAGAAGAATTATTGGCAAGCATGATCGTGTTAAAGAAGTAGAAGACATGGTGCAACAGATGGTCCTTAAGTAGAAGACATGGTGCAACAGATGGTCCTTGAAGTTCAAAATTTTAAGGAATTATTTATGGGGCCTTTTGAATGTGGTCTACCTTCTTTTTGGAGTGACGATGGAAAATTAATGACTCAAGAAAATTATCATAGTTTGATAGTACAGCCTCGTATGTTTCAATCGAAATTTGAAGGTTTGGTCAAAGGATTAACTGGAAAAACAATAATTGATAAATTGATCGATGATTTTGAAATATTTGAACAATTTATAATGATTAAGAAGGATATTCCAGATGTATGTTACACATAATGCATAGAATTGGAGGTGATGGTGAAAGAAATGATGGATTATGAAATCCCAACTCAAGAGCAATGGAAAATTGTTGAAAATTTTGGGAAAAAAAAATACATGTTATATCAAGAATGAATATTGAGGTGTCTTAATTTTAAATGACGCTGCGGTTCCTTTGTTAACTTCCCGAGTGTTATAGCAGCCCAAATCAAAGCAACACTATACCAGCTTGGTTGACAACAAAACAAATGTTATTGAAGTATAGAGATTTCTTTGAAATTTCTTTTTTTAGCGAAGAATTCAAAGAACATTTTGTATAAATTTTGATTTTACAAAGTAATAGGGGTTGGATCTGAGAGCAAAAAATACAGTAATGTAATATTTTTTGAATACTTTAATGAAGAGCAGAAGTACAAGTCTAACAGAAACAGGGATTCATATCTTGTCACTTTCTTCAGTCTTTTAATTTCTCTTTTGTGAATATATTTCATGTTACACCATCTTATTGTTATTAGGCCCTGGAAATGCCCCTTTTTGACCATACCTATTTCATCATTTTGCCCTGTTACACCCTACTTTCATAAACCATATACATGCCTTTTTCCAGAACAATCAGCAATCCTGACAAGGTATAATTTATTATTGCTTCATTTAATTAAATGCCTAAGATTGTTATGGTTATGAATTCTACCCTTCAATTTATGCTAACTTGTGTTGATTTCATTAATTTAAGATCAAAGCACAGGTGTATCTGTCGCAATGCCTTGGGAAAGAATCATACGTGGTTCCAGCTGTTACTCTTCCGATTTGATTCCTCATATTCCAAGGGGCAGCGCATCATTGCACGTGAAGCTGTAACAGGTCTTCGCTGAAACAGAGCATTGTTGCAACATACAGGACGCCTCCCAATTGGTTAAACTGTTGATCCATTGACTGCCAGAGTAACAACATCCTTCATGATTAACGGCCTCATTCATTATGGTTGTAATAGTTTAGCTGCAACTCTGCAACACGAAGATTAGAGATCTTCATTGCTGCACAAAATTAGTGGATCACGAACTATATTTTGCATGTATAAACATGGGAAGGCTTTCAGAGTCTGGTTTTGGTTAATTATCATTTTGTATGGGCTGTAACAGAGCACTGAGACTGTGGATTACCATCTTTAATGAAGAGCATAGTTATTTATATTTATGTGTCTTAATTTGTGGTAGTTCACGGTGTCTCTGTTAGAAGGCCATGGCCCTCCTTCTCACAGAGATTGCCGAGTTAAGTAGGTATTTATATTTATTCATCTCCTGTTGTGTGTTGTGGAATTGAATTAGGCATATTACTGATAGCTACAACTGTGTGGTGTGACAATTGACTATGTAGGTTAGTTTGATTAATGCATGTGTGTCAGAATCAGCTGTCACAGCCAAACTCAGCTCCAATTCCTTTCAGTCATTTATGCTTTCTAGGATTTCCAATGGTTATCAATTTAGAGTTCAAGCTTATTTTCTACTTCTGGTTGCTATTGTATCTTTATTGAATTCATAGATTAGGTAGATTATGATTGAGTTATAGTAGTTGTTGGATGAATCATTTTGGTAAAGATTGAATACTGTAGTTTGATAATTATAGGATTTAACTTCTTGCAAAAGTAATCTAGTTCATTTCTATTCTTAGATCAGTAACTGCTAGGTTGATTTCTATAGGAAGGTAGCTACACTTTGAATTCCTAGATGTATGAGTTAGATTAGTTTTCTTTATGGAATGAGTTTGGATGAGAAGATAGGTAGGATTATTATCTCCATTCAGTTAATCAACTACTTGAAATTTTTATGCATAGATTGTGCTTATTGCCATTGAAATAAAATACTTCCCTGGGTTGACAATTCATATTGAGCATCTTGTGTGTGAGTTGTAATTAATTAGCATATAGGGTAACCAACAATCGCTTTGCCTCATATTTGACTGTAACATGTGAGTTAGAATTCATTTTATATGCTCTGATTCACACATTTAAATACTGTCAATGTTATTTCTTCCAAATTAATGCAAAATTAATCCTAGTTAAATGCTCTTTTTGTTTTCCGATAATAAAAAGAGCCTCTTGATATTCATATTATGAATCAAAGAAACTACACATATTCTTGTCCATAAAATTCAATTATCATGATAATGATTTGTTACATGTGAAACATAATTGTCTCGCAAATGGCCACTATTCCTGAGTGAGATTTCCCGACTTCCAACTTCCGACAAGAAGGATCGGTCACCCCTTCGTTAGAATGTTCAATGTACAGTAAATATCGTCCGACCCTTCTTGCAGTCTAGAACTATTATGAAAATAATACTGGGTAGAAGAAGGGTCGTGCGCCCCTTCATTTATGAGGGAATTGTAACAATATTCAACCTACGAAGGCTAGCCCATAAATTCATCTATATCCAGAATGGTGAACACTGGAAAAATAATGATCACACGAAGGGTTGGTCGACACTTCATTTAAGAGAGAAATGTAAAAATATTTAATCTACGAAGACTCGGACGACAATTCCCGACTTCCGACTTCCGCAATAAATAGTAGGGATAGGTAAATTGGCTAAGTTATAACATATAAACAATATTTATCTTGACTTGCGACAAGAAGGATCGACCTCCCTTTTGTTTAGTAGATAAGTGTGAACACCTATATTGAACAATTCACCTATATCCATAATGGTGAACACAAGAAGGATCGACCGACCCTTTTTGCAGTCTAGAACTATTATGAAAAGAATAATGGGCAGAAGAAGGGTCGGTCGCCCCTTCATTTATGAGTGAATTGTGGAAATATCTCAAAGTGGGGTTTTATGATTGATGTTTTTCATTCTCACATTTCCATGCTTTGATCTCAATAAAAACTTTTAAATAACTCTTGTTTTTATGTATTTTCATGATTTGCGGGAGGCCTTGTTTTTCTTGGAAATACATCGTTTCCGCAATCTCGCAATCCAAATTTTTTATGAGTTTGAATTTCTTGCTTCTGCATTTTCGCAACCCGCAATGTGGATTGCGAAAGTCGGAAAGAGTTTGGTCAATAAAAATCAGAATTTTGGTTCCGCCTTTCCGCATTTTGCAATGCGGATTGCGGAAAGCGGAAACCAAACTTAAAAAAAATAAAATTTCATCGCCTTTTCCAAACCTAAAAATATATTGCAGATTGCGGAATGCGGAAAGCAAAAACCAAACTTAAAAAAAATAAAATTTCATCGCCTTTTCCAAACTTGAAAATATATTGCAGATTGGGGATACCTAAATTTTTTAAAAACATTCCCGCAATTCTGCAATCTTGTAACCCGCAATGCAAATTGTGGGAAGATCAAGTTTATGAGTGAAATATTTCACTGGCCATTCCGACACCACCCTGTAAACAGGTTGAAGTCTCACCCGAAGCGAATATGGGGGATTAGAGATCGCTCCTTCTATGATCAATTCTATCTCAAATGACTATATAAAATGTGCATTCGATCTCTCATGGAGAATGCTAGCATATTTGTTCTTAATCAATCAATTGATTTTGAAAATGAGTGGTCGTTCCTTATCCATCGATCATTAGCATGAACATTTGAAAGTATACATCTAATATTAAAACACTAATTTTTAATTATTAACATTGTATGCATTCTTATATTAACTACTTAATATTTACTGTTTTGCAGATAAAACATGTCTGCGTTGTTGAGCCTTAGTCAATACCAGGAAATCTCGTTCCTTGATTTGTTAAAAGATCACAACCTTGGTTTATTCAAGCATGGATGGTATGTCGAGATGGATGAACCAGATAATTTGTACTCGGATTGATATCTATTCTGCTTGGATGAGGATGGAGCTCCAACTCGAGCTAGAATATTGACATCTGCGGATCCCATTTCTGATGATTTATTGCGTGTTCAAGTTGAAGTGGTCGAGAGAGACCTGTGTTTCATTCTATAGGTAGATCTTATGGTTTGTAATTTTCGACCAGATCTAATGAAAAATGGTCTTGATTCAGATCTGGTTTCCTGTGAGAAGCAAGGGTGGGTTTTTCCCTCGTATGATGTTTCTAATTGGTATGGAATTAATACCGCATCATCTTTGAAGAAATGAATTTTGTCGGTATGTAAGAAAATAATCCTGGCTGCGAAAACTTCGTTTGTATTGAATTACATGAATATTGAAAAGAAGTTGACAAACGTAGGCCATGAAAAGATTCTTATCTACCTTTGAAGAACATTTCTCCATCATATTGAAAAATATGTGACTAAATATTCCTTCAAACCACTCAAATCAAGTCCTTCTATAGTGATGATGCGGAAAGCGACTAAGAGCTTTGAAATTTCAAAGGAAGTTCAACAAGAGCAGATCAAGTACTTTTTGTTCAATGAGAAAGTTTTTTCTATTGACGTAACAAGATGTGTTGTTGCGCCTCCGCATTTACAATATCAAAAAGTTGATGAGGAGGTCGTGGAAAAGATGGTTATATCTCTTCTCTCAACATTTACAACAAAATTGAGAGATGTTATTCTATTTTCTTTCGATAAGGAGACCATATTGGGATTTCTTCCTGGAAACGAAGACGAAATTAATTTTCCTTCAGTAAATTTTTATATAATGGGTGGGCAACATACTATTTCTGCGCAAAAAAAATCATTGAAACTGATAAATATCAATCGGTCCATTCAAGGTATCGGAATCGAACATCTCGTCTTCTAAATAAATATGTTCCTCAACACATTATCAACAAATTATGCAAACAAAAAAATGATCAAACAAGGAATTTTCAGACACTCCATTCATTTCTCAAGTTGTAAAAGCAAGGGAGAAATGGATATCCCGTGGTAGGCCATCCCACCTGGGAAAGGGAAACGTTTCCAGTGAGTGATGCTTGGCATGTATAGAATTTTTCTTCTTATCAATCAAACTATTTAGATTGCTTCATGTGTTATGAAATAAGCAAATTAAATATTATCTTCATTTTTATATGTTTGCATAACTTCGAAGGTGAATGTATGGATATCTTTGTTGTTCAAACAAAGGACAGCCTTAAAGACAAGTTAACTATTGTTTTGACATCAGATCGATTGTGGAGCAAATGGATGTCTGTATTCAAGCTTTACAAAAGTGGTTGCTTGCCATGCTCTCCCAAGAACATCACTCAGGTTGATTTTGTTCAAAATAAAATAAAGAATCATGGATCTATTTTTTTTAGACCATTGCGTGATCTTGATGAAGATGAATTGACCGTTGTGGCAAACAATATAATAAACGGATCAGTTTGGATGAGCACATCAGTCGACAAAAATGTCTATGTAGATACTTTATATCAATATTGCAAGCAAATCAAGGATGAGAGGTCAACCAAGAATTCAATCGTTGAATATTTGAAAGTTCATGATGTTCAAAATGTTCGATCATAGATTATCACTGACCATAATGTCATTGAAATCTATAAAATTGCACCAAATCAGCTCCAACAATTGTGCAATATTTTATGCTGCAAAAAGCAAGCAAAATATCCCAGTAAAAAGAGAAATAAAGAATCTAAAGAGGATAATGGTACCAAATTACCAAATGATGCTGAGAAAATATTGAATATGTAGCATGGTTTTTCACCCTTGCTCGTGCAAAATAGAACCTGCTAAGGATAATGGAATCCTTAGCAGCAGTTTGAAGAAAAGTAAAAAACTAATTAAATGTAAAAAATAGTAAAAGGTCAAGCTAACATGTGCATGGAGAAACAAATTGAAACTACAATAATAGGCATGAAACAACCACAAGAGATAATGAAATAAAATCTTGATTTCTTTTATCAAATTTGGAAAACAAGGGTTTGCATGATTTTTTCACCTCAAATGTTGAGGCCGGTGGAGTTCTGCAGTTGTAGTGAGTGATACACTAGGGCTCCATAGGTTCCTTCACTTTCTCCAAATGCTCAATGGTTGGGCCCAAGGTTGGCTCAAAGGGTAGAACTATAGCTCAAATGGTTGGGGTAGAGTTCTAGAATGATTTGGGAAGCATAAGGGTAGGATAACTGATGGATGGTAAAATGAGGGGCCTCCATCACCTTTTATAGATTTTTGGGTGGTGGAGTAAACCACCATGGTTTAGGGTTTTAGCCCTCTTTTTCCTCTTTATTGATTTTCTTTTTGAATTTGTTCCCTTTCTTATTTTGATTTTGGGAATTTTGGACCCCCTTTTGGGGGTTTTGGTATGTTTTTGAAAGAATTTAATAAATTTGAGGAGGAAAAAGTAATATTTTTCCTTTTTAGGTATCCATTTGGAATTTTGGGGATTTTGGAGGCTAGGATGATAGAGAAATTGGTCACAGGGTTATGTGTCTAAGGGGATGATCTGGTGAGTTATTTTTAGCTATTAACAAATTGCCCCCTGATGTGTGAGGGAAAGAGCTCATCGTATGGCCGATAGACATCATAATTTCTGTCATTTTCCAGGGGTACAAGCATTGTGGTGGAGGAGAGAAGGAACTAGTTAGAGACCAGAACACAAGATCTATACAAACTGCAAGAACTAAAAATACACTTTATCAATAATGAATGAGGAGTGATCTCAATATATGGACGAGGCGGGCATTCCCATGCTCGTGTTGAGATATACAAGTAATAATGAGGCCCGAACGGGGACCTGAACAATACATGGAGAATTGTTGTGTACATCATAATGGTCCAGAGGGGACACAAATCTGTGACATACTCATGGTTAGACCATGACTGATATGAAAAACTGATGTATCGAAATAGTGGCGTCCATACTGATTGTGGTACCATAACAACTGATGTTTTGCTGAATTTGAAGATGTCCAATAATTGGATGGACTAAATGATTGGAATTCATAATATCAAAGGTACACTGAACTATAGCTGAACTGGGTACTCTAGGAATCATATACTTGGAGTGCTTCTGACTACTATCGCCAAGCGCAGCCCAGATATCCATGGGAACATACAATTAGGGGGGGTTTCAAATAGACTCACCAATGTGCTAGAGTCAGGGGACATCCGGGGTCTTCGACCAATAACTGAAAGGACCAATACCCTGCACGAATCTCAACGGTGAAGGTGTTGAGGTTGAGCACGTGAGAAACAACCATTCGGAGAGGCACTAAGGATTTCTCTCAAAATGGTTTATAGGCACTCACCACTAATGGTGATGAGTTCAAGGTGTAGGGACCTCTGAGTCTATCCTCTGGAATAGATGGGTGGCGTCGACAGAGGGAGACCGTGCCACTACTAAGGCAATAGGGTTTCCTTGATAGGAGCGCGAGCACAGGGGGTTCACTCAGTGAACATGTTACATAGCACGATCGTTCGCATGATATTAAAGAATATCCCTAATTTCACTAAATATTGGAAAATGCATCCTAAAATTGTATTGTTGAACCCCCCTCCCAATATGCCTTTCCAATTAAGAAAACCCCTATTTTTACCAGATATTGTAGGTATCCAATTTTATCAACTCATTTTTAACACCCCCTTTATATCATATTATCAAGTTGTAACAAATAGGAGCCCTAACACATCTTAGTATAATAAAAAAATATGCTAAATAAAATAATAGTATAATGCTAATAATGATCCCACTAAGATTGCAGGGGAAATTGATCAATTTGTAGCTTTGGATAGTGGAAGACCCAACAGAATAGTACTGGGGAAGGCAAAATGTGTAAAAGGAAGCCTAGTCAAGAGATCAACATAACAAAGAATGTAAATACTGATAGTCCAATTGTTAGTTAAATGCTTAGAAAATATGAGAATGGCAGATGTTTCATACCACGGCTTGCCAATCTACCAATTTTATATATGTAAATACAAATATAGCCATAGAGAGATAGTGTTTTCTATAAGCTTATTAAATTAAACTCCATAAAAATTCAAAATTGAAACCCTTTCGTAGATGGACTCCCCTACCTTCCTACCAAAACAAACATCATTGATGTTTGAACCTAAATGAACATAGAAAATTCCTTTTTACTTTTCAATAACACCATATGATCATGTGCATAGATTGGATTTGGGTCAGTCACAAGATCCAATGAATTACCTCCACTTCCTCTACATTTATTCTTGCAATCAAGGGAATTAACAACATTTAGTTACCTTTTCTTGGGTTATATCTAGTTTTTTTTTATCTTTATAGGAGAGGGAAAATATCCAATGTTAGGTTTAAAGCATGCAATAGTTATAAACATGCACAGATGGTGAAACTTATATGATACCATTTCATGGTAACGATAACACATAGGGTATGTAAATAAGGATTTAGATTTCACCTATGTTCATGTAAGTTCCAATACAATATTAAGACAGATGTCTTGCATATAACAATTGAAATTACAATTATGAATGTGCCAAATATAACTCAATCTAACAATGATTCCTAACAGTCAATGTGAAAATATTAAAGAAGAATACAAAAATTTGAAAGAAATAATTAGTCAAGAAACATTGATCTAACTTTTATTGGTTCCAATGAGCCAAGAAATATTGATCTCACTTTTCTTGGTTTTCATGGAGCAAGGTTTAATTGAATCTCAATACCCACCTAAACCCCAACCTAAAAAGTGAAGAGTTAAATCTTTTACCTGAATGCCTACAAAAAATACAATACAATTGTTCAAGTTCGGAACTCCCAATTAGCTACATCTCTTAACTTAAAGATGAAAAACAATATAACATCAATTCAAAACAAGCCTAAATAAGCTATTAAATGAGGATTGCTCATGGCCAACAATCCAAAGATACTTCCATCGATATTATCGTTGGTACAATATATCATATTTATTCAAAACCTAAGATCATAAGAAATATCAAATAAAAATGGAGGGTCCTTAAGTTTTATGTGGGTATGAATTGAGCCCATGATTTGGAGGTATGAATCCATTCCATGATTTGGAGGTTATTCCTCAGCACACCCAAATAAAATAACCCCCACTAGGATTGTAGGAGCAACTGATAAATTTGTAGCATTGGATAGTGGAAGACCCAATGAAAATATTACTGGGGAAGGAAAAATGCGTAAAAGGAAACATAGTCAAGAGATCAACATAACAAAGAATGTAAAAGACTGATAGTCCAATTGTTAGTGAAATGCTTAGAAAAGATGAGATTTGCAGATGTTTCACACCACGGCCTGCCAACCTACCAATTTTATATATGTAAATACAAATATAGCCATAGAGAGCTCATGCTTTCTAGAATATTATTAAATTAAACTCCATAAAAATGAAAAAATGAAACCCTTTCGTAGATGAAATCACCTACGTCCCTATCAAAACAAACATCATTGATGTTTGAACCCAAATGAACATAGAAAAAATCCTTTTACTTTTCAATAACACCATATGATCATGTGGATAGATTGGATTTGGGTCATTCACAAGATCCAATGAATTGCCTCCTCTTCCTCTACATTTATTCTTGCAATCAAGGGAATTAACAACATTTAGTTATCTTTTCTTGGGTTATATCTAGTTTTT
Organism: Larix kaempferi; assembly: GCA_027924585.1. Classification (NCBI taxonomy): domain Eukaryota; kingdom Viridiplantae; phylum Streptophyta; class Pinopsida; order Pinales; family Pinaceae; genus Larix; species Larix kaempferi. The sequence continues at coordinate 10,085,448 of BSBM01000480.1, read as the reverse complement.
TTTATCTTTACAGGAGAGGGAAAAATATCCATTGTTATGTTTCAAGCATGCAATAGTTATAAAGATGCACAGATGGTGAAACTTATATGATACCATTTCATGGTAACAATAACACATAGGGTATGTGAATAAGGATTTAGATTTTCACCTGTGTTCATGTCAGTTCCAATACAATATTAAGACAGATTCCTTGCATATAAGAATTGAAATTACAATTATGAATGTACTGAATATAACTCAATCTAACAACTATTCCTAACTGTCAATGTGAAAATATTAAAGAAGAATACAAAAATTTGAAAGAAATAATTAGTCAAGAAACATTGATCTAACTTTTCTTGGTTCTAGTGAGCCAAGAAAGATTGATATCACTTTTATTGGTTGTTGTGGAGGAATATTTAATTGAATCTCAATGCCCACCTAGACCCCAACCTAAAAAGTGAAGGGTTAAATCTTGTACTTGAATTCCTACAAAAAATACAGTACAATTGTTCGAGTCTGGAACTCCAAATTAGCTACATCTCTTAACTTAAAGATGAAAAACAATATAACATCAATTCAAACCAATCCTAAATAAGGTATTAAATGAGGATTGCTCAAGGCCAACAATCCAAAGAGACTTCCATTGATATTATCATTGGTACAATATATCAGATATATGCAAAACTTAGGATCATAAGCAATATTAAATAAAAATAGAGGGTCCTTAAGTTTTAGGTGGGTATGAATTGAGCCCATGATTTGGAGGTATGAATCCCACGGGGGGTTCACTAGTGAGGCAATATCATATCACGTCCATTCATATTGGGGGGTTGAATACTCTTAAAAAGCTCAAAAATATATTGCCCCATATTAAGGTGTCAAGGGGGGTTTTTAATTTGACATAGTAATATAAATATTGGGGGTTATTTTATTTGGGCGTGTTGAGGAATAACCTCCAAATTGTGGGATGGATTCATATGTCCAAATCACGGGCTCAATTCATACCCACCTAAAACTTAAGGACCTTCCATTTTTATTTGATATTGTAACGTCCCCTCCCATCATACCTGTGTGATGGAGAGAACGCGAGGCTAAAACCAGGCATCTAGTCCCATGATTATTCACAAAACCCATTGGAGTATAAAAAGACATATGCAGATGTGTATATAATACAAGAAACACAACGGAGGTAAATTCTATTACATATCTAACATACATTCACGACATTCATGATAGTCATCAAATAAATACATTACAAAATTAACATAAGAGAGTACTTATCTTAAAACGAAGTAGTCCCGAGCAACTAGCTATGTCGCTGCAATGTTCCACCCAACCATAGGCCAGTTGTGATCATTGATCTCTCAACACAACTGCCACCCTCGAGCTGGGCATGATTTCTACAAGGAAAAAGGGAACAACATACTCACACATAACCAGATATACACCAAAATCAACCAAGCCAATCTACAGTTGGGTTTATCAGGCTACTAAGGAAATGGAAAGGAAGAATTGCTAAGTTAGTGAGCTCAACCATAGAGCTAATGATGCCTCTACAAAATCTATCCAGCTTGGTTCCCCACAATTCCTACACATCCTACACAAGGAAGTATTCCCTTCACTACTACATAGTCCCTCAGGCCATACCTTCCAATTCAGTGTTGTTCAAGGTGTGCATAGAAGAGTAGCCAACCCTTTTGATCTTCTTGAGAGGTTACCTTCCTCACTAGGTTTATCAACCCAATTCTGGTCCACTTCCACTCCTAATTTCTTGCTCACAATTTCAAACCAAAACAGGGATTCGAATAACAACAAAATCACAAATGCTGGGCATGAAGAGATACGTTTTGACAGTGGGATGCCCAGAATGGGTTTCCATTGGTTTCAGTAAAAACATGGGCAGCCAAAAACGAAATGGAAAATGGGGAAACAACCCTGGGAGAGAAAAATTGTTTTTAGAAAACGCTTATGGGCATTCAAGGGACATAAATGCCCTCCATAAACCCCAAAATCGTGACTCCCTTCCTCCCAACCACTATGCAATACAAAAATGAGTTCCCAGCTATGGAAAATGCAGGAAAAAGATGGAAAATGTGAAGGAGAAAGCCCCAGCTAGTTCAAACTGCATGAGAGAGAAAAGTCCCTGGATGAAATATGGCTTTGGGCACCATTTCATGGGTGTTTTCTTGCCCAAGAAGAAAAAATACGATTTCCCAAGTTGATGACTTGCCCATGCACGAAATTGGCTGCCATACCTCTTCATTGCAAAGGCATTAACTACCTCAACCAACTCTTGAAAGAATTAAATGATTGGGTGCATAAGTCAAAATGGGTAGTTGGGGTTCATTCATTGACATTTGGCTTACACCATTGGCTCAAGTTTTTTGAATAATTTCCCTCCCTATTCCTTGTAAAAATCATGCCCCCATCTCTTTGTTGCATTGCATAGCTAGTTGTGGGTATTTCATTAGAATTGATATTTACATGATGTCCCAATTTACATTGTTCCTGTCTAGCACAAGAACCATAGGCATCTATTTTTAATTGCCGATACATAAGACGCTAAATCGATGGGGGGGCCTTGGCCTTGAGCTCCTCACCATGATTTAATAATGATATTTACATCATTTACAATTTTAATGCAATAGGGTCAAGATGGGGACATTAGAGATATCGCTTATGATCCTAAGTTTTGCATAAATTTGATAATAGTGTACCAATGATAATATCGATGGAAGTCTATTTGGATTATTGGCCTTGAGAAATCCTCATTTAATAGCTTATTTAGGCTTGGTTTGAATTGATGTTATATTGTTTTTCATCTTTAAGTTAAGAGATGTAGTTAAATGGGAGTTTTGGACTTGAACAATTGTATTGTATTTTTTGTAGGCATTCAAGTAAAAGATTTGAATATTCATTTTTTAGGTTGGGGTTTAGGTGGGCATTGAGATTCAATTAAAAATTGCTCCATGACAACCAAGAAAAGTGAGATCAATCTTTCTTTGATCACTAGAACCAAGAAAAGTTAGATCAATGTTTATTGACTAATTATTTCTTTCAAATTTTTGTATTCTTATTTAATATTTTCACATTGCCAATTAGGAATAGTTGTTAGATTGAATTATATTTGGCACATTCATAATTGTAATTTTAATTCTTATATGCAATGCATCTGTCTTAATATTGTATTGGAATTAACATGAAAATAGGTGAAAATCTAAATCCTTATTTACATACCCTATGTGTTATCATTACCAAGAAATGGTATCATATAAGTTTCACCATCTGTGTATCTTTATAACTATTGCATGCTTGAAACCTAACAATGGATATTTTTCCCTGTCCTTTAAAGATTAAAAAAACTAGATATAACCTAAGAAAAGGTAACTAAATGTTGTTAATTTCTGTGATTGCAAGAATAAATGTAGAGGAAGTGGAGGCAATTCATTGGATCTTGTGAATGACCCAAATCCAAGCTATGCACATGATCATATGGTGTTATTGAAAAGTAAAAGGAATTTTTCTATGTTCATTTGGATTAAAAAATTAATGATGTTTGTTTAGATAGGAAGGTAGGGGCGTCCATCCAAAAAAGGGTTTCAATTTTGCATTTTTATGGAGTTTAATTTATTAAGCTTATAGAAAACATGAGTTCTCAATGGCTATATTTATTAAGCATCGTGTTTGCTTATAATAAGAAGTGTTAGGGATTCTATTTGCTACAACTTGATAATATGATATAAAGGGGGTGTTAAAAATGGATACCTACAATATCTAGTGAAACTAGGGGTTTTCTTAATTGGAAAGGAATATTGGGAGGGGGGTTCAACAATACAATTTTTGGATGCATTTTTCAATATTTAGTGAAATTAAGGGTATTCTTTAATATCCTGTGAACGATCGTGCTATGTAACAAGTTCAATGAGTGAACCCCCCCGTGATGAATCCATCCCATGATTTCGAGGTTATTCCTCAGCACACCCAAATAAAATAACCCCCAATATTTATATTATTATGTCAAATTAAAAAACACCCTTGACCCCTTAATACAGGGCAATATATTTTTGAGGTTTTAAGAGTATTCAAACCCCCAATATGAATGGACATGATATGATATTGCCTCACTAGTGAACCCCCTGTGAGCGCGAGGTGTACCAACAAGAGCTATTATACTGAATATGAGACTGGTATAATGTGGAGGTGGGGAGCAACTAAGGTCATAGAGTGGGGAGGGACTCAAAGTTCCTTTGCTCAGAGTATGATGGCATGGATAATCTGGAAGTATGTGAAATTGACTTCAAGGAAGGTGATCACAGATGAAGGGACTAGGGACTCTGGCTGTAATGGGGGAGACTCAGAGGGTGGCATATCATAGAATACTCTGAACAAAGGCGACCATATTGGGAAGTTGCTATACTGGTGGGACTAGACATGATCTGTCATGGTGCCGAGAGGCACCATTGGGGCCTTCGTCATAGTTTAAGGAGCTCTAAGAAGGGATAAAAGCGTACTCATGATAGTACTGTCGTGTGGATTATACGAGCCCACGACAGTGAATGATCGTGAGTGCTTTCAATTTTAAGGAGTCTGAAAGCGATAAGAAGACTCTGAGATGGGTGAATAGTACTGTCATGTGGATTGATACGAGTCCAAGACGATGAATGCTCGTAGGTTCTTTCAATTTTAGAGAGTCGCAAAGTGAATAAGAAGACTCCGAGAGGTTCTTTTTCGTGTGTTAGTCTTCAAGGCCCGAAAAAGCATAAAAGGATGCCATGAAGAAATCTTCTAGCCGATGTGACTAGAGTATTCCTTTTTCGTAATTAGTCCAGAAAAGAGTTAAACTTATACTAGGTAGACACCCTTTCATATACGTTTATCGAGCATGAAAGGAAGCAAGATTGCTCAACTATATTTTCATTGTTTTAGGAGTTAGAAAAGAGCTTAACAGAAACTCCGTAAGTGCCTTTTTCGTAAAGGAATTGCTCGGCCTGAAAAAAGGGGTAAAATTATATTGAAGCAAGTGAAGATCATGTTGTGACCGTGTGGCACGCGAAACGAGGTGGCGGGGAGCACGGAAAAAATGCCTGAAATTTTTTCAAAGAAAATGATAAGTAGTCTCGACCATCATCAACGTCTCATTGAACTGAATCCAGAGGTGTGTACAGTTCAAAAAATAGAGTTCGACATGCAAATCGAGCCAGCGGGGACCTAAGAAAGTGCCTGATTTTTTTTTCAGAAAAAATGAGAAATGGAATCAATCAACATCAAGGTCTCATCGGACTGAATCCAGAGGCGTTGACGGTTCAGAAAACGGACATCGGATGATCCTGAAATGGAAAAAAGAAGAATTGGTCAAGTGTCTATAAATAGTAAATGGGCCCATTAACATCTGTCCACCATGTGACATTGTTATAGTTGAGTTTGACAGGAGATTGAAGAGGGCCAAAGGTCAAAACTGACATTGTGAGAGATTTGACCATTGGATTTGCGTTTCGAGAGTTCCAGGTAAGCCTTTGTGTCCTTAGCCTTGTATTTCATGTGCTTTTGTTAGGATTTGGGCCTCTTGGGAAGTGTGGCAGGCTTTATTTGGACCCAAGGCAGCAAAGCGCAGCATCAGAGGGGACTTGCATGCTCTGGAGCGTGGTTTAGAGCAAGGTATCCGTGCTTGAAGGGGATGGATGAGGGCCTCTTAGTCGCGCCTGCCGAACACGGCTATGGCTCCCATAGTCGTGCTCTAGAGCGCGTTGGGGGCCCTCAGAGCTGCACTCGCCAAGAGCGGCTGCAGCTCGCTTAGTTGTGCTCTGAAGCGTGACTTCCCAAGGGGAAAACGCGCTTCAGGGCACAACTCTGGGCGACGTAGTTGCGCTCTGAAGAGCAACTTTCCGAGAGGAAAGTGCGCTTCAGAGTGAAACTATAGGCCTGACAAGTGCGCTCTAGGGGCGCTCTTTTCAAGGAGAAAAATGCACTCCAGAGCACACTCTTGGGGCCAGATAACGTGCTGGGACCGTTGCGCTGACCTCGAGGGAATTATATGGGAGGTTTATATGGTTCTAATGGGATTTTATTGGTGTGATTGGGAGGATGCCGGAGGTTACTTGGAGAGATCCGGAGGTTCCAGATACGATACTACATAGGATTTAGACGGATGTGGCTATTCAGGAGGCCCTAGCAGACTGTGGGATAATGAAGTTTTCACATGTTCTATTGATGCGTTCAGAACCATTGTTGCTTAACAAGTTGGTCATGTTTTGGGAATCGGACATTGAGGCATTCATGATTCAAGGCGAGCGACTAGATATTACCCTGGCTGACATTTACTTTTTGACTGGATTGCCTAGGTTGGGCATGGTTTCTAATACCTTGCTGAGGAGGTCGGGGAACGTATCGATGCAAGATTTGTTGGATAGACATTTCTATCCTACGGCGTTTGTGCATGGTTATGCACTATTGGTTTGTGATCTCGAGAGTCCGACGACTCAGGCAATTGCAGTAATGGTGGTGCGCATTCTGGGTTTGCATGGTCCTCACCGGATCTCGGGAGGGAAAATGATGTTGGTACAGCGTGTCCTGAACGGGATGTATTACACTTGGGTTCAGATGTATTTGTTAATTGTTCAGCGGGAGCTGATAAAGGTGAGACACTTTGGGAAGGAGTTATGTTTCTCCTCGTTTCTATGTTCATTCTTTTTTGAGCGGGTCCCTACGTTGCGACCTCATATAGCAGTGCGAGATGGGTTACCAACAGAGTCGCGGATGCGGCGCTGGGGCGAGATGATGACTCGCGTAGGTGCAAGGGTTGTAGGTCAGTTTTTTACAGAGGCATTATTTAGACAATGGATGCAGAGACCGGTAGTCATTGAGGACTACCCATATGCTCGTATGGATTATCGAGCAAACTCACAGCTACCAAGGCCTCCTGGTTAGGCTTGGGGACTAGACAGTATGTCTATTTTTAGTCTGGTTTTGTTTACAGTATTATGTTGTATCTAGTTGGTAGCTAGAGGGTCATGTGACATTGACGTATTGATGTTGTTTCTTGCAGATGTGGGACCGTGACCACCACCGGGGCATCGGTCATGGAAGGCCATATTGTAGAGGGAGTAGACCTAGCAAGTCGAGGGCAGGGGCGTCGTCAGAGTGACGCGGTTACACTGGATGTTCTATGACTTGGTATTGATCGGCTTCTGGAGGGGATAGTGAGTGATGGTTGGAAGCATATGGATCAGGAGATGATCGATATATGCTACAATGCTCCACAGGAGTGGAGACCGATCATGTGGCACATTGCAATGGTCGCAGAGACAGTGAGAGATTTTGCTCGAGGGGATGTCCCTTATCTAGGAGATGAGGAGGAGGATTTCGAGGTAGAAGATGAGCCTGAGGATGAGTGGGGAGAGCATGACTTAGAAACAGAGGCAGCTGATGAGCCCGAGGAGGATCGGGGAGAGGATGAGTTAGCAGCAAAGGTAGCTGATGAGCCCAAGGAGGAGGAGCGGGGAGAGGAGTCGTCGACAGCGGAGGTAGAGGAGTCAGAGGAGGAGGAGGGTGATGATGACGATGATTATCGGGGAGAGGATTCTGACTAGGCATTTGATATAGCTGCCCCTACTGCGATGATCATGTGATATTTTTTTATATATATGGCTTTGTTTATATCGAGGATGTTGTTGGGGCTCCTCGATGTGTTTATGTATATCTGGGTACGATGGGTACTTATGACATTTTCATGATATATATATATATATTTATCAGAATGTGGATTCCTTTTGTGATGATGATTTCTCTTTATGCACGTGGATGCACATGTCATGATGATTGTATTATATGCATGTGGATGTAATTGTGATAAGGACGCATGTGGATGCAATTGTGATAAGGACGCATGTGGATGCAATTGTGATGATGTTTTCTTTTTGTTATTTTTATGGTTTTTTTAAGTGCCTATATGATGTTGTTATGTACATGTGAGTGGTATGGTGATGTATGTTTATGGTTTATGCCCTACATATGGTGATTCATATGCTAGTCTAGAATATTGTTAGCCATTTGGTCTGCTATACTATTTTGATTTCGTTGGACATGAGTGAATGTAATGGATTAAAAATGTATGATCAATTGTTTAATGCGCAGGGACTTTCTAAAAAGGCAAGGATCGTGTACCTGGTAATGGTTTTTTAGTTGGGCGACAACTGTAGCTGGGAGTCAAGAAACATGCGAAGGTGACATATGCCCATTTGGAGGGAAGTGGTCAACATACCGGCCACAGCATCGTACTCAGCCTAGTTATTTGTAGCAGCACCTATGCACACTCCATCAAGGTGGATTAGTTTGTGTGAAGGGGAATACAGTACCCAAGCTGCAGAGGCGAGGTTTGGGGACCAACGACTTGCACTATTGGCAAAAATGACATATAGTGGTGGAACAAGATCCATTTGTGATCATGCAAGGGGAACAAAATGTGAGGTCTTACAAAAAATGTAAAAATAAAAAAGGAATAAAACTGTACAACAGGGACTAGTGGGTCCCAAAAAGCGTTATGGGTAGAAGCATTTGAGGTACAACCCACTTCGAGGGTTGCATAGGGGGGTTCCTTCAGAATAGTTGAGGATGTATGCCCCATGTCCTAGATAGGTGTGGACAATATATGGACCTTTCCACATGGATTCAAAATTTCCTTTCCCAGTCTTATCGTGTATTTGGTCGTAGACTAGGACAATGTCCCCTTCTCAGAAATTATGCAGGTGGACATGCTTATCGTAGCCAACTTTTGAGCTATTCTTGGTAGCCCCAATGGTCTGGAGGGTTGTTCGGTGATCCTCATTGACCTGTTCCAAAAGGATTAGGCGTTCTTCGAGTGGGGAGGTATCTGGGACGCATTCGACATCGATATGGAGGGTGGGAATCTGACACTCAATGGGAAGGATAGATTCGATGCCATGGACCAAATGAAACGGGGTGAAACCTATATCTATTTTAGTGGATGTGTGGTAATCCCACAGTGTGGGAATTAACATGTGATGCCAGTTAGACTTATGACGATCTACGGTACATTGAAGAATGGTCTTCAATATTTTGTTGATAGCCTCTACTTGGCCATTCCCTTTAGGGTAATTGGCAGAGGTGTCTTGATGTTTGAATTTCAGAAAGATAGACAAATCCTTCCAGGCGGAATCTTCGAAGTGTTTTCCATGGTCGGAAATGAGTTGTTGTGGGACCCCAAACTGGGTAATGACGTGATTGAAAAAGAAACGAGCTGTAGTTTCATCTTTGCCATTGAATGTGGGCATGGCCTAGGACCACTTAGTAAAATAGTCCACAGCTAGGATGAAGTATTTTGGGTCGCTGGTTGAGGGAGGGTTACATTCCATGAAATTAATGGCCCACTTACAGAAAGGGCAAACGGTTACGACTGGATGGAGGGGGGAGGGGGGGGGGGGTTGTTGCCTTAGGGGTGAAGAGTTGGCAGTTATGACAATTCTTAACTGCGGTTATGCAATCAATGAAGAGGGAGGGCCAGAAATATCTGGCATGGATAAATTTTTGGGAGGTGGCCATCCCTGATAAGTGGCCGCCACAGGCTCCGCTGTCACAATCATTAAGTACTTGTTCGGCCTAATCTCGAGTAAGGCAGCGACGTAGAATGGTGTCAATACCGCGACGGTATAACACATCACCAAGGATAAGATAACGTGAGGCATGATGGCGTATGCGTCGTCGTTCGTTTCATTCAAGGTCGGGTCGGAACTTTTGAGTGATAAGGTATACCAGGATATCACCGTACCAAGGGTCATCCGATGAGATGATAAATAAATGATCATTGGGAAGAGTATTATTGATATAGGTTGAATTGGACAATGATGACAAGCCTGACGTGAGTTGCACCAATGCGAGGGATTTGAAGTTCTTGGGTGTTGTAAATGTGAGGTCATACTCTTGGAGTATGATGACCCACTTAGCCACATGGCCCTGTTGGAGGCGGTGACTCAAAAGGTAAACCATAGGATTAGAGTCGGCCACAACAGTAGTTTGGATGAGTAAGATATAGTGGCGGGCCTTTTGTACGGAGAACACGACATCAAGAGCCAACTTCTCTTCTTCGGGATAACGTAGTTGTGGGACATATAGGGTTTGACTCACGTAGTAGATTACGTGCTCTTTCCGTGCACTATCTTCTTGAACAAGTACCCCTGAGACGGCGTATTCGGATGCCGAAATGTATAGGATAAAATCCTTTGAGAAATCCGGGGGGGAGATTAGTGGGGAATTAGTTAAGGCTTTTTTAAGGGCTGAAAAGGTTGGTTTTGCTTGTTCATCCCAAACAAACGGGATGCGAGTACAGAGTAAGAGAAGAAAACCATGGGCCATCATGGCGTATTCAAGGACAAAGTGGCAGACAAAGTTGGCTCTCCCTTGCAAAATTTGTAATTGACGTGTGTTATAGGGGGAAGGGAGGTCCAGGATGGATTGAACTTTTTAAGGGTCAATGGTTATCCCTTTTTGTGAAACGATGAATCCTAACAACCAGCTCGCAGGAACGCAAAAGATGCACTTGAGTGGGTTCAAGCGGATCCTGTACTTGCGACAATGCAGGAAGACTTTCTGGAGGTCATTTAGGTGGTTAGAACATTTCTTTGATCATGTCGTGAAGTCATTAAGGTAAACTAGGATGATATGGGCCAAATCGTGAAAACAATATGTCATGGCTCGTTGGAAGGTGGCACCAGTGTTTTTAAGAGAAAACGGCATAACTCGATAGGCAAAGGTGCCCCATGGGGTAGTGAATGTGGTTTTGTATTGATCATCTTTCTGGATGTGTATTTGGTTGTATCCAGAGAAACCATCCATGAAGGAGAGGAATTCATGCCTCGCCTAAGCGTCAACGAGTTGGTTGATGAAGGGTGTGAGGAAATTGTCTTTGTGTCACCTACCCAAATTTTGAGAATAATATTTTATTTGCAAAATACTTTATGTTAAATTATAATTACAAAGTTTTGTAATTATGACCAAGTTTGGTCAAGGATGATTGTAATTACTGATTATTATTATTTAATAAATTAAAATAGGAGAAAAACACCCAAGGGAACTGTTAAATGAGTGTTCATTGACCCACTAGGAGGAATGGAAGCTGTTATAAGGTATGGGATAGATGGCAGCATTTGCACTCCACCACTAGTTGTTGGTTATGGGACAACTACCCCTAAATTTTTGGCATTATCCCCCAGGTGGGTGGAAGAGAGCAGGCATCTCATTAATGACCAGTTAACCGCTAAAAGGCCTACCCAGCCTGGAAAAGGAAATTTGAATTGAGCAGGAAGCTCCTACAATATTTTCTGCAGAAATATTCCTCAAGTGCATCAGGTGATCACAGAGAGATTCGAGTAGGGAGGCTATGTGAGAGTGCAATTGTGAGTCTGCTAGTTATGCTGAGAAGGAAATCCAGAGGTGTTGGTGCAGGTCTCTTTGACTGCTGAGTCTTGATGACTGGAAAATCTATATTCTACTGTAAGTTGATGTACTAAGGCTTCTACAGAATCTTCATCCTGGTGGTTCAGTGAACAGGCTCAGGGGTCCTAAGGAAAGTAAGTTGGATGTCTTCAAGAGTAGGTTGGGTGGAACAGGAACCTTGGGTGGTGTATTCTCCTACAAATTACTAGGTTCTATTTTTCTGTTGTTATTTTCAGTCAAATAAATTCTGCATTTATCAGTAAGAAATTATTTTATTTTCTGACCTAAATATGATTTCTAAATGAAAATGATTTATGAAATGATAGATTCGATAACCATCTCTATATTTTTCCCCATGTTGTTTTTGCATTGTACTCTAGTATAGAGAAGTAAATTAAGAAACATGATTGATAGGCAAATTGCCAAATGATTGGATAGAATAATCCTGTAATGTTTTCTATTAATTTTGATTTATTAATTCTTCATACAGAATAGTATATCACAGAATTTAGACTCATAATAGATTTCTGTACTTAGAAATAAAAATAAAATAATCTATCTCTGCATCAGTCTAAGTCTGCAAGCTTTTACTAAATGTTCTTTCTATTTGCAATCTGATGTTCAATATAAAAATGTCATGTTTTCATTCACTTCCCGCATTATTGTTTTTAGAAATTTAACAGCTGCAAAAATATTCTTATCCAACTCAAAACAAGCATTCTATTTTTCATTCCATTCCTTTCATCAAATTTTTCCATGGGTTAAACTTAGTATTATTTCTAGTACTATAATAGTCTGCTATATTTCAAATTTATGCAAAATAAATAAATTATAGCTTGTATTTCTAATATCTTACAGTACTATTACTGCTAAAACTTTCATCTTCATGAAGACGAAAATATGTCTCTTATTCTTTCAAAAAAACCTAGGATTGTTCTATAGACAGTTTAAAAATTACACATTTAAAACATAAACATCAATCTTTTGTAATTAGTTTTCCATTATCAAAAATACCTCTCGGTGGTTCAAAACTACTATACATATATATTAACTATATTACAAGGCATCTATTGAGTAAGAGTTTGTTATTCTCTTAAACCATTTTTGTTTTATGCCTCAAAAACCTGAATACAATTTTCATCTGCAAACAAACTCTAACCTAAAAATTTAAGGTTCGTTTGAAGAAAACCATCTAACTTTCGGCACTAGGCCTTTCATCAAAATGACAGTATTCTTGCTTGTCAAAACTTTCTACTATCAAAAACTACTTTTTATTTTTCAAACCCTAAGATCGAAAAACTACAGCCATTTAAAAATGTACAGCTTCTAATTTCTATCTTAATCACATTACAATACTTCGTCTTCATCCAAAACCTACATGGAACGAAATATCTAGCTTTCACAGTTAAGTCAACCAACAACATAAAACTTGATATCAAAACAATCACTATTTATTCTACATCGATGATTGGGATTCCAAAACATTACACAGTAAACATTGCAATTTTAAAAACTGTATGAACCATTCAAAGGAACGAGGGTTTATCCCTTATCATTACATTTTTTTACAAGTTTTTTCCAACCAAAACTTATAGTAGACACTGTAGTAACAAGCTAGCTAAGAATCATAGCATCTGGGCTTTCCATTATGGATCCCAAAATTTTACAAACAATGAACAAAAACCGTGCCAGAAACCAAACATCAACACCTTGCCAAAACATCTAGTGTCGATCACAACTGAACCAGGATATACCATGAGGTAAGGAACCGTCGAGTCTTATTGGTGGACGCGAAGTGCTCTTCCATTAAAACTCATGTAAAAGGTTCCTTCGACGAGGGCAAACCTGACAAGTAAACCTGTAATGGTTAAATAAGAACTTATAAATGAATTTCAAATTCGTGAAATGACAGTGGTTGGTAAAGAAAGGTCCTTACCTGTGTTATCGCGAGGCAATTCTACAAGTGTAACTGACGAAGCTATCCACCCAACGTATGAAGGAGAAGCTTCCAGATTCTAAGGTCGAAATTTCATCACTGCAAGAAAATTGAAAGCCGGTTCGAATACCTCAAAACTCTAGACAGACACCCTCACAACTCACGCAGTAAAACTAGCTAAGACTCAATCTTTCAACGTTTTAACTACTGCAACTCTCACTATAGACTCGACTCTTTTTATGACAAACATTGACAGTCTAAATGCACACAGTTCACAGGTTCGAGCTTGGGAAAGCTCTCAACCACCAAACCCTAGAACCTCTCATCCTGTTGACCTCACCCAAAGTTTCTACCAGAATGAAATGAAGACAAAAGACCTTTCCTCAACGATAGTGTAGTTAGGATTACTTTACAATCTCAAGAATCTACAGATCAACGGTGAAGATTTGCTACCAACCAGGCATGTTGGAAGGTGGGAAACCACTACATTAAATACCTTATTAAATGTTACAACCACGAAATTGCCAACAGAGTATGCCAAAGGACAACATATAACCAACTCAGAGAAGAATCGATATATCAACTATGTGCAGCTCGGATTCCTAGTTGTATCATTCACCAGGTTGTACGTGAAGTGGTTCACGTGGAGTGACAGCAATACATTCCACCATAGTGTTTAGACAGAAGCATTAACACCTGAGCAGGACACTGTCAACCTGCCATTTCATAATAGCAGCGAATTTATTACCTGTCAATTCATCACCTTATCAATGAACTCGTTTGTAAAGTGCAATAACATACAATATCAATACTTAGAACAAGAGCTAAGGTTGCTTAGCATAGTTCTTTTCACTACTAAAGTCTTAGCCTTTCAAAGGTTAGGTCACATTTATAATGTTATAGGATAAGAGTCGCACTCCATATAAGGGCTACACACTTAGGACTTGGTCCTTGTATTATTGTTATATATAAACAAAATATTTTGTAGAATCACACTTTATTACACAATGCAAATATTATATTCAAAGGGTTAAATTTTATATTGTAACTTTTTAAAATAGAAATACGAAGGTGACATTATAATAGATGTGCTAGGTTTATACAATTTCTATATGCATTTATAGACGGAAAATTTAGGAGCCTTTATAGTTAATTTATGACATTCAAGTATGGAAATCGGATCATGATACTATAGTTTGGAAATATTGTATAAGTTGAAATATTCACAAGTCAATACATATGGTGGTATTGAAACGACAAAATAGAAATAGTAGCATATTAATACTTGACTTTCATAACCTAGTATTTATATTCTAGAAATTTCTAAGCACAAGTAATTCCTTTGGATGATTTTACTAATGAATATATTTTGAATATCAATCATTCTGACTCCTGCATTATGTAATTCTTTAGCCAAATAGTACATCTAGATTAGACAAGGTCCATACCTGAAATAAGGGAATAAATAGCATTTTCACCAAACATTGACAATTTAACGAAAAACATATTTGCTCCTAATACTTGGTGGTCACATTCTCTTACCTGAATTATGCGCAAGAGGGACAGGAACAAATGCTTTACCTAAACATAGCTAAGTAAGCCTCAGGGACCTCATAGGACCCCTTCGTCACCATCCAAAAACAAAACTATTGGTACATTGTCAAGAAAACATAAGTACATGATATTCAAATTACAGTTAACATAAGCGGAACTAATATCGTAAGCATGTTAAAAGGAGTGTGTCACGTCACTATCATTAAAATATTTTTAGTTATGAGACTCAGTAATTAAATTGTTTTCTGTGTTAATGACTTAATTATCCAAGGCTATCTTGTTAAGCATTTATTATTTCAGCATTCGTAATTTATTATAAATTTAATATTGTTCTTAAAAATTTTAAATTTTTATGAAAATATTGGAATGTTACATGTGGTATCAAAGCTCATGTTCGAACTCTAGGCCTGAACAGGTCCAAGGAACACGCAACAGAAAAATTATTTACAGCAGAAATCTTATTAATTCAAATTAAATATTTGTGTTATACATAAATTATTTTTAAGCTACAGGTATGGAAGGATCAGTTGAACATATAGAGGACAGATTTCGACCCAACAGTCATAGCACGGGACAGCATTATGAAGAAGAATTCCATGGAGAATTAAATGACAATTCATCATAATTATTACGTGCATTTCAAGAGTTAAAAGTAGAAATCATATCTATAAAACAAGACAATGAGAAAATTCTGAAGGTACAAGAAGAACTTAATCAAGTACTGTTTGAACAATGCCCAACTGATGAACATGATAGAGAAATTGAAAATACCTCCAAGATCGAAAATTTATCTCATCGAGACAGGGGTAAGAAAATGAAAACTGATGATGCGAACAACATTTCAACATCATCAAAAGCTGCCAATGAAAAGCGCAAAAAGAAACGTAATTATTCAATTGATAGCAACGAGGGAGATTACAAACCCAAAAGAAAAAGTCACAAATAGTATGAATAGATTTCTGGGGAGTTCAAGAAAATCAAACCCCCAACCTTCAATGGTGAAACTGAGAAAGGAGAGACAGCAGAAGCATGGTTGTCCAGCATGAAGAAGTACTTCCAAATTTATGATTACTCAGAGTCATTGAAGGCAAAGATGGCAATATACAACTTGATTGGGAAGGCAAATATTTGGTGGCAGCACATTTTATACCTGTAAAGACTACTCATAAGGCTCCAGACATTGCAGAAATCTTCATGAAACAGATTTTTCGATTACATGGGATACCGAAAGTGATAATTTCAGACCGTGATTCCAAGTTTACTGGAAATTTTTGGAGGTCTTTGTTTAAAAGGTTGAATACAACCTTAAATTTCAGTACAACATTTCATCCACAAATGGATGGACAAACAGAAAGGGTGAATCAGGTATTGGAAGACATGCTTAGGATGTATGTTAAAGACCAGCCTAGTAAGTGGGAGGACTACTTGCATTTAGCAGAATTTGCATATAATAACCATTACCATGCATCAGCCAGGCTTAGCCCTTTTGAAATTCTTTATGGTAGGAAATGTGATACACCTGTTTCTTGGAATGACCCAGTAAATAGAGTTATTTTAGGACGTGAATTGTTGCAGGAATTAGAACTAATTGTGAAATAGGTACAAAGAAATCTTAAAGCTTCCCAAGATAGGAAAACGAGTCAAGCAGATCTTAGAAGGACTCATAAAGAGTTCCAGGTTAGTGAACATGTTTTTCTTAAGGTAAGACCGAAAAAGAATTCATTGAAAATGGGAAGCTTTGCCAAGCTGACACCCAGGTATTGTGGTCCTTTCGAAATATTGTCAAGGGTTGGACCAGTGGCATACCAACTGGCTTTGCCACCAAATTTAAAGATACATAATGTTTTTCATATATAATTTTTAAAGAAGTATGTACACGATGCTACTCATGTTGTAAATTGGAATGATGTACAGCTGAGACAAGACGACGATTTTTAGGTGGAACCGGACTATATCCTCGAAAGGAGGAAAAATCTACTCTGGAATCGCACCATTGGGCAGGTAAAGGTGCAATGGAAGCACCTTATCCCAGAAGAGGCAACCTGGGAGTTGGAGAGTAGTATGCGGGAAGCATACCAACTCTGTTTCAAGAACACTCATAGATTGATTAAACAACATCGAGGACGATGTTGAGACTTAAGGGGGGGTGTATGTCACCTACCCAAATTTTGAGAATATTATTTTATTTGCAAAATACTTTATATTAAATTATAATTACAAAGTTTTGTAATTATGACCAAGTTTGGTCAAGGATGATTGTAATTACTGATTATTATTATTTAATAAATTAAAATAGGAGACAAACACCCAAGGGAACTGTTAAATGAGTGTTCATTGACCCACTAGGAGGAATGGAAGTTGTTAGAAGGTATGGGACAGATGGTAGCATTGCACTCCACCACTAGCTGTTGGTTATGGGACAACTACCCCTAAATTTGTGGCACTATCCCCCAGGTGGGTGGAAGAGAGCAGGCAGCTCATTAATGACCATTTAACCACTAAAAGGCATACGTAGCCTAGAAAAGACATTTCGAATTGAGCAGGAAGCTCCTACAATATTTTATGCAGAAATATTCCTCAAGTGCATCAGGTGATCACGGAGAGATTCAAATACGGAGGCTATGTGAGAGTGCAATTGTGAGTCTGCTAGTTATACTGAGAAGGAAATCCAGAGGTGTTGGTGCAGGTCTCTTTGATTGCTGAGTCTTGATGACTAGAAAAACTATATTCTACTGCAAGTTGATGTACTAAGGCTTCTACAGAATCTTCCTCCTGGTGGTTTAGTGAACAGGCTCGGGGGTCCTAAGGCAAGTAAGTTGGTCATGAGGGATGGATTTTTAAGGTTGACCAAATTACGTAAGGTTGACCATTTTTTTTATCCCTTATCATTACATTTTTTTCTACAAGGTTTTTCCAACCAAAACTTACAGTAGAAACTGTAGTAACAAGCTAGCTAAGAATCATAGCAGCTGGGCTTTCCATTATGGATCCCAAAAGTTTACAAACAATGAACAAAAACCGTGCCAGAAACCAAACATCAACACCTTGCCAAAACATCTAGCGTCGATCACAAATGAACCAGGAGATACCATGAGGTAAGGAACCGCTGAGGATTACTTGTGGACGCGAAGTGCTCTTTCATTAAAACTCATGTAAAAGGTTCCTTTGACAAGGGAAAACCTGACAAGTAAACCTGTAATGGTTAAATAAGAACTTATAAATGAATTTCAAATTCGTGAAATGATAGTGGTTGGTAAAGAAAGGTCCTTACCTGTGCTATCATGAGGCACTTCTGCAAGTGTAATTGACAAATCTATCCACCCAACGTATGAAGGAGAAGCTTCCATATTCTAAGGTCAAAATTTCATCGCTGTAAGAAAATCGAAAGTCGTTTCGAATATCTCAAAACTCTGGCAGACACCTGTTGGCTTGGTTTTGCAACCAAGCTTAGTGCTATGCGCACCTGCTAACTAGTAGCAGCAGTTTCAATAGAAATAAATAACAATAAACTAAATCTAAACTAAACTAAACTAGCATGTGCATTTTGAATTAAAGAACAAGAACAAGAAAGATAAAAAATAATTTTTGTATTGACAATGGGGCAAGCAAATGCTTGCAAGAACAATACCTCCAAATGATAAAGGGTTGTTTGAATGGCTCCAATGGTGAGCAGATCCAATCTCCAATGGGTCCTTTCTCCAAGGCTTGCTACAATGGCCAAATACTCAAGGGATATTTTGGCAGCATGAGGATAGGAATATGGATGGATGTGAAATGAGGAGCCCCTACCACCTTTTTATAGGTTTTGGTGGTGGGGAAATACCATTTGTGGTTTTGTGGAAACCAATGTTATTGACCAACATGGTTTAGGTACTTTTCCCTCCTTTTTTCCTTTTTTGAATAAAATTAATATTTTTATTCCCTTTTTAATATTTTGGGAATTTGGACCCTTTTTGAGGGTTTTTTATGCTTTTTAGGAAAAATGATCTTTTTGAGTGGGAAAAAGGGGTGTACCAAGGTCTTTTGGTGACCTTTTGTTGGCTTCAGAGGATCAGATGGTGGAAAAGTGGACAAATGGGTCATGTGAATAAGGGAATGAGCTAGTGAGCACTTTTAAGGTGTTAACAGATTGCCCCCTGATGTGTGAGGGCAGGAGCTCATCGTATGGCCGATAGACATCATAGTTCTTTTGTCTTTTTTCTGGGGTTGTAGGGAGGAGAAGAGACCGATTGGAGACTGGATCTGCGTCCCATGGAAGCTGCAAAAAATAAACAAATATTACATGGCCTCAATATGAATGAGGAATAATCTCTGATAATGGACGAGGCGGGCATACCCATGCTCGTATCAAGACATAAACATAACAATTAGTCCCAAGAAGGGGGATCTAATACATAAAAAATATACTGGTACATCATAATGGTCCAGAGAGTACATTATTTTGGGATGTACTCATGATCATGACATGACTGATCTCAATAGCTGATATACTGAATAACTGATCAACTGCTAGAACTGAAGGTGTCCAACATCTGTAGGGACGTAATGACTGTGAGCCATATCTGGGAAATATATGTGACTGTATACTCGAGGGAGTATAAAACTGGTGTACATCTGCATACTGTCGCCAGGCACAACCCGGATATCTATAGAAAAAGTGTAACTGGTTGTATCCATAGGTAGACTCTCAAATGTGGAGGAGTCGGGAGGTATCCGGGGTCTTCGACAAATAACTGAGCGGAACAATGCCCTGTGCGAGTCTCAACGATGCGATCAAGGTGTTGAAGTCGAGCATGTGAGAAACAACCATTTGGAGAAGCACTGACGACTCTTCTTGAAATGATTCGTAGGCACTCATCATATATGGTGATGAGTCCAAGACACAGGGACCTCTAGGTCTATCCTCTGGAATAAATGTGGTTGTCGTCGACAGAGGGAGACCAGCAACTAACAAGGCAATGATGTTTCCTTGATAGGAGCGCGAGGTGTAGAACTGAAGTGTGGTAGTATTGATGGTAGGACTGACATAATTGTGGGGATGGGAAGTAACTGGGGTCATATAGTGGGTAGACTCAAACTTCCTTTGTTCAGAGCATGATGACATGGTTGACCTGGCAGCGTAGGGAACTGACTTGTAGGTGTGGGTATCATTTCTTTTAGGGACTGAAGGGTATGTATTGACTCTGGGGGCAGGTCAAGCTGACGGGTGCTGTCGAGGGTTTCTCAGGGTGACATACTACAGAATACTATGAACAAAGGTGACCAAATGGGGAAGCTGCAATATGAGTAGACGTGATCTATTGTGGCACCGAGAAGCACCATTGGGTCCTTCTTCGTAGTTTTAATGAGCTCTAAGAAGGTATAAAAGTGTGCTCTAAAATGGTACTGTCCTGTGGATTTGTGAGCCCAGGACTGTTCGTGCTCATTGGTGCTTTCATTTTTAAGGAGTCTGAAAACGATAAGAAGACTCTGCAGTGGTTATGACTACTGTCCTGTTGGTTTTACGAGCCCAGGATGGTGATTGCTCGTGGTCTCTTTCATTTTTAGAGAGTCTGAAAGCGGTAAGGGGACTCCATTGGTGTTTCTTTTTCGTAAGTTTAGTCTCCAAGGCCCGAAAAAGCATAAAATGATGCGGATGGAGAACTCTTCTAGCCGATGTGACTAGAGTATACCTTTTTCGTAATTAGTCTATGAGGTCCGGAAAAGGGGTAAACTTATACCAGGTAGAGGCCCTTTCAGATACATTTAACGAGCATGAAAGGAAGCAAGGTTGCTCGGCGATCTTTTCATTGTTTTAGGAGTCAGAAAAGAGCTTAACAGAAACTCCCTAAGTGCCTTTTTCGTAGAAAGGGATTGCTCGACCCGAAAAAGGGATAAAATTATACTGAACAAAAATGGATAGATGGGAGTGAGAAAAGGTCTCAAGCGTCATCATGTGTGTGGGATATTGGATCCGGTGACATAAAGATTGTCAAAAAGGGGGCTGCGGTTTTGTGGCCCGCAAACCGAGGCAATGAGAGGGCATTTTTGAAAAAATGAACAAAAAGTATGGGCGTGAGAGCGAGAAATGATCTCAAGCATCATCACAAGCGCGGGAAACTGAATCCGGCGATATAAAGATGGTCGACCACGGAGAATGGTGGATGTGGCACACAAATCGAGGCGACGAGGGGGCATGGAAAAAATGCCCGAAAAATCAGGAGGTGAGAGCGAGAAATGATCTCAATCATCATCATGAGCATGGAAAACTGAATCCGACGATATAAGGCTCGTAAAAAATGGAGAACGGTGGGTGTGGCACGCAAATCGAGGTGACGAGGGGGCATGGAAAAAATGCCCGAAAAATGTGGAGGTGAGAGCGAGAAATGATCTCAAGCATCATCACGAGCATTGAAAACTGAATCCGACGATATAAGGCATGCCAAAAACAGACGACGGCCGATGTGGCACGCAAATCGAGGCGACGAGGGTGGCATGGAAAAAATGCCCGAAAACTCTATGCGTGAGAGCGAGAAATGATCTCAAGCATCATCACGAGTGCGGAAAACTGAATTCGGCGATATAAGGCATGCCAAAAATGGACAATGGTCGATGTGGCACGCAAATTGAGGCGACGAGGGCACCCAAAAAATGGTAAAAAAATGGACCTGGTGAAAACAGGAAAAAGAAAAATCTATCATGAAGTTCTACAATGGACGATGGTGTCCATCCGGTTTACTATGGGTAAAATCGTTTGAGGTACAACCCATTGCGTGGGTTGCGGAGGGGGTTGCCTTCTGAATCGGTCAGAATGTATGCCCCCTGTCCGAGGCAAGTGTGTATGATATATGGGCCTTGCCACATGGATACAAATTTTCCTTTCCCAGTTTTGTCATGAGCCTGATCGTAAGCGAGGACAAGGTCCCCTTCAGAAAAAGATCTTGGGTGGACATGTTTATCATAATTCAATTTGGATCGGTTCTTGGCTGCTTCCATGTTTTGAAGGGCTGTGCGCCGATCTTCATCGGCCTGCTCCAGGAGTAGTAAGCGCTGCTCAATTGGGGCAGTGTCCGGTAGGAGTTCAACGGCCATATGTAGGGTTGGAATCTGGCACTCAATGGGGAGGACAGATTCGACACCGTGAACTAAGTGGAAAGGGGTAAAACCGGTGGCGGTTTTAGTTGATGTGCGGTATGCCCATAGTGCTGGGAAGAGCATGTGGTGCCAATTTGACTTGTGTTTGTCTACAGTGCGCTGGAGGATGGTTTTCAAGATTTTGTTTATCGCTTCGACTTGGCCATTTCCTTGGGGGTAGTAGGAAGAGGAAAAATAGTGTTCAAATTTCAGTAAGGTGGATAGTTCTTTCCAGACGGCGTCTTCGAAGTGAGAGTCATGGTCTGAGACAAGTTGCTTTGGCACTCCGAAACGTGCGATAACGTGGTTGAGAAAGAACCGTGCTGCGGTTTCGGCTGTGCAATTGTAAGTTGGCATGGCCTCCACCCACTTGGTGAAATAATCTACGGCCACAATAATATGTTTGTGACCGCTGGCTGACGTGGGATTGCAATCAAGGAAGTCAATGGCCCATTTGCAGAATGGTCCGGCGATAACGACTGGATGAAGGGGGGTGGGTGGGGTTCTTGCTTTAGGGGCAAAAAGTTGACAATTTTGGCAATGTTTGACTGCGGTGATGCAATCAGTAAATAATGATGGCCAAAAGTAACCTGCACGAATGATCTTTTGGGCGGTGGCCATGCCAGAGAAATGGCCTCCACAGGCACCGCTATGACAATCATTGAGGACTTGTTCTGCCTCACTATGGGATAGGCAACGCCGTAGGATGGTATCAACGCCGCGTCGATAAAGCACATCCCCTAACAAGAGGTATCGGGGGGCATGGTGATGTATCCGATGGCGTCCGTCATGGTCGATGTGGGGTCGAAATTTCTGCGTGCGGAGGTAAACTAGGATGTCACCGTACCATGGGTCGTCAGACGAAATAATGAAGATGTGATCGTCAATCAGATCCGTTTGGATAGTGGGTGATGACGAAGAGGATGGGAGGTCAGTGATCAGATGGGAAAGCGCGAGGGCTTTGGTGCTTTTGGGAGTTTTGAAAGTGAGGTCATATTCCTGGAGGATAATGACCCATTTAGCAACACGGCCTTGTAGGAGCCGCCGGTTTAGGAGATAGACCATAGGGTTGGAGTCGGCGACGACTGTGGTATGACCGAGCAGAATGTAGTGTCGTAATTTTTGGACGGAAAAGACTACAGCTAGGGCTAATATTTCCTTGTATGGGTAACGTAGGGGTGGGCTAGACAGGGTCTGGCTGACGTAATAAATGACATGTTCTTGGTGAGAGGCATCTTCTTGGACCAAGACTCCGGACACGGCATGTTCAGATGCCGAGACGTAAAGGGTGAAGTCTTGAGAGAAATACGGAGGGGAGATCAAGGGGGTTTGTGTGAGAGATTTCTTGAGGGCTTCGAATGCCGTGTCTGCTTGCTCATCCCAAACAAAGGGTATGTGGGTGCGAAGTAGGTGTAAGAAACTGTGAACTTTGGTGGCATAATTCGGCACGAAGCGACGAAGGAAATTGGACCGCCCCTGCAAACTCTGGTGTTGAGGAAGCATGCGTGGAGAAGGGAGATCTAAGATGGCTTTGAATTTCAGGGGATCAATAGTAATTCCATCCTGGGAAACAATGAAACCTAATAAATGGCCTGCAGGAACACAAAAGACACACTTGTGTGGGTTTAAGCGGATTTTATATTTGTGACAACGGAGGAAAACTTGCCGGAGGTCGTTAAGGTGGTCTGATCGTTTCCGGGAACGAGCTGTAAGGTCGTCAAGATAGACCAGTAGGATATGGACCAAGTCGTGAAAACAATAGGTCATGGCCCGCTGAAAGGTGGCACCAGCATTTTTGAGGCCGAAAGGCATGACACGATAGGCAAAGGTGCCCCATGGGGTAGTAAAGGCATTCTTATACTGATCCTCCTTATGAATATGAATCTGGTTGTATCCGAAAAAACCGTCCATGAAAGATAGGAATTCATGTCCCGCACACGCATCAATGAGTTGGTCAATGAATGGCATGGAGAAATTGTCTTTGGGACAAGCGCAGTTCAAATCACGGAAGTCAGTACATACTCTAAGGGTGCCTTGTTTTTTGTTGACGAGAACGGGGTTTGAAACCCATGTCGTATAAGGAATAGGATAAATGAATCCTGCTTCACGAAGTTTCTCAACCTAGGCTTTAACAGCGGAGAGCTTGGAAGGATGAATGGGTCGCTGTTTCCGACGAACAGGGGGGACATCAGGCCATGTGTCAATGTGGTGCTCTATAATGGCGGGGTCAAAACCAGGCATTTCGGTATAGGACCAGGCAAAGATATCACGGAATTCTTGAAAAAAAAATTTGTATGCCTGAGTCTCCACTTGAGTGCAAGATGCACCCAATGAGATGAGCTCAGGTTTCCCAGGTGTGGTGGAAATGTCAATTTGTATTGTGGGGGAAATGTTGGACATGTTCCCTTCTTCAAAGGCATCCGGTGCTGGGATGGGGTCCTTTAACCAATCGACCTTAGTGGGTATGAAATATTTCGATTCGACGGATAGCTGGTCCGATGCCGTGGATGTAGACATCTCTGGGAGGAAATAGGAGCGATGATGCATATCGTCCCAAGGGTAGTCGGGTGCAGTGAGTGTTTCCAAAATTTGCTCGTCAGTATTGAAGTAGTCAGACCACAAATCAATGGGTTCTGGTTTGAAATTGGTAGTCGAAGAGATCATATAAATGGTGTTAATCTCTCCGGATGAGGATGATACGGGAGGGAAGATATCCTCAATGGTGGTGGGTGCCGTCTCAAGGTCCAAATTGTTCATCTCGTAGAGAGCTGCTCTGTAATCTGGGATGTCAGGACACTTATGTGAGTAGTGGCCGTAAATACTGCATATCGCACATGGGTGGTTGGTACGGAGTGATTTATCACGAGGCATGGGGTTTGGATCGAGTTTGACAACCGGGATGTTGGGGTCGTCGTCCAACATTTGCATATGTTCCTGTAATGCAGGTAACTGTGGACACTGATGAGTTGGATGGCCTAACTCATCACACAATTAGCATTTTGGAGGAGCAAAAAACACGGGGGGAGGTCTAACTGCCTTGGGTGGGGGTACCGCAGTGTATGGTTGCGGGCCTATGCCCCCAGTGGGTCTGATGAGTGGAGGGGGATTCGTCGATGACGAAGGAGTAGTGATACCGGGAGGTGGTTGGGTATAAGTAACAATGGGTTGCACCGGTTGCAGGATGACATTTGGTGTCGGCGGTGGAACGGGAGGCGAAATATACCACATGGGTAATCCCAATGTTAACCCAGGGAGACTAAGGGTAGCCATAACCGGGGCGCTTACTACACCCGAAGGAGGAAATAGAAAGGGGATTGTGTGGATGGGTGTAACCCCAATGTGACTAGGGACCAATGGTGGTTTAGGGAACAAAGGTGGTTGATTACCGGGTGTTTGTGAAAGAGTGCAGAGGTTAGCGACGTGGGTCTCTGGTGACAGTGGTGGAATGGCCTGGAATGTAGAGGTCATCGGTGCCTCGGAGTAAAGTCCGGGTCCTATTGAGGAAACGAACGAGGTATTTGCACCACAAACAGGTTGTTCAACCATGGGGAGAACGTTTTCAGGTGTGGCGGGGGCCTTGGGGTCGTAATAGGTAAGTTGGTCGACCTTGACCACGCGTCCCTCATGGGGGAACTGCATGGTACGAAATACGGATGAGGCGACAGCCCGCATGGCATACATATAGCTGCGGCCAAGTAAAAGGTTATAGTCAAGCTGGGCATTGATGACCTCAATGTCTATGAGCATGGTTTTACCCGCGAGCTGGATGGGGACATTAGGTAAGAGACCCAGGGGTTGAGCCGAACGGCCGTCGTAGGCTCGCAACGCAGTGGTGGACTGTTGGAGAGTGGGAGATCCCAACTTCTTCCAAACGAATGTGGACATGACGCATGTAGAGGCCCCTTCATCGATAATGCACCGATGGATGACAAGATTCCAAACAGAAACGGAAACTTGGAAATCTAATGAGGAAGGTAGTCGTGGTTCAGACTGGTCTGAATCGAATGCGATCAGCTATGAATCATTGGGGTCAATGGCGCCAATGGCAGAGAGCAAAGTCTTGCACTGTGAAGGACAGTTTTTCAAGACCTCTAAAGCAGACATGGCTGCAGGAGACTGGGCTAAGTCGTCTACGATGTTGTAATTTGGCGCAGTGCAAGCATTGGGATTACTGTTGATGCGACGAAGTGGGAAGTGAGGTGCTTTGGAAGCGCCATCAAGTGGAGCCGGAGGTATACGTAACGTTTGATCTGTGGGATTAATGTTAGTGTTCTTGTCG
Source organism: Larix kaempferi (assembly GCA_027924585.1). Classification (NCBI taxonomy): domain Eukaryota; kingdom Viridiplantae; phylum Streptophyta; class Pinopsida; order Pinales; family Pinaceae; genus Larix; species Larix kaempferi. The sequence goes on along the minus strand of BSBM01000480.1, from coordinate 10,059,139 downwards.
GTGGGAGGGGCTTCAGACGTGGATCCATATTGGTTCCGACAAGTTTGGAGGTTGGCATCAGCAATTGACATCATCAACAAATGGTGAGTACCTGAATCGAACATGGGTTGATCAGGGGCTGCATAAGTGATCTACTGTGGTGGCACGTTGCCCTGGGGGGGGGGGCACGGCTGAGTGTTCACTACACCCTGGTTTGGAAAGGGGTTTTGCAGAACCAAGGGTTGATGTTGAGGTGGTGGAGGTTGGGTGGCGGCTGAGGAGCCGCTTTCCCTTGACAATGGGCATCGTCGGTCCAGAGTTTCCAAGCTCGCTCCAAATGTGGGAAAGAATCCATGTAATGGCCATAGACCCCGCAGATAGAACAAGGGTGGTTTTTTCTAAGGTTATTATTTCTAGGATGCTTAGGATTCCGATCCAGATTGCGGTTGGGAGGAGCAGCATTGTTATTCTACGGAGGATTGGGAGGTGGAGGACCTTGCTGATGTTGTTGGTTATTACCGCGGTTACAACCTCTACCACGGTTCTGTTGCGCACCTTGGTTGTGCTAGTTGTTTTGGTTCTGGGGCTGGTTGTGCTGTGTGTACACTTTCCCTTGAGCAGTGGGAGGATTTGGTTCGCCGCAGGTGCGGTAGCAGGTTGTGGTGGATAATAAGCCTGTGGGGCTGGAGGTGGTCCAGTGACCTGCTGGGGTTGTTGGTAACCTTGAGCTATTGGAGGTGTTGGGGTAGCTGCCACAAGTTGCTGTGGATAGTACACTTGTTGAGGTGCAGCTGGGGTGGCGTATGCAGATGGTGCATGACCAAAACACTGAGGTGGACATGAAGGTCCATGGGTATGGTGGTGATGTGCCATGGGAGCATATGAACTGGTTGCTCCAGACTGAGCTGTAGCCCGCGAAAGGTCGGGACCATGGCTAGGATGTGCAATGGAAAAGGGTTGGGGATGTGCGGCCATATGACCAATGATGCCATCAGCGGCATGGGATGCCCCCGGCGCATCATGTTGGGATGACTCGCCCCGAGGGGCGTCTGGAATAATGGTATACAGATAACCCGATTGGGCGTAAATGAGATCAAACTGTTGGGCTTTGAGGATGGCCTCTTCTTCAGACTGGGGTCTTTCGGATGCCACATCCTTCGCAATGAGAGGGAGAAGGGATTTTAGAAACCAATCTAGGAAGATACGGTCGTCTAACTTGATTTTGCAGAGGCTTCGGCGTCGACGCCACTCATGAATGTGGTTAGTGATGTGGGTGGCCGTGTTCTGTCTGCAAGACAGTAGGATCTCGACGCCCGCATCATAGCGGACAGGTAACTGAAAGAACTGCAGGAAGGTCGAGGCAAGGGAGGTAAAGGTGGCATGCATCCCATGGGGCTGCTCAATATGCCACTTGGCTGCAGAGCCAGTGAAGGTGCGTTGTAATAGACGGAGGCAGACAGAGTAATCCACTATGGAGTTGGAGGAACACCATAGATGGAAGGACATGATATGGTTCTGGGGGTCCTCACCTGCCTTGCCCTCAAACTTAGGGATGTCGGAGGGGTGTTTGGTGGGCATGTGAGGCCATGCAGGATCGTGTCTGATAGGGTCATTGGTGAGTCTGGCTAAGTCTGGTAAGTTCAGACTCGCCATGTACGGTAAGCTAGCAGATGTAGTGACGGGGACTGGGACATGCCTAGTCATGGTGGTATGATGTAGGGATCCAGTAGCGCCTAAAGGTATGCTAGGTATTACAAGTATGTGTCCTGCAATAGGTGTGGTCTGGTATGAGCCAGCGCCTCCAAGTGCAACATGGGTTACACTTGGGTTAGGAATAGTAGTGGTGATTCCTGGAATCTGGGTTGTGGGAATCAGAGGGGGTGTGACCCCTATGTTGGGCATACCCATAACAGGTGGTGGACCTGTGTTAGGGATTCCTATAACAGGAGGTGGCCCTGTGTTGGGCATTCCTAAATGTGGAGTGTCTACCATATTAGGCATACCTAGGGGGGTAGGTGTTGCCATGGATGGCACCGCAGTAGAAGGGTCAATAGACGTCTCTCCTATGGTGCTGGTAAAAAGTGGGTCAAATGGAGTTCCAGCGATAAGGTTGGTTGGGAATAACGCAGTGGGGTTTTCGGATTCTGCCTCAGAATCAGAAGTGAAGTGAGGCGTTTCAGAATCGGATGACTGTCTGGACGTCAGTGACGTGGCGAGCCAAGTAGACTGAACTCTGGGAGTTCGCCCTGTAGACGACGAGAGCGTCTAAAATTCTCAATGGTGAGAAAATAAGTTTTTGTGTAAAAATCTGTATGTGTAAAATGGTAATGTATAAAAAAAATCAAAACCCTAATGCAACCAAGGGTGCAAGAAGGGGAGTGAAAATGAAGGCTCTGAGGCCAAAAAATCAACCTCAAAAAAGGCACTTATTCTAGCAGCTGTGCTACAATAAGTGGAGGGATGCAAAAAATGGTCAGAGTACCAACATGCAAACAGCTTCTAGAAAAAATAGGTGTAACTAGACCAAAGGTGGGTTGAATCATGCAAACACCTAACTAAAAGTATTGTGAATCAACAAACTATATTCTCTGCAAGGTGATGAAATCCAAGTCAGACAATATTGAGTGTTGAGTCCACGGCTAGATATCCCCATACCGGGAGGGACACCGGGTAATCAATCCTAAATAATGGCTACTAGGATACTTCGTTCATGACACGTCGAGAAAAGGTAAATCTGTCGTTTGGTCCTTGATCGCAATATCCCAATACAGGGATATCCCGAGAACTGCGAATGGTAGCCCTTCGGTTACTGTATGGATTTCGGTATTCCACTCAGGCTTCTGGAACCATTCTCGCGACTTCAACCCTCCTAGGGGAGAGGCCTTCCCATAAACTGGTTGTGACCGTGCCAAGAAATACTAAGAGATTTGAGCTCCCTAAAGGACAACAACTATGTCTCAGATGTAATAACTGAGGGGTGTTATTGGAACACCTATCCCCTCAATACTACCTAGCTACAAAGTTCTTTTAGTGTTCCCCAAGTGGGGTTAAAAGTTGGTTGAAATTAGGGTAAGTTTTAAGGCTCAGTTTAAAATTAGTGTTTGATTGGGTGCACGTGTGGTATTTTAAACTGAAATTGAAAAAAGTAAATGCTAAGTATTCAAAAAACAAAGGATCTTTTGAAAACAAAAGCAAATTTTATGACTTTTTCAATAAATGGAAATTAAATGCTTTTCAAGGACTATTCGAAAAACAAAGTATCTTTCAAACAGGAAAGCAAATAATATAACTTCTTTTCGAAATAAATGGATTTCATTTTCAATAATTGCTATGGGCAAAATATTAAAGAAGCAAAACAACAAAAAATTTTAATCTAGATAAAATGCAATCAAGTCCTTCTTTCAATTTCTAAAAATATTTAAAAAGACTTTTTCACATGGGCATTCTAAATAGTAAAATTTTTCTATGGCTGTAAAATATGCAGAATTTCTAATACTGGAAAATGTGCTATGTGGGCAGAAAATACAGTAAGAAATGAATTTTTTAAACGATTCGGCCGAATGAAAAAATTAGCATCGCGAGCTCTGACTGAAAAACCGCGATGGACCGCGCGGGTTTCTGTCGCACAGTCGTGATGGGAAGCGCGGGTTTTGACCGCGAAGCCGCGATGTGCAGCGCGGGTTTTGACCGCGAAGCCGCGATGTGCAGCGCAGGATTTCGTCGCACAGTCGCGATGTGCAGCACGGAAAAGGTCCGCGAAGCCGCGATGTGCAGCGCGCTAAATGGCCGCAAAGCCGCGGTGAACCGCGCAGAAAAAAGCCACGCAGTCGCGATGAGCCGCGCGACTCTTGGGCGAAAAGCCGCGAGGCGAAAGCCGTACGCGGATGCCGAAAAACGACGCCGAAAATTGAGAATTTCGGGCTGTTAATGGCTCAAAAATGGGCCAAGACCTAGAACAGCAATGGATCTGCTGTCTAGGGTGGCAGATCTATGAATTAAACTACCAAATACTATCAAAAAGTAAGATTTAAAGCAAAAGTGAGATCTAAAGATTCAAAAAATAGCGGAGTTGCCAAAAACTGTTGGCTTGGTTTTGCAACCAAGCTTAGTGCTATGGGCACCTGCTAACTAGTAGCAGCAGTTTCAATAGAAATAAATAACAATAAACTAAATCTAAACTAAACTAAACTAGCATGTGCATTTTGAACTAAAAAACAAGAACAAGAAAGATAAAAAATAATTTTTGTATTGACAATGGGGCAAGCAAATGCTTGCAAGAACAATACCTCCAAATGATGAAGGGTTGTTTGAATGGCTCCAATGGTGAGCAGCTCCAATCTCCAATGGGTCCTTTCTCCAAGGCTTGCTACAATGGCCAAATACTCAAGGGAGATTTTGGCAGCATGAGGATAGGAATATGGATGGATGTGAAATGAGGAGCCCCTACCACCTTTTTATAGGTTTTGGTGGTGGGGAAATACCATTTGTGGTTTTGTGGAAACAAATGGTATTGACCAACATGGTTTAGGTACTTTTCCCTCCTTTTTTCCTTTTTTGAATAAAATTAATATTTTTATTCCCTTTTTAATATTTTGGGAATTTGGACCCTTTTTTAGGGTTTTTTATGCTTTTTAGGAAAAATAATATTTTTGAGTGGGAAAAAGGGGTGTACCAAGGTCTTTTGGTGACCTTTTGTTGGCTTCAGAGGCTCAGATGGTGGAAAAGTGGACAAATGGGTCATGTGAATAAGGGAATGAGCTAGTGAGCACTTTTTAGGTGTTAACAACACCCTCACAACTCACGTAGTAAAACCAGCTAAGACTCAATCTTTCAATGTTTTAACTACGGCAACTCTCAGTACATACTCGACTCTTTTTATGACAAACATTCACAGTCTAAACGCACATAGGTCACGGGCTCGAGCTTGGGAAATCTCTCAACCACCAAACCCTAGTACCTCTCGGCCTGTCGGCCTCACCCAAAGTTTCTACCAGAATGAAATGAAGACAAAATACCTTTCCTCGACGATAGTGTAGTTAGGGTTCCTTTACAATCTCAACAATCTACAAATCAACACTGAAGATTTGTTCCCAACCAGGCACGTTGGAAGGTAGGTAACCACTACATTAAATACCTTATTAAATGTTACAACCATGAAATTGCCAACACAGTATGCCAAAGGACAACAATATAGCCAGCTCGGACAAGAATCGATATATCAACTATGTACAGCTCGGATTCCTAGTTGTATCATTCACCGGGTTTCACGTGAAGTGGTTCATGTGGAGTGACAGTATTACATTCCACCATAGTGTTTAGATAGAAGCATTAACACCTGAGCGGGACACTATGAACTTGCCATTTCATAACAGTAGTGAATTTATTACCTGTCAATTCATCATCTTATCAACGAACTCATTTGTAAAGTGCAATAACATACAATATCAATACTTAAAACAAGAGCTAGGGTTGCTTAGCATACTTCTTTTCACTGCTAAAGTCTTAGCCTTTCAAAGGTTTGGTCACATTGATAATGTTATAGGATAAGAGTCGCACTCCATATAAGGGCTACACACCTAGGACTTGGTCCTTGTATTATTGTTATATAAAAACCCAATATTTTATAGAATCACACTTTATTACACGGTGCAAATATTATATTCAAAGGGTTAAATTTAATATTGTAACTTTTTAAAATAGAAATACGAAGGTGACATTATAATAGATGTGCTAGGTTTATACAATTTCTATATGCATTTATAGACGGAAAATTTAGGAGCTTTTATAGTTAATTTATGACATTCAAGTATGGAAATCGGATCATGATACTATAGTTTGGAAATATTGTATAAGTCGAAAGAGTCACAAGTCAATACATATGGTGGTATTGAAACGACAAAATAGAAATAGTATCATATTAATACTTGACTTTCGTAACCTAGTATTTATATTCTAGAAATTTCTAAGCACAAGTAATTCCTTTTGATGATTTTACTAATGAATGTATTTTGAATATCAATCATTCTGACTTCTGCATTATGTAATTCTTTAGTCAAATAGTACATCTAGATTAGACAAGGTCCATACCTGAAATAAGGGAATAAATAGCATTTTCACCAAACATTAACAATTTAACGAAAAACATATTTGCTCCTAACACTTGGTGGTCGCATTCTCTTACCTGAATTATGCGCAAGAGGGACAAGAACAAATGCTTTAGCTAAACATAGCTAAGTAAGCCTCAAGGACCTCGTAGGACCCCTTCGTCACCATCCAAAAACAAAACTTTCAGTACCGTTGTCAAGAAAACATAAGTACATGATATTCAAATTACAGTTAACATAAGGAGAACTAATGTCGTAAGCATGTTAAAAGGAGTGTTTGACGTCACTGTCATTAAAATATTTTTAGTTATGCTCGAATCAATAATTAAATTGTTTTCTATGTTAATGACTTAATTATCCAAGGCTATCTTGTTAAGCATTTATTATTTCTGCATTCGTAATTTATTATACATTTAATACTGTTCTTAAAAATTTTAAATTTTTATGAAAATATCGGGATGTTACACTTTGGGACAAGCACGATTAAGATCATGAAAATTCGTATAGACACGGAGAGTGCCCTGTTTTTTATTGAGGGGTATAGGTTTGGAAACCCAGGTGGTATGAGCGATAGGATAGATAAACGTGGCTTTTCGCAGCTTCTCAATTTTAATTTTGACTACAGGGAGTTTGGACGGGTGAATGGGTCTTTGCTTCTGGCGGACGGGTGGGACCTCTGGCCATGTATCAATGTGGTGTTCAAAGATGGGAGGGTCTAAACTGGGCATCTTGGTGTAATACCAAGAAAAGACATCACAAAAATCCTGGAAGAGATTCTTATACTCCCCGATTTCGTATTGCGTACAGGAGGCACCTAATGTGATGAGTTCGGGTGTACTAGGTGTGACGGAAATATCAACCTGTATGGTAGGTGATATATTGGCCATGTTGCCTTCCTCGAAGGCATCAGGGGTGGGAATAGGGTTCTTGAACCAGATGACCTTCTTAGGGAGAAATTCCTTTGTTTCGATTGAGAACTGAGTGGCTGTGGAAGTGGAGTCCTCCTCAATAATAAAATAGGACCGACGATGCATGTCGTCCCAGGGGTAATCAGGTGCAGTAAGTGATTCGAGTATCTCCTCTTCGCTCTAAAAGAAGTGTGTGGCCAAATCAGTTAAGGGGGGGCCATGTGCGAGGGATGGCATGTGACCACCTGCCTTGGAGATCATGTAGATGGTGTTAATACATTCCTAGGAGGAATATGTTGGGGGATGAATTTCCTCAATGGTGTTGATGGATGATTCTAAAGAGGATTGAGACAATTCGTGGAGAACCAATCTATATTCTGGGAGGTCTGGGCAATGGTGCGATTAATGACTGTATATTCCACATATAGCGCAAGCGTTGTTGGTACGTAGTGCTTTGTTGCGCTGATGGGGTGGGGGATTTAGCTCGACTACTGGAATGTTGGGATCGTTGTCCAGAGTCTTCATGTGTTGTTGAACATTGGGTAACTGCGGGAAGTTATGGGTAGCGTGGCCCAAATCATCACATAGGGAACACTTAGGGGGTGCGGGTGGTGGTGGTTGAGGTGCCACAGGTTTTCTTGTTGGTGGGGATGTATAGATTTGCGGGACTCTACCCCCAATGTTTCTAGGTGGTGGAGGGGCAGGGTTCATTGCAGAGGTGGACGCCATACCAGGAGGTGGGCAGTTAGGTAAGTTCGCAACACTAGGGGGTGGGTGGTTAGAGGTGTTTATAGGTTGGACAGGTTGGAGAACAACCTATGGTGTTGGGGGAGGAGTGGAGCAGGTAAATACCACATGGGTAGACCTAGGGTTAACTCAGGGAGGTTCAGAGTGGCCATAATTGGGGTACTTATTACTCCAGAAGGTGGGAATAAGAAAGGAATTGTATGGATAGGCGTTGCTCCAACGTAGCTAGGGACAGTTGGAGGTTGTGGCATCAAAGGTGGCTGTGGGTTGGGCACTGTTTGGTTGGATGAAATGGTGCATAGATCAGATACCTCCATTGTCGGTAGTGGAATGGACCAAAAACTAGATGTCATGGGAGTTTCGTAATATATTCCAAGTCCAACCGAAGATAGTCATAAAGAGGGTGTACTCGGAACGGGTTGTTCAACCATGGGGAGAACATTTTCCGGTGTGGCAGGGGAATTCGGGTCATAGTATGTAAGTTGGTCAACCTTAAAAATCCATCCCTCATGGGGGAACATCATAATGTGGAAAACCGACGAAGCAACATCTTTCATGGCATACATATAACTACGTCCCAGTAGGAGGTTGTAGTCAAGTTGTGCATTGATCACCTCAATGTCTATGAGTATGGTTTTCCCAGCTAACAGAACTGGGAGGTTATCCAAGAGGCCCTGAGGTTGAGCAGAGCGACCATTGTAGGCTCGTAGGGATGTTGTAGATGGTTGTAACATAGGTGATCCAAGTTTTTTCCATAAGAATTTAGACATGACGCAAGTGGAGGCACCTTCATCGATGATGCATCGATGAATAACAAGATTTCGGATTGAGACTGAAACTTGAAAAGCTACTGTGGATGGCATGCGAGGCTCAAATTGGTCCAAATCGAAAGCCAACATTCGTAATTCAGAGGGGTCTATGTCCCCAATGGAAGATAATAATATCTTGCGTTGTGCAAGATGGTTTTTTAAAACCTCAAGAGCTGACATAGCAGTAGGAGATTGGGAAAGATCATCCACGATATTATAATTGGGAGCGGCATCTACATTGGGATTATTGTTGATGAGTCGTAGGGGGCAACGAGAAGCTTTGGGGGGCCCATCACCCTGTGTCAGGGGTATGCGTAACGAATGATCGGTGGGAAGAGAATTAGCAGCCGTATCATAGGGGATGGTTGCGGGGGTGGGACCGTATTGGTTTCGGCACTTTTAGAGGTTAACGTCGGCCAACGACATCATGAGGAGATGATGGATTCCTAAATCCATTGGTTATATTGTATGCATAGCGTATGTGATTTGCTGCTATGGGGGCGTAGTTCCTTGAGGGGGAGGTGGATGGGGATTGGGTTGTGTAGGTGGAGCAGCCTGTCCTTGGCATTGGGCATCATTTGTCCAAAGTTGATGGGAACACTCCAAATGAGGACAAGTGTGTGTGTAGTGGTCGTAGACCCCACAAATAGAACAAGGATGGTTTGTCCGTAGATTGTGATTCTTCCCCTGATGAGGTGGTCTGTCAGGTTTTTGGTTGGTTAGGGAAGCATTGTTATTATTTGGGGTATTTGGTTGTTGACCGCCTTGGTCTTGGGGTTGGTTGTTCCCACGATTATATCCTCTTCCCCGGTTTTGCTGACCTTGCTAGTTTCGTTGAGAAGGTCGGTTTTTTTGTGGGTTTTGTTGGGAATAAACTTGCCCTTGGAGGTTGGGAGGATTTTGTTGTTGATAAGGTGTTGGTGCTTCCTGCTGAGGATAGTAAGCAGGGGGGGCTTGAGGTTGAGCCGATGCTGGTGGGGCCTGCGATGGATGGTAAACTGGAGGAGCTTGTGGTTCTGCAAGTGGATACTGCAGGGGATAATAAGCTGACAGAGCTTGGGGTTGTGAGTGTGTGGGTCGAGCTTGTTGATGATAATAATTGATAGGTAATGCAGGAGGGTTATAAGTTGGAGGTGCATGTCCATAGCAATGGACATAATGGTCCATGGGTATGAGGGGGCTGGGTGATGGGGGCGTATGATGTTGTCGCTTCTGAGTGAGACGTGGCATGTGAAAGTTCGGGACCATTAGTAGTAGGCATATCGAGGTAAGGTTGATTATGCAATGCCACGTGCCCGATAATGCCGTTGGCAGCGTGGGATTCCCTCTGTGCATTGCTTCGGGAGGAGTCGGCGCAGGGAGCATCAGGTAAAATGGAGTATAAATAACTGTATTGGGCATAGATAAGATCAAATAGTTGGGCTTTAAGGATAGCCTCTTCCTTAGATTGAGTTCGTTCAGATGCCACATCCTTAGTGATGACCGGTATAATAGATTTCAAGAACCAATCTAAAAAGATGTGGTCATCTAACTTAATATTACACAAACTACGCCGTTTGCGCCATTCATGGATGTGGTCCGTGATATGGGTGGCCATATTTTGTCTACAAGATAGGAGAATCTCAACACCAGCATCGTAACAAACAGGTAATTGGAAGAACTGCAGGAAAGTAGAGGCAAGGGACGTAAATGTGAAATGAGTCCCATGAGGTTGGTCAATATAGCACTTAGCTGCAGCGCCAGTGAGGGTTCATTGCAATAATCGCAAGTGGATGGAATCATCCACGATGGAGTTAGACGAACACCATAAGTGGAAGGACATGATATGGTTTTGGGGGTCTTCTCCTCCCTTCCCCTCGAATTTGGGTATGTCCGATGGGATTTTGTGGGCATAGGAGGCCACTTGGGGTCATGTCGTATGGGGTCATTCGTCAATATGGCCAGATCAGGAAGGTTGAGATTGGCCATGAATGGAAAACTAGATGACATATGTGGCGTGGGTGTCAGGGCAAGTGTGTTAGCCATGCCGGCAATGGTGGCGCCACTTCCCCCAATGTGTGGAGCAATGGTGTGAGCCATGATAGGGATCGTAGGTCCTCCAGTTGTCGGTGGGGGAATCGTATAGGAAGGGCCTATGCCCCCAAGTGCGTTACTAGTCCCTAAGGGAGTTGTATTGGTAACCAATCCACTAACTAATGGGATGGATGTAGTGGCGGGAATACTAGGCATAGGGCCTGTAGATGGTATAACTGGGATGGATGTTGACCTAGTATGCTAGTTTGTGGTGGATCCACCACCCACCACCCCACCGAAAAAGGGGTTGGAAGTCATACCAATCATGGGGCTAGACAGAGCACTAAATGTAGTGTTCTCCCACTCAGAATCAGATGTGGTATAAGGGGCGTCTAGGTCAAGTGACGAGGCTCTGCATCTATGGCGAGGGGTTCCAAGTAGACCGTGCTGCGGGGGCTAGCCGCATAGGCGTCGAGACTATCTTTGGGAGTCAATAGTGAGCGAGTGAAAATCTCAAAAATCCTAGTACAACCGTGTGTGTAAAAGGAGAGCGTGAAAAATATGGCACTTGGTCCAACAACAAGCTCAAAACGCTTGTTGTAACAGTTGTGCTACAACAAACAGAGCGACAATAAAAGTGGTCAGAATACCAATAGAAAAGGCTCCTAAAAGAAAAAAGAAAAAAGAAAAAAAGCTATACTCAGTAATCTCAGGGGAGGCATAGGAGCATGCAAACACCTACCTAACAAGGTATGATGGCTCGAACAAATTGTATCCTCTGCAAGGTGATGAAATCCAAGCCAGACAATAAGAGAAGCAGAACCAAATGGATAAGGATATCCCCCTACCAGGAGGGACTCTGGGTAAATAATCCTAGAAGAATGGCCACTCTAAGATACCCCGTTCATGGTATGCCCGGAAAGGTAAATCCGTAGCTTCAGTTCTATCATCGTCGTACTCCTAACATGGTAGTACAACGAGAACAATGAGTGGGTAGCCTTCAGTTACTGAATGGAGTATGGTATTCCACTCAGACCTCGGAACCAGTCTTGCTACTTGCCCTCCTAGGGGAGAGGCCCTCCGACAAATTGGTTTTAACAGTTGCAAAAAATAATAGGGGATTTTGGATCCCTAGATGAAAACAACTGTGTCTCAAGTGTAAATGACAGAGGGGTGTTGTTTGGATGCCTATCCCCACTATTGGTTAAATATTGGTTGAGTTAAGTAAAATTTTATGGATCACTTGAGTTAATGTGATTGAGTGTGTGCACAGGTGATGTTGGAAACTACCTAAAAATGTAAAAGCTGAAATTTAAATGCTGGAAAATCAAAATGATGAATTTAATCTGCTATGCAAACTTTGTTTTACTTGTTGGAATACAAAGGATTAAATATATATATACATATATATATATATATTGAAAGAAGGAATCAAAATAAAAGTCAAAGAGAGATCAACAACAGAGGGTGCTACTGGAAATAAGGGGCAGCTGGCAAGTTGCAGGAAAGAAAATGGAAAAAAGGAAAATCTGAGCGCAGCTATGTAGCCTGATTATGTGGATTAGAGCGCGGGTTTCGGGCTAACAAGTGCGGTCTGGAGTGTGGCTGGCACGCCAGACTATGCAGCGTGGAGCGTGAAATGAGGCAGGTAAGTGCGGCTGGAGGCGCAGGACATGGGGTGATGGGTGCGGTGTGTTGGCGTGGGATGAGGGATGGAAGCTATGTTTTGCAACGCAGAGGGAAGAGTGGTGGCTGCATTTTGCAGCGCAAAGGGTGGGGTGGTAGCTACGTTTTGTAGCGCGAAGGTCGGGGTGGAATTTGTGGTCGGGGACGCAGTGGTAGCGGTTGAACAAGTGGCGGGGGTCGCAGTTGTGAGCGGCAACACAACGGTGCCGATCGTGTTTAGAGGCGGGGGCCATAGGGAGGTGGCAGCAAGCGACAGTTGGGGCCGCGGGATGGTTTTTGGGATATGCTATTGGGTCCGCGTGCAAGGAGCAGCGGGGCATAGTCGAGGCCACGTGCAGAGAACAAAATGTGGAGGTCGGGGCCGTGTGCAGGAAGCAGAAGGCTACGGCCAGGGGCCTTGGCAAGGGGCAAGCAAGCTGCACTGCACGCCGCAGTTGCGGGCTAAAGAGATGAGCTACAGGTCACGTAAAGGAGCCGAACAACCGCGTGCTGGGCCGCGACTGAGGGACAAAAAAACATGCTTCAACGCGCACAAACAGGTGCTAAAAAATATTGCAGCCGTACAAGGAAAATCAAAGGCCTGCAACTAAGTAAAGAAAGAAAAAAATGAAAAATAAACAGAAATAAAAACTAACCAACCAGAGGTTCAGATAGTGGAGTCACCAATCTATAGCATGGGTTTTCACCCTTGCTCGTGCAAAAGAGCACCTGCTAAAGATAATGGAATCCTTAGCAGCAGTTTGAAGAAAAGCAAAAAACTAATTAAATGTAAAAAACAGTAAAAGATCAAGCTAACATGTGCATGGGAAACAAATTTAAACTACAATAATACACATGAAAAAACCACAAGAGATAATGAAATAAAATCTTGATTTCTTTTATAAATGGAAAACAAGGGTTTGCATGAATTTTTCACCTCAAATGTTGAGGCCGGTGGAGTTCTGCAGTTGTAGGGAGTGATGCACCAGGGATCCACATGTTCCTTCACTTTCTCCAAATGCTCAATGGTTGGGCCCAAGGTTGGGTCAAAGGGAAGAACTGTATCTCAAATGGTTGGGCTAGAGTTCTAGAATGATTGGGGAAGCATAAGGGTAGGATAATTTATGGATGGTAAAATGAGGGGCCTCCATCACCTTTTATAGATTTTTGGGTGGTGGAGTAAACCACCATGGTTTAGGTTTTTAGCCCTCTTTTTCCTCTTTTTTGATTTTCTTTTTGAATTTGTTCCCTTTTTATTTTGATTTTGGGAATTTTGGACCCCCTTTTGGGGGTTTTTGTATGTTTTTGAAAGAATTTAATAAATTTGAGGAGGAAAAAGTAATATTTTTCCTTTTTAGGTATCCATTTGGGTTTTTTTGGGGTTTTGGAGGCTAGGATGATAGAGAAATTGGTCACAGGGTTATGTGTCTAAGGGGATGAGTTGGTGAGTGATTTTTAGCTGTTAACAAAATATATATATCAATAAAGAGGGGATGGGTATGTCCATTGATGACGTCAAAGATAGTCCACAGTTTGCTTGTCAGTGTTTTTATCCTGCATCTTTGGTCAACACACTAAGATCCATTGCATTTTTTGGTGCGGCAATCAACTCTGAATTTGTTATTGTTGATATGTGTAATTGTGATAGTCCCTGGATAGAAGAAGATATGCTTGCATTGTTGTATTACTTAGAATCAAATGAAGCGGCATGTACTTGTAGTTTTTTAGCTAATATGGAAAACTCTTGTATGATTTATAAAGCTTTCACACTCTTCAACAAGAAATACAGATAAAAAGGTAATACAGAATCCTACCAAGGGTGTTTATAGAGATTTCTCCAACGACTTGTTTATAGGATTATCTATTATATAGTGTTGGACCATTGGAAGGGATGAGGATTATTTGTCTACTTTTCAAATGGATATGGATTGGAAGTATGAGGGCCTACCAATGATTGATTTACCTTTTCCCAAGGTTAACAATGATAGTTCGAGAAGCCATGTTTTTGCAAAAGAAAGGACACGGGAATTATGGGATCACATAGTTTCCAGACTGGTCTCTTCTCGAGATACAGTTCTTTTGTTGTACGGAGGAGGTAGAGTTCTTAGTTCATTGATTAGGTCACCAGATAGAATAGTTATTTCTATTGTAGAGACAGTACAACAAGAGTTGTTTATGAACAGTTTCCATCATGAATTAGGTATAAAACAAGGTATTTGTTTTAACATTTTCAGATGTCTTATTTCATTGTATTTTACTTTTCTCGGTCGGTTATGTTCAATAACTTATTCAAATTCCTATTCTACTACAGCTTCAAATAAAGAGCACACTCATGTATCGTCCAATCAAATTATAGTATCCGATGACGACATTGAATGTGATAGAGAATCCAAAAAGAACTACAAAATTGGAGAACAAGATGGACAAGAAGGTAAAAATTTATTTTTCAAAGATCGTGGTTAAATTAAATAATTTATGAACGGGGATAGTGACCTTGAATACTTGCAAACATTTATATAAAATGTATACCTGCAAATTTCCAGGTCAAGATGATTGTATACCTATTGCTCAACATGTGGATCATCCACAACCAGGGCTGGCATCGACGATGTCTGTGGATATTATCCAACAAACTTTGTTGGATAATAATGAACTAGGAGAGAGCTTGGACAATAATGAACCAGGAGAGAGCTTGGACAATAATGAACCAGCCGAGAGCTTGTACAATAATGAACCAGGCAAGGGCTTGGTGTCAAAACGCGATATCTCCAGCAATGTTACTCACCACTCAAATGTTGGCCTGGCATTGACAAGTAAAAGACAAAGAATATTTTCTACTTAAATTGATAAAACAAATTTATTTCCGAAATATATATTGACAAGCAATATTTATGTGCAACTCCCCATACCAAAATGTTATTGATATTAGAAATGGAAGGTTTTCTATTTCGTAAGAAAGTCACAAAAAATGACTCCAAAAGAGAAAAAAGGGAAATACAAAATTACTATTGGAGGGAAAAAGTAAAAAAGGGAGAAGAAAGTATTGTTGGTGAATTTGAATTTAAACACAAAGAAACTTCATTTGAGTCACGAACACATGCCATACAATTTTTGAGATTATGTCTTTCAAAATTTTATGTTGGGATTTGGTCATCTAAATGTGGCTTCAATGAGGGGAAGTCACTGTTTATATTTTTTTTGAGGGAAAGCAGTGTAGAAAAATCATATGGGAATTTTTATTTTATTTTTATGGTTTTGAGAGAGATGTACCTACGATAAAGAAGGAAATACACACAAAAATATGGAGCGTGTGTGGGAGGAGTTCCCAATGAAAACTTTGGAAACTAATACATCAATGATTGTTTTGGAGGGTGATGATGTGAAAGCACATCCATGTGAAAACTGTATTTTGAGTAAGCCCTGTATTGCATTGTCCGCTAGGATAGATAGTGAATTGGTACATCGACTTTGGCAGGGTTTTAGTAAAATGCATGAATCAGATGATATCAAAACCTTCAATTCCTTCTTCTATTGAGTGACATCCATGAAATATAACCTATCATTCCCTATTTCTAGATGTAACCTATGGAGATTTTAAATCGTTCAATGTGTTTTCTATTTTTTCCTGTGACGACGTTATTTTCGTCTGAATCTAACATATTATTAGTTCAGTGTGATGATTTTATTAAATCATTTGAATATGTGAAATTTTGGGTGACTTTTGTATTAATATTTGGAAATCAAAATATCCATTTATAGTTGCATGTTTGTGATCATTAACTTCATGAGCGAAGTGTTGTTGTTGTTGGTATATATATAGTAATGGTTCTTTATGCAGTCCGAATATCACTGCAAAAGAAACTATTGGTACTAGGAGTAGAGGGATTTATCTTTGGAGTTCAGATGTTATTCAGCATTGAAGATTCTTCCAAACAACGTCATTTTGTCCATAATTTCCATCGTTATTATGAACGGATGTTCATCCTTGATATTATTAGTGTTTCCAGAGAACATTTCGATGTTGATCTGTGGTTTTCCTCACTCGACAACATGGAAATTAAAAAATTCCTTGGTATATTTGAATGGTTTAAGAACGAAGATTTTGTATTTATTTGGGTCGAGAGCAATGTAAAATTAGTACTATTTATAATTACTCAATGTCGGCATACTATAATGTTGGTGAAGTACCGAACATATAAAAAAATTTGTTCAAGGATGTACTTATCCAATATGGAGATATATATAAAAAATGGATATGTTGTATATAGATGAAGGGAAATATCAATTGGAAATTTGTGCATGAAACCCCGAGTGGAATTCTGACACTTGCAGTGAAGTGTATCGTTGTGTGTCTGTGAAGGAGCTCTGGTGGGTTAATTGTCGAATTGACAAGGATTTGGTTAGAAATTGTTGCTTTGGTAGTGCCTGGTAGAGATTATTTCATATTTCCCAGTTATTTATTTTTTTTCCCCTGTGAGTGATCTGAGGGGGTTGGTGAGTTATCTCTGGTTAGTGTCTGGATCTCGGCTCGAGAGTGGACTTGGGAGCTAAAATAATATAGGCTAGACAAGTTCTACGGTTGGGTGGAGCATGGCTCACACGAAGTTAGTTGCTTGTTTCAAGACATAATTCTCAGATAATTATATTCAAGATTCTAATTTTCTATAGATTCTCTGTTAAATGATAATTTGAGAGAAAGTAATACTGAGATTTCATGGTTTTGAATTCATATTATGTTATATATTAATTCTCTGCAAGTATGCTTTGAGAAATTATGCTTGCGGCATTTTTGTGGATATGAAATATAATTTGGGTACAAATGAAATTTAAAAGAATTATATTTTGGGAAATCATATTTTATGGGTTGAAATAATAAATTCCTTGTTTTAATTTAATCCCTGAGAATATAATAACCATTAGATAGAATTTCCATAATTGAATTAAATTATGGAAATTGATGGTAATTTTCTGTTTAAAGTATTTATTTGGCTACATTTAGAAAAATATGAACGAAATAACTCGTTCATATTCTCTATGTATTTGAAATTGGAACTTAACGAATGGCTAGAAAATGACCTAGTTTTTAGGAATTGGTAAAAATGGTTAAAATGGAGTTATGGTGAAAATCTATGAAAGATAATGAGGAATAAATTTTCAACTATAAATCATACCCTAAATTATGCATGGTTTATAAATACCATGAGCTAAGTTATAATTGCAATTATTATTTTGAATTGGTTTATTGTTTTAGTTTAAAGAGATGATTTAGTTAACTAAAGCAAAACAAAATTGGTTGTATGGTTTACAAAAACCATGGACTGGTTTAGTTATGTAAAAGTTTTGAAATTAAACCGGGCATATCTTCCTCTTTGTTGTGGGCATATCTTGATTTTGGTTTTATGGTTTACAAAAACCATGGACTGGTTTAGTTAAGTAAAAATTTTGAAACTAAACCGGGCATATCTTCCTCTTTGTTGCAGGCATATCTTGATTTTCACTACGGGCATATCACGTGATCCTTCTTCCTTGTGTGATCCTTCTTCATTCCGGGAATATCTCCCTTCTTGTTGACATTGTAATCCTTCTTCCTTTGCGTGCATATCTTCCTTCTTGTTGACATCAATGCCAACACATTATTCAACACGACTTCCACAATAAATGGTAGGGACTGGGACATTGGCTAAGTTATAACATATAAACAATATTTATCCCAACTTCCTACTTCCGAAAATAAGGATCGCCCACCCCTTCGTTTAATAGATAATTGTGAACACCAATATCTAGTAATTTGTCAGAGATATGAATCTAACTAGACTAGCTTACCTATCTATGCAAAACAATAACATATGAACAATAAGTACAAAAAGAGAACAAGAGAAAAGAGTACACCAGATATACGTGGTTTACCCAATTGGGCTACGTCCACGTGAAGATAGTCTTCTATTATCTCCAGAATATCTCCCTCAAGCTTACAAGAGAGCAATGCCAATAACCCCAATACAATATAGAAAGATCATGATAATATGATCCACACTAGTGATCACAGTGGATGAATGGATTATACTCCCTTGACTATATTATATACTAAGAGATGAGGAGGAATTACTCTCACATATTACATGTGGGATAATATAATTATCCATAATAACATCTCTTTATATGATAATGAATATCAAGAGTATATTTTACCATAATGAATATGGGATAAATGTATTACTCTTTTACATAAGATTGTGGATGTCTTCCAACATAATACAAAGACATTATTACCTTCCAAGGAATATAAAATATTCCAACACAATTCACATGTATCCAGAATGGTGAACACAAGAAGGATCGACCGACCCTTTTTGGAGTCTAGAACTATTAGGAAAATAATACCGAGAAGAAGAAGGGTCGCCCGCCCCTTCATTTATGAGGGAATTGTGAAAATATTCAACCTACGAAGGCAAGGCCTTGAATTCATGTATATCCATAATGGTGAAGAGTGGAAAATTACTAAGCACAAGAAGGGTCGGCCGACCCTTCCTTTAGTATATAATTGTGAACACCAATATCCAACAATTCACCTGTATCGAGAATGGTGAACACAAGAAGGATCGAATGACCCTTCTTGGATTCTAGAACTAGTATGAAAATAATATTGGGCAGAAGAAGGGTTGGCCGCCCCTTCATTTATGAGGGAATTGTGCAAATATTCAACCTACGAAGGCTAGGTCGTCAATTCATGTATATCCAGAATGATGAAGACTGGAAAAGTACTAAGTATAAGAAGGGTTGGTCGACCCTTCATTTAACAGAGAAATGTAAAAATATTTAATCTACTAAGGTTGGGACAATAATTCCCGACTACCTACTTCCACAGTAAATGGTATGGATCGGTACATTGGCTAAGTTATAACATATAAACAATATTTATCCTGACCTCTGACTTCCGACAAGAAGGATCGGTCGCACCAATATCCATCAATTCACATGTATCCAGAATGGTGAACAAAAGAAGGATTGAGCCATCCTTCTTACAGTCTAGAACTATTATGAAAATAATACTGGGTAGAAGAAGGTTCGGTCGCCCCTTCATTCATTTATCTCGGGCCTCATTCAAAAATGGGGAATTGGTAAAAGAGATTCAACTTCAAATGACCGTCATATTATACAGACAACATTTAATTTAGTGATTTGTATATTTTTGACAACTTCTACATTTAATTGATTTAAATTCTATTGGACAATTCTCAAATTATTTATGGACATAGCATTATGTATCTGGTGATGTGTTTCAAACATTGTTTCAAAAATTGCAGAACATGAAAGAAATTTAATTAGAAACATTGAAACATAATATTTTATTGACTATGTTGTGTGTGTATAAAGCGGGTATATCATGTGATCCTTCTTCCTCGCGGGCATATCTACCTTCTTATTGACATTGTGATCCTTCTTTGTCTAAGATGCTCAAATGCTTCTTTGGATAGTGGTTTAGTGAAGATATCAACTATCTATTCCTTTGTATCAACATATTCCATTTTGAAAACCTTTTGTGACACTTGGTCTCTTAGAAAGTGATATTTTATTTGAATGTGCTTTATCTTGGAGTGCGATACAGGATTTTTTTATATGTTTATGGCACTAGTATTGTCACAGTTTATCACTATGGGATGCTCATACTTCACAAGTAAATATTCCAATGTCTACTTCATCCAAATGACTTGAGTGCAACATAATGCAACGTCATTATATTCAGCTTTTGTTGTAGATAGTGCAATGGAGGGTTGTTTCTTGCTTGGCCATGATGCCAAACAGTCTTCCCAAGTGGAATGTTGCTCCACTGGTGCTCTTTCGGTCATCAATACTTCCTGACCAATATGCATCAGTGAATGATTTTAAGGTAAAGTCTTGACCTTTTGGGTACCATAAACCATACTCCATAGTACCTTTTAAATATTTGAGAATTCTTTTTACTGTTGTTACATGTGTTTCATTCGGAGCTGATTGGAATCTAGCAACCAGTCCTACATTTTGCATCACATCCGTTCATGTAGCTGTCACATATAGTAGGTTACCTATCATAGATCTATACATAGCATGATACACTTCCAAAGATTCATCATCCTTACTTAACTTACAACCAGTGATCATGGGGGTACTAACAAGCCTGGAGTCTTCCATCTTAATTTATTTTAGCATCTCTTTAATGTACTTGGTTTGAGAAATGAAGAGCCCTTTGTCTGATTGAGTGACTTGTAATCCTTAGAATAATGTTAGTTTGTTCGGGTACACAGGGTACTACCAAAGGACCGAACACCAAGAGCAACCACTTCACACAAACAGATCACAGATCAACACATCGATGTTTTGACGTGGTTTAAACCCTCTTGAGGGAAACACTCCACGGCCCCGGCCAAATAGCTTCTACGAGACAATTTATTATGCAAAGAAAGAAAGTTACAAATGAGCTTCTCATAATCGATCAACTAAACAATGACCCTCCATGCTCTTTAAATAGAGATCATGGACCAATCGGGTGTTAAGCCACGGATCAAGGTTAGGTTTGATCTAAGAGAAGTTGAGCCGTCGGATCACTCTATGTCGGAAACATATCGTGACCGTCGGATTAAGTATTTACAAATGCATACTAATGCATACTAAAGAAACACACTATCCCTAATGGATATATTACACAAGTTGATCTTAACTAACTCCTAAGTGTCTAAATATCCTAACATCCCCCCTTAAGAACAACTTGTGATAGGATTGAAGGATTTACAAAAGTGACACTATTAGGAGAAGGAAGGAGGCATTAGAGCCTATCCCCCCTTAATGACAAGTTCCTGAACTCCTAACATAGATCGAAGTTTAGAAAACTTCGCTTCTGTAAGAGACTTGGTGAAGATGTCTGCAACTTGATCATCTGTAGGGAAAAAGAGCACTTCAAGAACCCGATCATGAACAAGATTTCTGATGAAGTGCATATGTAGCTCAATGTGTTTGCTGCATTGATGTAGAACTGGATCTTTGGAAATCTTGATGGCACTTTGATTGTCGCACCAAAGTGGAGTAGGCTACTGCTGCTCGAATCCAAACTCTGAAAGGATCTGTCGAATCCATAAAGATTCCTGACTGGCATTAACTGCTGCTCGATATTATTCCTCTGCTGAAGAAAGAGCAAGAGCTTGTTGTTTCTTACAAGCCCAAGTAATAGGTCCAGATCCCAGACTGAAAACATAACCTGCAGTAGACTTTCGATCATCAGGATCACCGACCCAATTTGAATCAGTGAAACCAACCAACAAAGGTTTCCCCCCTGTACTGTAATGAATCCCAAACTGAACTGTACCTCGAATATATCGAAGTATTCTTTTAGCTGCTTTCCAGTGACTTTCATGAGGTGTATGCATATAACGGGCAACTCGACCAACGGCAAAGGAAAGGTCAGGACGGGAATGAGTCAAGTATAAGAGACTACCAACAAGCTGACGATATAAGGTGGCATCGACTTCAGGTGAAGTACAAGTGGCAGAAAGTTTGACTCCAAACTGGAAGGGAGAAGGGGCTGGTGTACAATCTTCCATGTGAAAGCGACGAAGAAGGTCACAAGCATACTTAGACTGAGAAATAAAGATTCCTTCTTTGGTTTGCAGGACTTGGAGACCAAGAAAATAATGCAAATGTCCTAAGTCTGACATTTCAAAATTTTGTTTAAGACTGGATTTCACATGGGTTATAAGCTTAGGGTCACTACCAGTAAGAATAAGGTCATCAACATATAGAAAAGTATGATGAGATGGTTTCCTACTTTCTTGGTATAGACATTGGGGTTAGAATGACATCTAGAAAAACCAGTGTCAAGGAGAAAGTTATCCATTTTGGCATACCAAGCTCTAGGAGTTTGCTTAAGGCCATATAAGGATTTCTTAAGGCGGCAGACAAGGCTAGAGTTATTCTGAACATAGCCAGGAGGTTGTTCCATGTAAATTTCCTCCTGTAAATAACCATGTAAGAAGGTAGACTTGACATCGATTTGATGGAATTCCCAGTTGTGTAAGGCTGCAAGGGAAAGAACAAGGCGGATGGAGTTCATTTTTGCGACAGGAGCAAAGGTTTCATTGTAGTCAATCCCTTCAACTTGGGAAAAACCTTTGGAAACTAACCTTGCCTTAAGTCTTTCAACACTTCCATCTGATGCATACTTAGTTCTGTAGACCCATTTACATCTGACAAGTTTTCTTCCTTTTGGAAGAGGTACAAGATCCCAAGTATCGTTCGCCATTAAGGAACGATATTCTTCATCCATGGCTGCATCCCAATCTGGATTCCCTGAAGCTTCTACAAAAGTTTCTGGATCATGATTCTCGGAAACTTGAGCCAAAAGAGAAGAGGCTCGCTGAAACTGAGAACGTGTTCAACGTTGATCTCTAGGATCACCGGCAAGATCACCAGCTGCTTCACATGTTGAACGGACCCATCGAGGAAGCACTTGTGCTGGTACAACTGGAGGAACATGAGCAGGCGGAGGTGGATTTTCATCCTCACTGTCATCATCAGAAACTGGAGTTGGAAACCTGTCAAGGAAGTTGGAAGAAGAATAAGAAGAAGGCACAAACGCCGAATCAGGCTCGCAGGCCACAGATGGCACAATCGCCGAGTTAGGCTCGCAGGCCAAGAGATTTTCATCAAATTTAACATCTCTTCTAATGATTATAGCATGAGAATGTGGTTGAAGAAGTCTATAACCTTTTACATCTTCAGAATATCCAACAAATATGCACTTTTCACTTTTAGGCTGCAATGCTTTCCGTTTTTCATCCGGAATGTGAGCCCATGCTTCACTACCAAACACACGAAAGTGACTTACATCAGGTTTAATTTTACTCCATGCTTCTTCCGGTGTTATACCTTGTAATGCTTTTGTGGGGGTGCGATTAACTATGTAATGTTCGGGTACACAGGGTACTACCAAAGGACCGAACACCAAGAGCAACCACTTCACACAAACAGATCACAGATCAACACACCGATGTTTTGACGTGGTTTAAACCCTCTTGAGGGAAACACTCCACGGCCCCGGCCAAATAGCTTCTACGGGACAATTTATTATGCAAAGAAATAAAGTTACAAATGAGCTTCTCATAATCGATCAACTAAACAATGACCCTCCATGCTCTTTAAATAGAGATCATGGACCAATCGGGTGTGAAGCCACGGATCAAGGTTAGGTTTGATCTAAGAGAAGTTGAGTCGTCGGATCACTCTATGTCGGAAACATATCGTGACCATCGGATTAATTATTTACAAATGCATACTAATGCATACTAAAGAAACACACTATCCGTAATGGATATATTACACAAGTTGATCTTAACTAACTCCTAAGTGTCTAAATATCCTAACATAGTTCTCCCAACAAAGACATTTCAAATTATTTCTTCATATTTGAAGCAAAGTATGCACTCAGGATTTGTAGATCACTTCCAAATATGCTATCATCTACATAGACAACAACAATGATCATATTATCATTTTCAAACTTTATGTAGAGATTACTGTCAGTGGCCCCTCTTCCGTATCATTGCTACTTCAAGTAATATAGAATTATTTATTCCTTATTATGGGGGTTTTATGAATGACGTTTTTCATTCTCACCTTTGCATGCTTTGATCACAATAAAAAAAATTAAATAACGCTTGTTTTTATGTATTTTCATGATTTGCGGGAGTCCTTGTTTTTCTTGGAAATACATCATTTCCGCAATTCTACAATCCACATCATTTTTTATGAGTTTGGATTTCTTGCTTCCGCATTTCCACAACCCGCAATGCAGATTGCGGAAGTCATAAAGCATTTGATCAATACAAATCAGATTTCCGGTTCTGCCTTTTTGCATTCTGCAATGCAGATTGCGGAATGAAGAAACCAAAATTAAAAAAATAAAATTTCATCGTCTTTTACAAACCCGCAAATATATTGCCGATTGCGAATACCTAAATTTCTTAAAATCGTTCTCCCAATTCCGCAATCCTGCAACCCGCAACGCGGATTGTGAGAAGATCAAATTTTTTACCATAATTTTTCCCGCTCCACATTTCCGACTTCGGGTTGTGGATTGCGGAAATGATAAACTTCCCAACATTCAATTTGCACATCCGCAATCCCACAACCCGCAATGCGGATTGCGGAAGGCTTAAGTCACAAAGTTTCAAAAAGTGCATTCGCAATTCCGCAATCCGCCTTTTTCTTTGTTTAATCTTGAACATGGATTTACTTTAGATCTACGGTCCTATTTTAAATTCTCTAATAACATTTTAGGGTTAAATAAACTGAGTAAAATTATCTTTTTACCATTTTCACGTTGCAATTTTACCTTCAGTAAAATAATTTCACTGCGGATTTTATCCTTCTACCAGCTTTTCTATTCTTTTCCACAGGTTTACAAGTAAGTCTCTTGTTCTATGTCAATCATATGCTTAGTATTTGGAAATTGAAAATCAATTTTAATTAAAATCTTTTTCCGTTTTTATCAGAAAAAAACCCATTTTTCAATAACGTCATTTTCTTTTTCTTTATTTCCACAACGCCATTTTGCTGAGGAGTCCTTGGAGCTGAAAATTGTCTTTTAATTCCATGGGTTTTGTTAGCACTCCGAATTTTTCCTTTGGTTGTAGAAGGATAATCTGAAGGTAACTCTTTCAAACCAATCTTTATGAGGGAAACTAGCATTTTTCCTACCAGAGATGGCTCTCTCAAAAATGGATATAATGGCTAGAGATATTTCAAACCGATTTTACTTTAAATTGTGAGAGGCTAAAAAATATAGATACCAATGGGAATGGAGTCAAAAACTATAAAATTTAAAAATCAACAAATTTTTAACAATGAAATTTTTTGCGAAGGCAAGGTAGTTATCTTTTTACAGTCAAATTCTTGTTTGGAAGGTGGTATTTGAAGAAAGAATGACAATCCATCAACATCAAGCATCAATCAAGGATTAATCTAACATTTAATTTAGAGGAAAATATGTGAATACTTTGATCCGATTAAACCAAAGCATAGTTACATGATATCTGATTTAAAACAAACTCTCATCAAAGCATGAACGAAAACATAATGGAAAGATAATTACTGGAAATAACAAATCACACGAGCAAAGGGAAAATACAGACTGTAAATTAATAACATAGGAATCTTTACTATTGAAAATATGCATCAACTCTACTCGGCCATCTTTATTCAAAATTGAAGGGCTCAATACAAAACGAATATCTCTTCACGGGTTCCAACCCTTACTACGTTGCCAAAAATTGCCTTTTATACATTGTAAAACCTCTTGAGGTAAAACCCTAATTGCTTCATAACTAAAAATAATAAATTATAAACTAACTATTACGTTCCATTTCGGTCAAAATTTATACAGTTTCCAAAATTTCTCAGAATATAACATTTGATGTCTTTCTATTGGTTGTAGCTGCTGACAGGGATTCTTTCTCGAACAGTAGTCTTCAAGTGTGAAAATTGTACTTCATTTTCCCATATATATCCACTGTCTTCCATTGCTCTGTAGAAGGTACCTCATAACTAGTCATCTCCTTGACCAGAACTTTCATCTCTATGTGCTCTACAATGGAAATTGGAGGAATCTTTTCACCTATCATGGCCAGCTGGTTTAAAATTTCAAAATCATCTGAAAGTTTCTCTAGTAGAATTTTCCGTGTTAGAACATGAGTCAAATATTCAATTTATCATGGTTCATCCTGATGTTAAATAGTAAATCCTTATAATTTTTCTAGGAAATCAACTCATTATTTTCATCCCAAAAAGAAGGCAGTTCCTTTTGTATTAGATTTTCAAATCCCTTTTTGAAGTCTTCAACCTGTTTCTTCATATGTTCTACTCTAGCCTAAACATTCTCAATGTGAGAATGTTTTCCAAGGACTCTCCTAGCCCAAGTTATGACCGTTACCCTATTTTTGATATCCATTGCTTTCAGATAATCTTTTGTTAGAGTATTTAAGAAACTTATGGTATTATGGGTTGTATCTTTTGGTTTCTGATCTAAAACTTCTCTCATTGTTGTCCAACTTTGTAAGCTATCATCTACTATGGCTTCCTTTGTCTTCATAAAATTTAAATAAGGCCTGAATTTTGCAGTCTCATTTATGATTGAATCCCAAATCAAATGCTTTGCACCTTGAAATGGTAGTTGTCCTATCACTTGATTTATGAACCTCTGATTTATGTCTACCAATTCTTTATTCTTATTTGTCAACTCTTTTATTTCGTTTTCTTTTTCTGATTTTCCTCTTCTAGTCTTTGTTTTTCTTCTTTTAGTTCTTTGATCTCCACCTCTTTCAAGCTAACTTGGGACATATCTTCATTTATATCATTTGTGCTTGCTTCTTTGTTTCCTTGATATGTTCCTTGCTTCTATTGTGCTATATTTTCCAATTTGGCCTTTAGATATTCAATTTGAGTCTTAAGACTCAATCTATCTTTCTCCCAACTTACCTATTTTTCTTCAAACTTGAGCAATTTAGCTCTACAGTCATCCAATTCTTGAGATAAAGTTTATTTTTCTTGTTCTAACACAGTTAATTTAGAGGCTTGAATTAACTGAGTTGCTGAAATTTTAGGCTTTTTCTTAAGTAATTGGACAGTGTTTTATTTCTCATCTAAAAGCTTCTTACTTGCCTCCCTCTATTTGGTTCATCATTGCTCTCCACCAGGTCATCTTGAAATATTTTTATTTGCTATTGATGAGCTTTGTTCTCTATTTTCTCTTGCTTCAACTGGATTTCCATCCTATTCACTGTATTCTGTAGTTTTTCCACTTTTAAAGTACCTTTCATCAAATGAGTATAAATCAACTCTTCAGTCTGTCTATGTAGTTGAATTTTATCAAGGACTGGTATCTTCTGCAAATTCAATTTCATTTTTATGATCTTATCATCAGACGATACGTCCAAATTCAAAGTATTTTTGGCTGGATCTTTGCTGGTCATCAGAGTAATTTCTGAATCAACAACATTCCTGACTTTTGCAAACAACTTATGCATTGCTTCTACTGCTGTTTATTTTTCTTGCCCATATTTTACATATATTTCAGATCTTGATTGAAATTTGCTAGAATCACCTACAGCTCTTGCCTCATCAAATTTGTATTCTTGTACTTGAATTTCTGGCCCTTGGTATTTTTCTTTTTTCTTTCCCTTTTATTTTTCAAATACAACTACTTCATCTTACTGGCTTGATTTTAATCTTTGCGGCTTCTCTTTCTTCCTCCATCTACGTATCAGTACTTTCATACAAACTTCTTTTACTTGTTGCTTCAATATTTCTTGGGGTAGGTACCAACTCAACCTAAACTTTATCCAAGGTAGAAGGATTAGCGTGTGAAATTCCTGAAACTTCTGTGTATGATTCATATTGTAGTAAATTTTCCATCTCTGTCAATCCTTCAACCTCCCGGTGATCAAAGTATTTACTTTTTTTATGTTGCCTTCTTTGAGAAATAACACGACAAGGATCATAATTTATAGAAATGGATTTCCTAAAACTCAGTTCTTCTAAATGTTTTTCTACAAAAGGGAGAGCATTCTTGTTCTTGATGATAAAAGGACCAATTTTTAAAGGGAAAGGGAAATTTATATCTGAAGCTTTCCTGAAAGCTAGAAAATTGTCATTTTCTACTGTCAATTTATGTCTGATAAAATCAAAAGAAAAAACTCTCACATTAAAAAAGGATGGTAGAATATAGGGCTCCTTAACAAATCCATAAAGTATTATCACTGTATGTTGCTTCAGTAAAAACCAATCTCCAATTTATTTTTCTAGGCTTAATTGCATCAGGGTATTCATCTCTGATAATACTCTAGGCAAATTTTCTCCAAACATCAATCTGTATACTTTTGATAAAAGAAAATTCATAAAATTAAACATATTGTTTTCCATTGTTTCTGAAAACACTGCATGTGGGAAATGTAAATCTTTTTCACTGAAAAACAGGAGCATTTTCATCTGGTGTGTCTGGAATCTGAAATGTTTGGAAGTGTGGAAATTCACTAACTGAGAGTGGATGTTCCCAGCAAATAATTCATCAAATTTAAGGAAGGGCACTTGACTATAATCCATTTTTGGTTTACCATCACTTAATCTAAAAATCAAACTTAACTGGACCTTTGTGACCATGGAATCATCATCCAACCCTAAAAACTGTGAAATGAGTGACAAAACTAACTCTGAATTTTCATCAAAAAAATTAATGTCAATTTGATAGGGGGTGTTATCAATGGAAAGGTCAGGTTTTAGACAACTAGTCATGAAGGTTTGTTTGGTCTCAAGGTATGACTCTATGTATTGGCTAACTAGGGCTTCTTCGTAAAAATCTTCCTAGTCGTGGGAGGAAAGTAGGGGTACTCCTAGAGCTTTCCTAATGGTAGATGCATTTACAGGGAAAATAATTTTGGTTTTTGATGAATTCATAATGACTCTTTCACTCTGAGAATAATTTACTGCACACCACGAAACAAAATCCGGAAACCCTAAAGCTTGTTCTGGAAAAAAATGGATAAAACCAAACTTATAAACATTGTGCACATCTAAATTCTGTGTATATAAACCCTCCAACTTGCTTTTGTTTTCTGAAAGTGAGAATTTAACCATTATGGGGTCATGAATGTCATTATCTCTGTCCTCTAGGGTTTCTTCTATCCTCGTAGTTTCAACATTCTGAGGGACTGTTTCACTACTTCCTTCCATTATGTAAACATATCTAGTTAATTTCACAAGTTTCGAAGGACGCAATTGGCACGGACAGGTTGAAAAAACTAAGCTTTGTTGTTTTCCTGCAGCAAAAACATGCTCCAATCATCCGTCGTTGAAAAGAAAAAATTCAACTTTTGACGTGCCCTTGTATTTTATACACCCCCGAAGGTGGTTTCGCAACGCGAGAGGGTGGTTTTCCTTATCGCTTACTCTGATTGAGAAATGATGTGGAGATTACACGCGTACAACGATATGGTATTTCTCAACCGCTATGACCTCCAGTTGGTCGTGTGTGTTGGCGGCACGAAAAGATTATGGGTCGTCGATATAACCGCCCCTTTATCGAATAGTCGTTGATCATGGTGTGCCTTTAACACCGCCTGAATTGACTTTTTGGCGCACTTTATCTTCGTTATCCTCCTCGCTTCTTCCCCAGTGAAACCTTTCCCCTATCGTCTATCTATCCATTTCCCCGCCAACAATCATCGATCATTTCTATTCTTTAGCGTCACCCTTTAATTTTTCGGGGGATTTTGCTTCCACTATTCATCTCGCTTCTTTTCCAGCGAAAATCATCTTCCACCATCGATCTTCTCCAATGCAATCGTGACCATTGATCATTTCACATGACTTCCAAAAGACTTTGCTCAGCTCTTTAGCTCCTTTTTGGTATAGCCAATGGTCATATGAACCATTTTTTTCAGGACTTGGGGCTATTCTCACCATTTTTACATTATATCAAGACTTATTTTTATCAATCTTTTTCCCATTCAAAATTCAAAAATAGTGTGTCAACAAGTTTCAAAAAAATCATTGAATTTGTTTCAGGTAAACTCGCCTCCATTATCTGACCTTAAACATTTGATTTTTAGATTTGTATCATTTTCAACCATCGCCTTAAAAATTTTAAACTTCTCAAAATCTTATGATTTATCTTTGAGGAATGTTACCCAATTTATAACATATAAACATATAAACAATATTTATCCCGACTTCTGACTCCTGACAAGAATGATCGGTCGCCCCTTCGTTTAGTATATAGTTGTGAACACCAATATCCAACAATTCACCTGTATCCAGAATAGTGAACACAAGAAGGATCCACCGACCCTTCTTGCAGTCTAGAACTATTATGAAAATAATACTGGGCAGAAGAAGGGTCATCTGCTCCTTCATTTATGAGGAAATTGTGCAAATATTCAACCAACGAAGGCCAAGCTGACAATTCATGTATAACCAGAATGGTGAAGACTGGAAAAATGCTAAGCACAAGAAGGGTCGGTCGACCCTTCATTTAGTAGATAATTGTGAACACCAATATCCAGCAATTCACCTGTATCTAAAATGGTGAACACAAGAAGGATCGAATGACCCTTCTTGTAGTCTAGAAATAGTATGAAAATAATACTGGGCAGAAGTAGGGCCAGTCGCCCCTTCATTTATGAGGAAATTGTACAAATATTCAACCTACGAAGGCTAGGCTATCAATTCATGGATATCCTGAATGGTGAAGACCAGAAAAATACTAAGCACAAGAAGGGTCGACCTACCCTTCATTTAACAGAGAAATGTAAAAAATTTAATCTACGAAGGCTGGGACGACAATTCCCGACTATCGATTTCCGTAATAAATGGTAGGTATTGGGACATTGCCTAATTTATAACATATCAACAATATTTATCCCGACTTCTGATTTCCGAAAAGAAGGATCGGCCGCCCCTTCTTGCAGTATAGAAATATTATGAAAATAATACTGGGAAGAAGAAGGTTCGACCGCACTTTCATTCATTTATCTTGGGCCTCATTCAAAAATGGGGCATTGGTTGAAGACATTCAACTTCAAATGACCATCATATTATACACACAACAATTCATTTAGTGATTTGTATATGTTTGACAACTTCTACATTTAATTGATGTAAATTTTATTGGACAATTCTCATATTATTTATGGACATAGTATCATGTATCTGGTGATGTGATTCAAACATTTTTTCAAAAATTGCTAAACATGAAAGCAATATACTTAGAAACATTGAAACATAATATTTTATTTACTGTGTTGTGTGTGTGTGTGTTTTTGTTTGCAGATACTAGAATATTTGCTACAAGTAAACCATTGATTATTTTCGATTTCAATGGATTTTTGTTACACGCAGTTCATAAAAAAATGAAATTCGTCGATTGCCACGAACACTGGATATCGATTCAACCACAAAGTATTATTTTACGTCCAGGATTTAGGGAATTTTTTGAAAAAATATTTAGTATATTTGAAGTTGGGGTATGGACATCTGCACAACAAAAAAATGTTGACGAGTTTTTTCCAACACTATTACAAAGAACGGGATTGCAAAGGGAAGAATTTAGACTAATTTTAACACAAGATATTCTTCTTGCATAGCCAGAGAGGGTTATCAGGGTGATGGAAATCCTTATGTATTTCTCAAGCCTTTAAACAAAGTTTGATACATTTTGATCCATGGTTGGGATGCTATGAATACAGTGATTTTAGATGACTCGAAAGAAAAACATGTTTGTAACGAGGAAGGGAACTGTATTATAAAAAAAAACGTATACTTGCCAAGATGTCAATGACACATTCTTGTTAGATCGATTATGGCCTTGCTTGCTGCACCTGAATGGTGTGAGTGATGTGAGGTCAATTGTGAATAAAATGAAAATGAAAGTATTTTGTTAAATAATACACTTGAATGTTTGTTTGTACTAGTATGTTCAATTTCACTATGATTATAATTCTTGTAAAGTGCCGAGTTTGGTTTTTGAAAATGCAAAATCAGAGTTTGAAAGTGATAAAATATGTTTTTAAATTTCAAAATAAAGTATTGGAAGTGTCAAAAGTAGCTTTCCAAAAGGGGAAAATTATGTTCTAAAAGTGCCATTATCATATTTATCATATCGGAAAAGCGCAAAAACCAATTTCAAAAGTGGCGACATCAAAAGAAAAAGTATGCTTTTGGAACCTGTATTTGGCACTTTTGGAAACGGATTTGGCACATTCAGAACTGGTTTGGGCACTTTTGGAACTGGATTTGGCACTTTTGGAACCGGTTTTGTCACTTTTGGAACCTGAATTTGGCACTTTTGGAACCGGTTTTAGCACTTTCGGAACCGGATTTGGCACTTTTGGAACAAGTTTTGGCACCGTTTGGAACCCGGATTTGGCACTTTTGGAACCGGATTTTGCTTGATTTTGGGGTTTAGAAAGGTTTTTTTTTACCCGTGTTCAAAGTGACTTGGACTAGAATAAGTCCAAGTTTAATGAAATTGGCATTTTAACCATAAATGAAGTATGTGTACCTGAGTGTAGAGTCGAATAAGATATAAGGGTCGTGCACCATGTTTGGTGAGTTCATGTGAATAGAACCAATAACCCAAGTTAGCCATGGAGGTAATACCCCAGAATCAATAATAAATCTATCAAGGAGTCTATAATTAAAGAAGGGAAACCAATCATTATATCCAGGAATGAGGGCATAAACCTTACCAGGAAAGCAACACCAGAATGATAACTCATGTTCTAGTTAGCAATGGAAACCCTAGGTGAGAGTGCAAGCCAAATATCTATGTCAAAATCATGCATAGAAAAAAACAAAGAAGGTTAAGTGACCTGCAGATCTATATTCACATGAAGGAGAAATCAAATAAGATGATTGTATAACAATAAAAGAAAAAAAAATCATTTATATTTTACATTTCTAAATGTTTTACCAAGGTGGCCATCATGCCCGATCAGTGTTTGATTGCCACTCATACTAACTTAGGCAGAGGAATGAAATAACGAAGGAAAGAGAGCAGCAAAACTAGAACCCATCTACGTATCTTAAGAGTTTTAAATCCATCAGGAAAAGGTGTAAGAGCTTATTTATTTCCATGAACATAATACTCGACAACGGCCTTTAAATTATAGGAAGCTTATCTGGATGATAATTGATATGAATAATGACCGATTTAAAGATGGCCATTTCTGGCTCCTTCTCGAATTTTCTAAACATCACTTTGTTATTCAAAAGGAGATAATAATACATTGCTCTCCTTGATGCATGAATACCTTCATAGCCTGGATGAGAGGGAAAAAACAATAGCTCATTAGATATTTCCCGATCCCAAGCATTCTCCTTGGAAATTCGATCTAAAACTGAATCCAAAATCTCGATTGAAGGATTGGTGGGTCTAATGTAGAAAAACCCAAATCCTCATTTTTGTGATCATAATGAGACCAACCAATCGAAGCATCATCGAAGACATCATTGTACCCATATGCAGATAAATTAGTTTGTGTGTCCATTTGTCATGGATTCAACATCGCAATCCCTATAAAGAAAATCAAATGGGTTCAACAGATAGAAAAAATCTACATCAGACAACAATACATTGTACCCCAGCTGCAAAAACTCCCTCAATAAATGGAATTTCAAGCAATGTTAATGCTTTATAATTCACTACCAATTTCTCTAGCTATTTGCTGGAATAAATAGTATAGAAAATAGAACCCTTTTGGTGCAAGATGGCAGTCCAAACATTGTAAAAGCAAGAATAAAATAGAACCATGAAATTTAACCATTCTAGTAAGTGATCTACAGGAAAGCATAATTAACAAGGAACCTGTCTTGCACTTTATTCTTAATGAAAGATTATCTTCTAGGCAGTAAAATTGAACTCCAATATTTGCAGCGTTTAGGCACAAGCTAATTTATTGAGAAACAACAGAATGCAGGGACTGACACAGTCAAGGATGCCAAGGAAAACTATACAATGTAAAATGATGCAACCATAGAACTCCAAAAAGCTAAAGAAAGAAACATGGTCTAAAAGAAAACCTCAATCTTCTGAAAAATGGTGTTTCTTAAAGAGATTAGAACTTTTTTTTTAGAGAGAATAGAACTAAAAATGTTGCTTCTACCATTGACCTTGTTATTCAAGATGATGTCCATTGGGTTAAAGGCATGATGGTTATTCTTGGAATGACCAAATTAAAATTTAAAATGTTACACAAATTGCATGATACTCATTTTTCTAGCTACATAGGATACATTAAGAGTATGAGATGTCACTCAAACTATTGAGCAAGTAGTACATATATCAACCACAAGACCTTTTGTTGCCACTACCAATTTAGAAAGTAATCATATGGATTTTTTCCTATGGAAAAGCTTTGAAGGGACTGACAACAAACTTAGCAAGCCTTTGTATTGTATAGAGTCATAGACATTGTTCAAGAAACCAAAATTCCTCTTTGTGAGAACCGGGGTATCTTTTAAAGATTATAAAATTATAATTAAGTATAGTATTCTAGGCGATTATTTTGGATTGAAAAAAACATATGCATAGATTGGTAGGTGAATATTAATTATGAAACATACAATTTACAACTGAAATTTGTAAATTTTGGCTAATATTATGATAAAAAAACATATTTTATGTAAATATAGGCGATATTAGAGTCTAAAAATGACCAAATAACGATTTTTTTTTTTTAAAACCCCCAAAAAATGCCACTTGTCGAATTTTTGCCCCTAAAATTTATCTGGTGAGAACCCATTTGAGTCTATTATTGAACCCATTTTGAAGCAATGTATTGCTTGTGTGCTAAGGTTCTATGTACTAAGACAATCAGATAATTATACACGGGTAAAGACAATCAAGAAATGGTATAATAGTTGGGAAATATTACTTAAGTATGGAAAAGGTTATAGCAAAGGTTTAATCTGATCCTAGATACTAAAATATGAAGAAGATGGCCACTACTCAGTGTCTCGGAAAAGAAAAACAAGTCATTGGTTGAGAAGTAGGATAAGGGAGATCTTTGAATTTTGCATGTACTCTTCAACACAAGACGTATTGATTAACCACTAAACTTACAAATATATGATTATCCATAACCATGCACGAGAAAATACCTCTATATTAACTTTTTAGCATACTCTTGATTGGCCAAATTGGTAACGATATTTACACTAAACCATATGATCATAGGTGGAATCATGGCCAAAGAGTAATGGCATGTGCTAAATATTGTTGCCACAAAGAGGCCCATAACTAGAATATCTAATTAAAGAATTAAAAAAGTAATTTTTACCACAATTATTATAAATCTCATGCTTCCATATTTCAAATTAGATATACCAATATACAGATTATATAACATACTATAAAATATCACCTTTTCATATGAGTTTAAAAGAGATACTTCTCATAAATCCTATGCTTCCATATTTAAAATTAGATATGCCAATATACAGAATATATAACATACTATAAAATATCACCTTTTCATGTGAGTTTAAAAGAGATACTTCTCAATTATGTATAAAAATGCCTGCATTGAAAAATGGAGAGATTGAGAAATAACATCATAAGAAAACAATATTATACACATTACCAATAACGCGTCCATCATATACTATGCACATTGATCAATCAATGCAAAAAATGTGTTTATAAGTAGTTTATTAATGCTTTTCACCGTAGTAATTATTTAACCTCTGTTGGTGCTAGACCCAATCGCTTCCTTCCCTACCATTTAGTGTACTATTTGGGGTGTCCCTCAACAACCAATTTTAGTAAGAAAGCATGATCAGCACCTTTGTCGGACATGAACACCCAAAATCGCACCACCAATACACCCACTCAGCACGATGATACCTAATAGCATCCAAACAAGAAAATGAATAATAAAACGTAAAGAGAAGCAAAACTATAAACATAATTCTAAACTGACTAACCATGGACAATAAGACTAAATAAAACAATGAAGGAATACTCAACAAATAACAACATTATTAGGGGGTGGCTGGAATTTGAACTATCGCCTGCTAAGAACTGAGATAATTCGTTATCATTGAGATATTATTTATAGAAACAACTACTGAAGAAACTGGACGCTCGCTCGATCTTTTATTTCAATAAAAGAAAACTCAAATAAAAAGTTGTGGAGCATAAATCCATAGAATCGTGAGGGTCTCTGGGTGCATGTACAGTATAGTATGCCAAAGGATGTGGTACATCCCATCAGTGATCAAGATGAAGGGAGGCTATGTGCATGCGAGAAAAGGATGCCATCAACTAAATTCTCCACAACCTAGTATTCCTCAAATTCTCGACAACCTATTATTCCTCAATTCATGCATCCATTAATCTACAATGATGAGATCTGGAGTGAGGTTGATGGGTTGCAGACGCAATTTACGGCGAGGTTCAAGTCTAGCTGTGGAAGGAAAGGAGGAGGGAAACCACATTCTAGTATAAATGCAACATTCTAGTAAATGGAGCCTAAGATGGATATAATATGAAGCAAGAATGCAAGGTTGTCGGAGCCCATAGTTTGTAGGATGATGGCCACATATTTAAATTTACCGTTCTTATTTTTTCCCTATTTTACTCTTTTATTTATTTATTTATTCTCCTTTTATAATTTATATTATTTCTTTTAAAAATTATTAATATTAATATATTACATATAATAACTATATTATTAAATATACATATTATATTATATTAAATAATATGTTTCTCACATGTAGATATATTGAAGCCATTTGAAAACTTCTGGGCTACACTATTTAGCCTGAAACGTTGAAATTTCAAATCTACCTGTCTACCCGTGAGAAACTTAATGACACTACCTCATCCATGTAAGGTAGGGAGATGATAAACCAGATTAGCGTTCTCGAAAAGAAGAAACTGAAGCTCGCTCATTGCCTGGCAGAACTCACATTGTTGAAGTGCAGAGATGAACACATTATTCCTGTCTGCGTTGTTGGAACCTTATTGTTACGCATAAACAATTCAATTCAATATGCCACTATTGATCTACCTATGCCAAAATGGCCATCATGCAAAATTCATCAATTCTTAGGGAGCAGACGCAATACCTGACTCCATTAGCGTATTTATGCAAAGCTTCTCTCAAAAGCTGTTGATGAACTTGTGAGACAGCCGCAAGAAAACCTTCGTGCCGATGTAGAGGTTGAAGCGTCTGCTCCTCCTTAGTGATAGGATGAAGCCTTCCAAAGCTACAAGACTGCCCTTGTGAGATCGTGTTCACAATTTCTTAATAATCTCACCTCTCTATTCTTTAATGGGGAGAAGTAGAGAAGGCCACAGAACTTACTAGATGACGGCTAGAGAATTCTGCAACTGTTTCGTATATCCTTGTGCTTTGGGGACCAACCTATTTATAGAGATGTAGAGTCGGTATATTGCCAAACCCTAACCCTAAACCAGTTTTCTGCCACATGCCAATCTTGCCACATGCCAATCTTGTAAAGACGTGCATCAAGATCCGTCTGCCAGCAGCAAGAGAAATCGGTTTCCTTAATTGCAAATTTCGGAATCAGTCCATCAATGATTTGATCTTTGCCTAAATTGTTCTACACATTTGTGGACCACATCCTAATGAATATATTGATTGTCTATTTCGTTATTTGATCACTTTAATTGACAACCATATACGACAGTAAACAATGTATAATTAGATTACATATATGCTCAATGTTGGCATTAAATCCAACGAGGTTGGCAATAAATCCAACAATCTCCCACTTGAGCAATATGTTATGACTTTTTAATTATGCATTGTGTTCCTTATGTGCGCACATTTCTTTACTGTCTTCCTCATATATTCCCAAACCAATTCGGTCCATCAACTATATTCAGCAAAGGACTAAAGTGGCATTCGTTGCATTTATTCGCAACTAAACCCTCAATAATCACATCACTAATACAGCTGAATGACATGAATCATCATGATGTGGATGTGTAGTATAGAAATTACATGCAATTGTGATCTTACATGCCTATTTCTAACTTGGTCTCCTACTTAAATCTTGAAACTGAATTTCATAAATTAACTTAATTAAAGGTCAAACATAAACGAGAAATAGAATGTCAAAAACTTCATAATATATATATAACACTTGTTACATGTCACAAGTTACATATCCAAAATCGCAATGAAAAATAGAACATTAAATTTTAAATTTTAGACTCCCACTAAAACTGAATATCCTCAATAGAGATTACACCCATATGAGCAACATGCTCTACAAATTTAGCCGGTGTCAATCCCTTAGTAAGAGGATCTGCTAACATGGAGTCTGTTCCTACATGTTCTATTTTCAATTCACCATTCTGTACTCGCTCCTTTACAACTAAGAACTTGATGTCGATGTACTTGGACTTCGACGGACTTCGGTTGTTATTTGCGTACAGCACTGCCGAATTGTTGTCACAGAACAATTGTAGTGGTCTCTCAATAGAATCCACCACTCGAAGTCTAGTGACAAAATTCCGTAGCCAAACACCATGATTTGATGCCTCGTAGCATGCCACAAATTCAGCCGCCATGGTGGAAGATGCAACAAGGGATTGTTTTGCACTCTTCCATGAAACGGCTCCTCCAGCTAACATGTAAATGTAGCCAGACGTCGATTTCATGCTATCCTGACATCCTCCAAAATCAGAGTCGGTATAGCCAATGACCTCTAGCATCTCCGATTTCCTATACGTGAGTATATATTCTTTTGTTCGCTTCAGGTATCTCAAGACTCGCTTGGCAGCTTTCCAATGATCTGGACCTGGATTTGACAAGTATCTTCCTAGCATGCCAGTGATGAACGCAACATCCGGACGCGTACACACTTGAGCATACATAATGCTCCCAACGACTGAGGCATATGGATACTGTAGCATTACTTCCTTTTCTGAATTATTTTTCGGGCATTGGTTTAGACTGAATTTGTCTCCCTTTGCAACAGGGGTATTTCCTGGTTTACAGTTCTGCATGCCATATCTTGCCAAAACCTTATCGATATAATTCTTTTGGGATAATCCTAATATACCTTGGGTTCTATTCCTCAGTATTTCTATCCCTAGGACAAATGATGCATTACCAAGATCTTTCATCTCAAAATTTTTCATCAGAAAGTTCTTAGTTTGTTGCAACATACTTATATCGTTACTGGCAAGCAAAATGTCATCGACATATAAAACCAGAAACACGAATTTACTCCCACAGAACTTGAGATATATACACTCATCCATAATGTTAGATTCGAATCCAAATGAGACAATCACATTGTGAAATTTGTAATACCACTGACGAGACGCCTGCTTTAGCCCATAGATGGATTTTTTAAGTTTGCATACCATAGACTTTGCATCTCCTGATACATAGTTTTCTGGTTGCACCATATAAATTGTTTCTTCAATGTCACCATTAAGAAACGCAGTTTTAACATCCATCTGATGAAGCTCCAAATTGAAATGTGCCACTAATGCCAATATGATTCTTAAAGAGTCTTTCAGTGAAACCGGAGAGAAAGTCTCTTTATAATCAATGCCCTCCTTTTGAGTAAAACCTTTAGCAACAAGACGTGCCTTATATTTCTCTACATTACCCTTCGAGTCCCGCTTGGTTTTAAATATCCATTTGCAACCAATGGTTCTCTTTCCTGCTGGTAATGAGACAATTTCCCAAACGTCATTGTCTGCCATAGATTTTATTTCCTCATTCATGGCAGCGGTCCACTTGTGAGAGTTAGAGCTTTCCATGGCTTGTTTGACATTAATGGGGTCATTGTCTAACATGCCAACATCAAACTCATGCTCTTGAAGGTATACTACATAATCCGAAGATATTGCAGGCCTTCTCTCTCTAGTGGACCTCCTAATTGGCTCTCCTAAATTTTTCTGAGGATTTCCAGCATTGTCTGAAACAATCTGGCCTTCAACAGCATCTTCCAAACCTTCGTGCGGCCCTGAGTGGCCTGCACTCGTCTCTGTATTTTCATTTTGTACTGTTTCATCTTGTTGAGTTTGAGTTTCAATAATGATTTCATCTGTAATGGTGTTTTGAGTAAAACTCGGATCTATATTCACAAAACTCGCAACATCTAATGGAATAGTTGCATATTCCTCTTGAATATTTGCATTTTCCTCTTCGAAATCAATTATTTTCTCACCCCCCACAAACTCAACATCCTCAAAAAATTTTGCATTGCCCGTCTCAAATACATTATGTTCTGTAGGATTATAAAATTTATAACCCCTCGAGCGCTCAGCATACCCAATAAAATAACAACTAACTGTCCTTTCATCCAGTTTCTTTTCGGTAGGTTTGTAAGGCCTTGCCTCAGCTGGACATCCCCATACTCGCAAGTGAGCTAAACTTGGCTTACGCCTGGTCCAAATCTCGTATGGAGTTTTGTTAGTTGCTTTAGTGGGTACTCTGTTAAGGATATAAGCTGCAGACTTTAAGGCCTCACCCCATAGATTATCTGGTAAAGTAGTACGACTAATCATACTCCTTACCATGTCTTTAAGCGTTCTATTGCGCCTCTCAGATACTCCATTCATTGCTGGCGAACCAGGCAATGTATACTGAGGGACAATTCCACATTCATCTATGAACTGAGCAAAAGGCCCTCGACGTTGTTCACCTGATCCATCATATCTGCCATAGTATTCTCCACCACGGTCAGATCGGATGGCCTTAATGCGTCTGTTGAGTTGTAGCTCGACTTCCGCCTTGAAACTTTTGAACATGTCAAGGGCTTGAGCCTTTTCTTTAATCAAATATACATAGCCATATCTCGAATGGTCGTCTATAAAAGAAATGAAATAACGGTGTCCGTTTCTTGTGGCCGTTGGAAACGGACCACAGATATCCGTATGTATCAATTCTAAGACTTCCGAACACTTTCTGGCTTGATATTTTGTTAAGTTGGTTTGTTTCCCTTTTATACAATTTACACAGTCATTAAGATCCGAGTAATCTAAGGGTTGGAGAATTTCAGTTGACACAAGGCGTTTAATTCTTTTTACA
This sequence comes from Larix kaempferi, assembly GCA_027924585.1. Taxonomy (NCBI): domain Eukaryota; kingdom Viridiplantae; phylum Streptophyta; class Pinopsida; order Pinales; family Pinaceae; genus Larix; species Larix kaempferi. Next base: position 10,018,307 of record BSBM01000480.1, on the reverse strand, counting down.
GAAATGTGACCTAATCGCTTGTGCCATAATGTAACTGAGTTCTCATTTGTTATTTTTCTTTTTCTTGTATCTGTTTGCAAAGCCTCAATGTACGAGCTATTTACATCCAATGCGTATAGATTATCATAAACAGAAAGAAAACCAGAGCCAACACACTTTGAATCATGAAACAAATTAAATTTTCCATTACCAAAATTACAAGCAAAACCATGCTTGTCCAAAGATGATACAGAAAGTAAATTTCGTCTAAAAGACGGAACAACAAAAGTTTCATACAAATCCAAATAAAAGCCTGATTTTAATAATAATCTAAACACTCCAATAGCTTGCACGTCCACCTTGCTACCATCGCCCACAAAAATGAATCTTTCATCATCACTTGGCTTCCGGTAACTTTGGCAGCCCTGCAAAGATACGCTTATGTGAGTAGTTGCTCCAGAGTCTATCCACCAAGTGTATCTAGATACAGAAATCAAATTAACTTCTGTACAAACCAAAGCAAGAGATATACCTTTCTTGGCACGCCATGCGTGATAAGCCTGACAGTATTTCTTTTTGTGTCCTGCTTTATTGCAGAAGAAGCAAACCGGCTCATCAGATTTTGCAACTGACTTGCCCTTATCCGGTTTGTTCTGCTGTGTAGAGACTGCAGCTTTAGTATCCTTAGACTTGTCCGGTTTCTTGCGCTTGGCTCCACTCTTAGTGTTAGAGGTAGTTGCAACATAGACGTTTTCAGTCTTATCCCGTTTCAGCCTCTCCTCTTCCTCCACACAGTGTGAAATCAGCTCATTTATTGTCCATTTATCCTTCTGACAATTGTAGCTGATTTTAAACTGCCCAAAGTATGAGGGAAGAGAGATCAACGCTAGGTGCACCAGAAGATCATCAGAGATATCCATCTTTAATGCCCTAAGCTTAGAAACGACATTAGACATCTCCATGATGTACTCTCTAATGTTTCCTTTTTCCTTATATTTCATTGAGACTAGTTGTGTCAAGAGTGTTCCAATTTCACCTTTCTCACTCTTGACAAATCTTTCTTCAATGTCCTTAAGGTAGAGTTTAGCGCTCAAAATGGACTCTGAAATAGCGCCCCGAAATACCTCTGGAATGGACCGTTTCATTATCATGAGACTCATGCGATTAGACCTGTCCCACTTGACTTTTTCCTTCTTTTGATCAGAAGTGCTCGCATCCGTAATAGTGGGACAAGTTTCTCTAAATGCAAGGTCCATATCCATGACACCGAGAATTATCATTAAACTCTCCTGCCAATACTTGAAATTGGTCCCATTCAACATAGGCATATCCTTAAGACCTGTAGTAATGCTAGCTGATTCCACGAAAAACATACCATAAACACGATTTAGTCTAAATTCATAAATTTTGAATTATAAATTATTAATTCTAGTAAAGGCCATAATGCTCAAAAAAAAATTTGATGATTTGATGAGTCTTAATACCATCATAAAACCAAAATACCGGTTTCCATTAAGCGGCTACCTTTGGGTAACGGGTCAAGTTCTTATGATACTTTGGCGTAATAGTAAAATACTGATAACCTAGAACATACCGAACAACACGCCTTCCTTTGGGCCGACAATATTGACATATGTGTAAAATTTGTTTTGGTCATCACTATACTTTATTATTACTCACTTGCACAAATAATTTTGTAACCATTACCTTCCTTTGGGCCGATAATGATTACATCCATTAATTGCACCTTAACTTCTTTCATAAAATGCATTTGAATTAACCTCATCAAAAGAGGTACCTTTGGGTACAATTAGGAATCAATTAATTCAAATTCAAATTACATATCCCTTTGCCTTTAACAGAACAATAATTTATACCCTAATTATATAATCTAAATATGCAATCAAACTAATGCAAAAAAAAAAAAATTTAATTTAATTGCTTTACAATAATTTGCAGTTTCCAAAATTTGGCTTTTCCATATAATCAAATTATTGCATACTTGTTATGGTCGAAAAAAAAAAAATAGCAGCGGAATACTTAAAAAAAAATTGGCTTAACATAATTAACAATTGAAAAATCAACAATCAATTGCTTATTTTCTAGATTAATTCTAAACAATTAATCCAAATTGACACAGGAGTGGCTCTGATACCACTTGTTGGAACCTTATTGTTACGCATAAACAATTCAATTCAATATGCCACTATTGATCTACCTATGCCAAAATGGCCATCATGCAAAATTCATCAATTCTTAGGGAGCAGACGCAATACCTGACTCCATTAGCGTATTTATGCAAAGCTTCTCTCAAAAGCTGTTGATGAACTTGTGAGACAGCCGCAAGAAAACCTTCGTGCCGATGTAGAGGTTGAAGCGTCTGCTCCTCCTTAGTGATAGGATGAAGCCTTCCAAAGCTACAAGACTGCCCTTGTGAGATCGTGTTCACAATTTCTTAATAATCTCACCTCTCTATTCTTTAATGGGGAGAAGTAGAGAATTTCTTAATAATCTCACCTCTCTATTCTTTAATGGGGAGAAGTAGAGAAGGCCACAGAACTTACTAGATGACGGCTAGAGAATTCTGCAACTGTTTCGTATATCCTTGTGCTTTGGGGACCAACCTATTTATAGAGATGTAGAGTCGGTATATTGCCAAACCCTAACCCTAAACCAGTTTTCTGCCACATGCCAATCTTGCCACATGCCAATCTTGTAAAGACGTGCATCAAGATCCGTCTGCCAGCAGCAAGAGAAATCGGTTTCCTTAATTGCAAATTTCGGAATCAGTCCATCAATGATTTGATCTTTGCCTAAATTGTTCTACACATTTGTGGACCACATCCTAATGAATATATTGATTGTCTATTTCGTTATTTGATCACTTTAATTGACAACCATATACGACAGTAAACAATGTATAATTAGATTACATATATGCTCAATGTTGGCATTAAATCCAACGAGGTTGGCAATAAATCCAACATGCGTAGCTATAACTCACCGTCTAGGTAAAGGTAAAGGCCCAGACATTTTACAGAGAACCAACCATTCGCTGTTGATTCAAGAGATTAGAAAGAAATGTTACAGGCTGAACTCCCTATCCACGGAATGTCTGAAACTTCATCTCGCACTAGCGCACAATATAAGAGATGACTTATGGCTCAGGGTTTCCTCCTGCATCATCTCCAGAGTTAATAAACTTCAAGAGGACACCACTAAGAAACAGAACCGTAAGTTCGAAAAGCTCAAAACCCAACAATTGTCAGATACACGACGTGAATCAAAAGAGACAATAGACGTGATTAACCTCTCGAAATTCGAATTAAACAGCGCTGTGCGCAGGGTGCTGAAGCACGGTCTCAATTTCGCTGTGGCTCCCAAGCACATACCATGCGAAGAGTTAATTTGCTCAGTTGAGAATGCATTGACCTCCCTCCCCAACGACGTGGCAGAGGAGGTGAGACAGGATTGCGCTGTCATATTAAGACAGGCCAAACCTCTGAAATCGAACATAACTAAAGAGGAGGCAATGGCGCTAAGAGAGCTCAGAGGAAACAAAGACATTATGATTGTGAAGGCTGATAAGGGGAATGCCACGGTAATACTAGACTCAAACGAATATGACAAAAAAATGCTGGAGCATCTCACGACAAGTGGATGTTATAAAAAATAAAGAAAGACCCCAGCAATAAAATAATTAAAGTCTAAAGTTATTAAACACTCCACTCTAGATGACATCATAAAGAAGAAAATTACTCCAAAGAACCCTATAAATCCCCGCATCTATGGACTACCCAAAATACACAAACAAGGTCATCCTCTCAAACCCATTGTAAACACAATAGGGTCACCCTCTTATGGATTAGCCAAAATTCTAAGAGAAAAACTCAAACGTCTTGTTGGACACTCACAATCTTTCGTTAAAGATTCATTTAGCTTTGTAGAAAGCATTAAAACCATAAAATTGGAAGTGGATGACTTATTAGCTAGTTTTGACATAGTCTCCTTATACACTAACATTCCAGTTGATGAAGCCATTGATGTCATTAGGAATCTCATAGACCAAGAAACTGCTGACTTAGTTAAACTTTGCCTGAAATCTACATACTTTAGCTTCAGAGGAGACATTTATAAACAAACCCATGGTGTGGTAATGGGCTCCCCACTCTCCCTGTTGGTTGCTAACATCTATATGGATTTTTTTGAAGAGAAAGCCATTAGGTCTTCCCCATTGAAACCAAAACATTGGAAGAGATATGTAGACGACACCCAATTCATATGGCAGCATGGAGAGGATAAACTAAGAGAGTTCCTAGAACACATGAACAAGCAATCTAAGCATATTCAGTTCACAATGGAAACAGAAAGCGACAAATCGCTACCTTTCTTGTATATACTTCTATCTAAGAAAGAGGATGGTTCCTTATCTCATGGAGTATATCGCAAGAAAACTCACACTGACAAATATGTTCAAGCAACCTCACACCATCACCCAGCTCAAAAGGTGGGCATCTTAAACACCCTTATTGTTCTAGAGCAAGCGTATCTGAGATGTAGATCACTTAGGTCGAGAACTTAAGCATCTAACAGAGGTTTTCAAGACAAATGGATACGATGAAAAACTAATTAAAAGATCCATTAGAAAGAGCAACAAGAAAATACTGAAGTTTGAGAGCAACAACATCCCTTGCAAAACAATCTCTCTACCTTACATTCAGGGCACCACAGACAAAATTGCTAATATTTTACGAAAAATACTAATAAGGGTGGATTTCTCTCCTCCTAACACAATAGGAAAACTTTTAGATCATACAAAAGACCAATGTGATTCGAAAAAGAGGAAAGGAGTCTATCTTATCCCATGTGACTGTAGTAAGGTCTATGTCGATGAGACAAGACGCTCTATCTACACCAGACTAAAAGAACGTAGCGCAGATATCTATCATGGAAGAATAAGAAAATATTCCTTGGAAAAGCACTCACACACTTCTAAACACCATATTTGCATAGAAGAAGCAAAGGTCATTAGCAATGTTGACTATTACACCAAAAGACAGGTTCATGAAGCTATCGAAATTGCTAAAAACCCTAGCAATCTCAATCGAGATGATGGTTGGACCCTGAGCAGCTCATGGACCCCTATCATTAACCTAACCAAAATCGAAACATTAAAACATAACATTAGTAATTAGTAGGTGCATAATCATTTACACAATAAAAATTTTACATAATAAAAATCTTACGTAATATAAAAAATTTACATAATAAAAAATTTTACATAATAAAATTTTTTATAACATGTAATGTAATGCTATAAATATTAATGTTATAAACCCTATTAGTGTAAAACTTTACATAATATAAAAATTTTACATAAAATTAATTATAACATGTAATGTAATGTTATAAATATTAATGTTATAAACCCTATTAATGTAATGTTATAAATTTTACATTTATAACATATTAATTAAAAATATTTATGACCTTTAAATATTAACTTATCATCTCTTGCAGACTCATATTAGGTTTTCTCCCAAAACTTATAAGAATATCATCATTAATAGGTTATGAGGGCTTCAATTTTCTTCAAGATTTATATCTTCCTGAGGATGGGCTACTCTATTTAGTCCAAAACGTCGAAATTTCAAAGCTCTTACATAGGTTTCCAAATTGCTTCAATATCTCCCTAATTGATACTATTCTCTTGCTAAATAAGCTTCCATAGAGATTGAACCCTATTCAGAACCGTGCTTACCTATCTCTACTTGATTTATTCTTAGTATTTCCATTACAGGTTACTAGTTCTATCGATTCCCTTAGTTTCATATTATTCATTTAAGCCAAGAATCTCCTCCTAGAACTGGTGTAATTAGGAAGAGATATTAGTATAGCCATGATGTTCAATAAGGTATGGTATTAGTACTGCAACCATGATGTTCACTAAGGTATGGTCTTATTAGTACAATATAACCACCATCTTACCATAATGAATGGCATTTTCTAAATTTCCACAACCAAGTAAACAGATGAGGTTAACCATATTACCATTTTTATGGGAATAAAGGGGAAACAACATACTTATTACGATTACGATACATGGTAAACTAACACTGATGGAATCAAACCATTACTATCAACTTTCTATATAATAAAGTACGATATGTAACCCAATTGACATAACAGTTAATCAAGCGCTAAGTAAGCTATGTATAACATCATGTGAAGTAATTGCATTGATATAAGTCCATTGAATAGAGAAAGAGCTTATCCTATTTAATTACCATATATAAGATATACCATGTGATTGAAAATACATGATAGAAGTATAATCAATATGATGGGAACAATACTAGGATAATAAGGAGAAACATGGTAAGATACTAACAAGAGATTTTATCAGGTTTCAACAAGGGCTTAATTAGAAATGAGCTAGAATTCATTATATTAGTACTAGTATGAAAGGTAATAATCACACCAGGACTTATATTGACCATGTGCTCAATGTCATCACATTACTAGGAGGCTATGATATGTGCTACCCTATTGCATTCAACAGTAATCCTACAAACTATAATATGGTGAAATTAGACAGTAGTAATAGTACCAATATTATTTCCATAATATAGGTAATATGTATAGATACCAAGTATATTCAATAAGATAGGTGTATGTATGTAATAGATATAAGAGATTCAAAACACCCATATATTTTATGTGTTCATAGGGTCTATTTATTAGGGTAACACAATAGACACATGTACATAAATCGGTACAATGTGAACACCCTATGTATTTCAAGTGTTCACTAGGTCTATTTATTAGGGAGATACACTCACTACATGTACAGAAATTGGTACAACATAAGCACACTAACCTATGAGCTTTATACAGATCCTATGGCATTAGTACTACCTATCTGTACCATTGACCAAGTCCGTCGAGGAAATTGTTGTATGAGTATAACATACGATTACAAGCAAGTGTATTGACTGGTGACGATACAATGGTTATTAGAAGGTGGTTGAATACCATGTAACTAAATGGAACACATAGGATCTTCTTGGTAAGGAAGCTGTTAGATGTAGTGTTTAGGACTAACTATAATCGTTTGGATACCATATATATTGATAACACAAGGCATATGAAAACAGTAAATAGTGTTAAGCGACTTCGTAATCATACTAGTATCTACCATATATTCATAATATAGTAGCAATGGAATTACGTCCTAAGTAAAGATTCTATCCTAATATTTAATCAATAGCATCATAATATATGTCATTGGTTTTACATAAATTATAGAGAAATTCATACGCTCGTACTAATGGTATTATCTCTAACCATGTTTGATATGGAATCACTTATCCCTAATGATTAGCTTATGCTTAATTGCTATGTTATGCTTACTATGCTCACTAGTTTGACATAAGTTCCAACATGCTTCTTTAGGGAAAAAGCTGGTATGTAAGTGAATATTCGACATAGATGTTTCTAGCTTTATGTGATATGTAAAAGTAGTATGGCTTTATCACTAATCAAAGTATACATCATTACATATTTTCTCTTAACTACAAACATTATTGGAATCTCACTAGTATAAGTGGTAACAAGATTGACATATAAGGTAAGTATGAGCTTATCTATCATTCTAATTAATCGGGATTAGTACTCTTATTGAAAGTTGTTTATACCCTACCAAGAAAGTTGTTTATACCCTAACAAGAGGACCAATTAAACTAATAGGAACATATAGGAACATATAGTATTGGTTACGAGTATCATGTGTTACTACGAAGCTTAACTACCACTTTAGCTTGATTATATAAATACAGTTAGCTATAAGGGTTATCTCTAAGCTGAACACTATTGATGTAACTAAACATTCCATAGTTTTACGTAGCTGAATTCTCCTTGTAACAAACTAGTATAAGAAAACCAATAACACAAACATTACATTAATTACAAACTTTGTAATCAGTAGTAGAATATGTAACTACAACAACGGTTGTAACTATTAATATAGCTTTACCATTATTAGGATAAAAAATACCGTTTTAATTCCATTATGATTTGAGTGTTAAGTATTGGACACTACTCTAAGTTGATTTGTACATCTATATTGACTTTTATTTATATCTTACAATCACCTATTGTATTCATCTTATCAATATGGCTTATTCCTATAGTCATCACCCTATCTCTATCTAATACTTGAATGTGGTTGATTAACTAGTAAAATTCCATATATAAGATGAACATCATGGTTATAGTAGTAATACCATATATAATTTTAATATTCAGAAACACACCATTTACAAGATAGGTTGCATATGCTAGTATATTTATAAGGATACAAATTGATAGCATGATACCATCAAATGGTGCCAAAAGGCATGGCACAATAGTCACATTAGGAACAAATTGTTTAAAAAGACGATTTTCTATTAATGCATTATAGTAAATTTTGGAAAGTTGAGAATGCATTAGCAAGGACCCTATGAAACTGTGTGGATAACTAAATTATATTATATAAATATTATATATAGTATATTTTCCAGTGGCATATTGATTCCATATATGATGTTTTTGGCAATTAAAAAGAGTAGACATTTTGAAATGAATTCAAAAACTTATCTACAGGAAGAAGAGTTGTAGACTGATCATTATAGGAGAGCTAAACATATCATTATGTCATTAATCTGAGTTCTTTAAAGCAGGGATATGAAGTATGCATTAAAAAAACCTGTAAAAAAGTGTTGTAGACAGGACCAGCTCTGAAAAACATTGTTGATCTACTTTGTTGGGATATCAAAAGAGCTATCAAAAAAAAATTAAGTTGAATTCTAAGAGTATCCTTCAATGAATGGCCTGTGATAGTAATATAAAGTGGATTCAGAGTGCCCCTTAAAACGGGTCTCTGAATCCATTAAGGGATAAATTATATTATAAAAGATAGGAATTTTATACAAATATTATAAAAGGGGGATTTCTATTGGTTTTGTTATACATGGGAACACCAAAATGGTATTTCTAACATTCTAGACATAAGCGTGATGAATTTTCATCCATAGAAAAGATCGAAAAATTAGCTGGGAGGTACAAAATAGGCGGATTTTAGTCGATGAGATGCAAAAGACTCTAATTACTTGTAAAAACTTCAACCAAGTGTCGAAAGGGTCAAATGATGACGATTTTGACCAAATGAAATATGAGTGCAATCAGTGCAATATGTTGAACATATTAGTATAAAATTCAAGACATGAGATACTTTGAACAAGAAATGACCAATCTCCGAGACTATCTAGTCATATTTTTTATCCCATGACTAATTTAATCATATTTTGTATCCCTTGACTAAATTAGTCATTTTTAATTGTAATCACTTAAAATTGTTCAAATTGTTAGAATATGTAATGATGACTTATGTGATATATTGGTAAAATATCATTTAAAGGCATAAAATAACTAATGTTATAAAATAGAGTTATCCCACATGCATCATTGTTATTATATCCTTTTTAACCATTCTCTATATAAAGAGGAGGAAATTCATTTATCCCACGTGTATTATGGGATGTATTGTAATCCAAACCTCTTGGTATATAAGATAGGTGAATGAGACCCTTTTGGATATGTGTTGATTGTAATTCATTAGACATCACATGTTGTGTATGTCATTTGTACACACATTGTATGATGGATCTTGTTGTGATGCATATGTGAGGATGTCATGTAATCTTTGAGATATTTTTCATATTAATGGAAGATGCAACCTTTCTCGTGGACGTAGCCCAATTGGGTGAACCACGTATCTCTGGTGTTCTCTTTCTCTTGGTCTCTTTATGTTCATGTTGATATGTTATTGTTGCTTAGATAGGTAAGCTAGTTTAGGTAGATCTTAATCTCTGACATGGTATTAGAGCTAGCTGCTATGATCTAGCACTCTCTATAGCTTTCATTAATAACTATTATCATTTGGGCATTTTTTATTTTTTGTAGATTTGATTTCTATCTGGTAGCCATTGGGGTTCTCTTCAGATCTGGGCATGTTTCTGCAGTTTTTTATTTCTAACCCTAACCTTGTTGTGTATATTTTTGCAGAAAATTTTCAAGGGTTTCTTGATGTTATTTTTTGTAGATCTATAAGTTTTTTGGCTTGCCTTCAAGGATATCTCTCTTCTGGTTGTCAGATAGGCAGTTTTTTTCCAAGTTTGGTAGGCTTTGTGCAAGTTTTCGTGCTCGACAGATTTGACATTGTTTTCGGCCTAAAACTTGACGTTCGCGACTTTTTCTTTGCAGAAAGCACGGGTAACCACAACTTGCCCTACTGCGAACTCGTGAGTATACTACAGACCCACGAATTTCAGTGTACAGACCCCCATGTGCCAGGGCATACTCGCGACTATTTTACTGTGAACTCGTGTTTACTTCAATATAACCGCGACTTCACTATATAGGGACCCGCGAGTGCTTTAGCATAACCGCAACCTTACTGTACATAGACCCTCGAATTTCCAATCCGAACCGATTCCTTCTCCTTTACAAACCCGCGAACCCGTGACCTCTCTGTGCATAACCTGCGATTACACACAAGTTTACTTTGGCAGACCCGTGAGTGACTTTATTTGGCACCTTTTCTAAGGGCTGTAGGTAAAGTTTCTTTTTTTTAGCTCGGAAAAGTTTCATCTCTTATCTTGAAATTCATCTCATGAGCTTCTTGATCTCTTTGCATTAGGATTTTTTTTATGATTCATCATATTTACAGAGTTTGTCTTATTCTTATGTCTCTAACCTTCTTTGTGTGGAAGATGTTTTGACATTTTTAGGAGCATGGATCTCTGGTATGGTAATGGTGACATCAATAAATGAACCTATGCTTAGGAGTTAGTTGTTTAATGCCTATATTTTCATATCTATAAGTGATATTATTTTGGTCTCACTCTTCTAATCATGATAATGAAGCTTTTATTTGTGTTATATTGTGATCATTATTTGATTTATTTATATGTTATTGCTGACCTTTGTGTAAAAGCAGTTTCATTTTTCTTATAAGTAATATCTTTATGATCATTATATGCTCTTGCTAATTAATTTCCTGAGTAAAGTCAATATTTTGAATCTATGTGATATCATATTTTTTGGCTTGTCATAAGTTCTTTAATTGGGATATAGTTTCTTTTTCATGTATTGCAAAGATTGTATCTAGTTCCTGTGTTGTTTGTCTCTAACATTCCTATATGGAAGCATTGACATTTCCAAGGCATTTCATCTCTTGCATATTTACATAGTGTTAACAAGAAATGAACCCATGATTAAGACCATTAGTGACTTGTCATTTCATAATCTTTTATAAGTGATATCATGAGTTGATCATAATTTGTTATATGTTGATCATATTAAACATTTTGATTTATTTATATCATCTCATGTTTATTTCGATCATCTTTTACTCAATATTTATATGGCTTTGAGCAATCTTATAATCTTGAAATATTTGTCATGAGCACCTTGTTCTTGTTGCATTGGGATTTCTATTCTTATGATTGCAGAGGTTATCTTGTTCCTACTTGTCTCTAACGTTCCTATATGGAAGCATTGACATTTTTAGGGCATTCATCTCTTGCATATTAAAATCATACTAATAATAAATGCACGTATGCTTAAGATTAGTTGCTTGATGACTAAATTTTCATATATTTAAGTGAAATCTTGGCTCATTATTCTATCTTGGTATCTATTATGATCACTCATGTTTATGCTCCTCTATCTTTTATCATAAATTATCCTGTCATTTTTTGATAATCTTTTGTCAAATTTATGTGGTCTTTCATAGAGGCGACATCATTTATTTATATGTTCTTGAGCAATGTCATTTTATCATATCTCATGTCTTTTGGGCTTATCATGTTTTTTATATGCTTTATTCTTGGAAATTCCTTTGTGTAGGTTTGTTATCCATGTTGTGGGATAGCTTGCTTCTGTTATTCCTTCCTTTTTTAAGCATATGTTGGTTGCGGATCTCTGGTTCCTCTTAAGAAGGAATTTAATGTTGAATTTTTATCATGTTCTATCATATTTTAGTAATGTTGTATGATGGACATCCATCTTCTATTGTTAAAGTCATGATGTTCATCTGTATGATATCATTTTCTCTGTATAGACCACTGGGGTCTTGTTTCTTTGATGTTTGAGGTCCTCTATAGATATTTATATTGCACCTTGATTGGAAGAATGTCTGCTACCTACATGTGTATTCTCCATCTGGGTATTTTGTACACTGTTGTGGTGTTCTTAGCCACATGTTATGTTGTATCAGCCGTTAGAAGGTATATGTACGCTGGTGTGGATGTTATAGCAAAGTTCTTTAGCTATCATTTATGGTTGTGATGATTCTTGTGGTGATCTACGCATCTTGTGGATCTAGTAGCCATGATGGCTTCTCTTTCGATCTGGGCATCTTGTTGGTGGATTGCGTCACATGTTTGGTTCATCGTACAACCTAGTTCATGTGCAATTTCATGATCCAGTGAGAAGCGGATGTTGTCTTCATCAAATCCATGAGGCGAAGTGTGTTTTATTTGCATCTTATGGAGCATTCTGGAAGTTGTCATCATGGGGGATGTTGGGGTGTTTCCACCTTCCTACCATTTGTATTCTTTCTCCCAGTCATCATTAAGGGAGAGTGTTAGAATATGCAATGATGACTTATGTGATATATTGGTAAAATATCATTTAAAGGCATAAAATAACTCTAATGTTATAAAATAGCGTTATCCCACATGCATCAATGTAATTATATCATTTTTAACCATTCTCTATATAAAGAGGAGGAAATTCATTTATCCCACATGTATTATGGGATGTATTGTAATCCAAACCTCTTGGTATATAAGAGAGGGGAAGGAGACCCTTTTGGATATGTGTTGATTGTAATTCATCACACATCACATGTTGTGCAGTATGCCATTTGTACACACATTGTATGTGTTGATGTATATGTAACTTCGGAATGTATTTCATCTGTGTATTTATATATATTTATTGTACCCTTAATAGAGATGTGTTATTCCTCTATAAGGAAGTGTCGTGATATGGATTGACAAGTGTCGCAAGTGTGTGTACTTGCCGATGGGTTATTAGACCACCATGTGTGGGGTTGGACCTGAAATATATATATTATAATGTGATGTACCTAGATAGACAAGTCAGCCCCATAAGGTCATTGGGAAAAAAGGTTAGTATAAATAGATACCGGAGATCTCTATTTTATTCACTTAGAAAAGTATCTCACTCTCACTCAGAAAGTGGCGCACTAGTGAGGAGGAGGATCATCTGCTACTAGGAGACTATCTCATTGTTTTTTGGTTGTACTTTGGTTGATCCATTGCTCTCTCTATCTCTGAGGAAGTTGTGGGGTTTTTCACCTTAGGGTTTTCCCCACGGAAACTCTGTGTCTCTTGTCTCTCATGCTTTTCATTCTTGTAATGCTTGTCATGCTTATTGTGATTGTCATGAATTGATATACTGTATATATTATTCTCTCAGTAAAGATCCTAGAGTATTGTGAATTAATGCTCAAAATTTAACATGGTATGAGAGCTAACCTGAGAAGAAGACATTTTGCAGTGATGAAAGCTTGAGTTCCTTGTTTATTGGGTTTCTCTCCACAAATTTTTGAAAATCAGTATAGTAGATTGGCTCTACTCATCAAGGCGCATCTATCTGTCCAATCAGAATTCAATTCCGAGCATTTTCAGATTTGGCCCTAAAAATTAGGGTTTCCCCAAAAATAGGAATTTATGGAATCTGAAGGAACAGCTGGAAGCTCCTTGTAAAACTCAAAGTTTAGAGCTTTGGATCGATATTTTTGGCTGGGTAGATCTCCAGGAAACTCAAACCCTAATTCAGGGCTCTCCTTAGTGAACCCGGGAGGACAAAAAGGCAATTCTGAAGGGCAAAACTTTGCTAATCTCAAATTATGAATACACCAGGCTGATCAGCTCATCAAGGCGCATCTTTCTATCCTTTCAGAAATTTGAAATTCACATTTTGAATTTTTAGGGTTTTTTCGACAAACCCTAATCCGGGACGAGATCCAGTTTTCGGCATTTCAAGTGGTAAGACCTAAATCTTTTCTATTTCCATTTGAAGTACTCTTTAAGATGTCTCTCCACACCAAGCTTGAGGATAAGCTTGAAGGGGCTGATAAATTCCAAGCCTGGAAGTATAGGATTGGGTTAATCCTGGAAGAGAATGAGTTGGACTCATATGTGAAAGAAGACATCCCTATCCCAGAGGATGAAGAGGCCAAGGTATTGCATAAGAAGAACTTGGTCAAGGAAAAAAGAATCATTGTTGATTCTATCAAATACCATCTCATACCCCATGTGTCTTCTCTTAAGACACCCAAAGAGATGTTTGACTCTTTGACCAAGTTATTTGAAGGGAAGAACATAAATCGGAAGATGACCCTGCGGATCCAATTTAAAGGAGCAAAGTTTCAGAATGGAAAAACCATTCAATCTTATTTTTCAAGGGTCTCCCAAATCAAGGAACAACTAGAAGCAGTGGATGAAATGGTGGAGAATGGTGAAGTGGTGATGACCACTCTAAATGGCCTACCCTGGTCATGGGATTCGTTCATTCAAGGAATTTGTGCAAGGAAGAAGTTGATCTCCTTCAACAGATTGCGGGAAGAATGCTCTCAAGAAGAAGCTAGACTTATAGCTCGTGAGGAAAAGATGGGAGGTGAAGATCAAGCTCTTGCAGCTCACACCAAAAGAAGAAAAACCAAGAAGGAGCAGTCTCGCCACAATAGATCCTATCAAAAGAATAAGAAGGACCTAATATGCTTCACATGCAATGAGAAGGGTCACTTTGCTTTAGATTGTCCCAAGAACAAAAGGGATAATAACAACAATAAGAAGAAGAAGGGTAGCAAAAGAAGGTTTCATGCTCATGCTGTCGAAGATGATGAACCCCCAAAGAAGAAGGCTAGGGCAGAAAGTGATAGTGATGATGACTCATCAAGTGAAGAAGAGT
Source organism: Larix kaempferi (assembly GCA_027924585.1). Lineage (NCBI taxonomy): Eukaryota > Viridiplantae > Streptophyta > Pinopsida > Pinales > Pinaceae > Larix > Larix kaempferi. The sequence continues at coordinate 10,003,280 of BSBM01000480.1, read as the reverse complement.
ATGTTCTGATCTCTGCTCTCATAGGTACTATCTCCCATGGTTGTAATGATTGGTTAATTGACAGTGGGGCTTCCAAACACATGACTAGGTTTAAGGAATCTTTTGTGAACCTATCTGAACATGAATCACCCCATAAAGTGAAACTTGGGGATGATTATCAAAACCCAATCAAAGGAAGTGGTGAAGCCTCCTACAACCTAGATTCTGGAAAATCTTTGAAGATGAAAGAAGTCCTTTATTTACCTGGGCTCAAGAAGAACTTACTCTCCATCTCTGCATTGGATGCAAAAGGTATGAGGGTTTCATTTGTGGATGGCCAAGTCCTAATGTGGCAAAAGCGAAAGAACATAGATGATGTAGTAGTGATTGGAGAGCAAGAGGGAGGTTTGTTAAAATTGAAGGGACAACCTGAACATGCCATGGTGCATGAATCCATGGAGCCAAGTGAACTTTGGCATAGAAGACTTGCTCATATGCACTATAGAGCACTTCCAATTGCAAGCAAGGAAGTAGAGGGTCTTCCTGAAATCAAGACCAAACATGAAGGTGTTTGCAAAGGATGTGCAAAAGGTAAGAACATTAAGAAGGCTTTCCCAAGCAGTGAAAGCAAGGCAAAAGACATCCTAGAAATCATCCACTCAGATGTATGTGGTCCTATGTCATCCAGTTCCTTGAGTGGGTATGTTTACTATGTCTCATTTATTGATGACTTCTCCAGGAAGACTTGGGTATGCTTCTTGAAGAGCAAAGATGAGGTGTTTGATAAATTCAAGGAATTCAAAACCTTGATGGAGAATCAAACTAACAAGAAGATCAAAACATTCAGATACAACAATGGTGGAGAATTCACCTCAAGTGACTTCAAGAAGCTTTGTAGTGATTCAGGGATTAAGAGGGAGTTGACTGCTCCGTATAATCCTCAACAAAATGGAGTTGCAGAAAGGAAGAACAGAACTATCATGGAAGTAGCAAGGGCAATGCTGCATGACCAGGATCTACCTATGCATCTATGGACAGAAGCAGCTAGAACAACTGTATATGTGCAGAACAGAACACCCCACAAGATATTGGACAACAAGACACCAGAAGAAGTCTTTTCTGGTAAGAAACCTGAAGTCAGTCATCTCAGAATATTTGGTTGTCTAGTATACACTCATGTCCCAAAGGAAAAGAGGACTAAACTAGATCCTTCAGGAAAGAAGGGTATCTTTGTGGGTTACAGTGAAAGCTCGAAGGCTTACAGAATATACTTTCCAGGGTTCAAGAAGATTGATGTCAGCAGGGATGTAACATTTGATGAAAAATCAACATTCATCAAATCAAGGAAGGCACCTATCGAAGTTTATGAAGAACCTAAGAAAACCAGATTTCAAGACACTACCATGACTGAAGCAGTTCCAGAAGCTATTCGTGAGTTTGAAAATCCACAAGAACCTGTAGATCCACCCCGTGAGGATAACTCTCACAAGAGGAAACCTGCATGGGATAGAGAGCTCATTCAAGATGCAGAAAGATTTGGCATTCCAGAAGAAGAACACAGAGCAAAGAAGAGAACCAGATCACATACCAGCTATGTTGCTTTACTCTGTGACATTATGAACAAAGAGCCTTCCAGTTATGAAGAAGCAGCGGAAAAGAAAGAATGGAAGGATGCCATGGTTGAGGAATACCAATCAATAATTAAGAATGATGTTTGGGATGTTGTCCCAAGACCTAAAGAGAAGTCTGTTGTGACTTCCAAATGGATCTATAAAATCAAGCATGCTGCAGATGGCAGTGTAGAGAAATACAAAGCAAGATTCATAGCTCGTGGCTTCTCTCAGAAAGAGGGAATAGATTATGAAGAAACTTTTGCACCTATAGCCAGGTATACTTCCATCAGAACGGTACTTTCCCTGGCTGCAGCTATGAAATGGAAAATACACCAAATGGATGTCAAGACTGCTTTCTTGAATGGTGTAGTTGAAGAGGAAGTATATGTGGAACAACCACTCGGTTTTGAAATACATGACAGGGAGTCATATGTGTGCAGATTGAAGAAATCCTTGTATGGCTTGAAGCAAGCTCCCAGAACCTGGTATGGTAGGATGGATAGTTTCCTATCTAGTTTGGGCTTTACCAAGAGTAAAGCGGATTCCAACCTTTACTACAAGGTTGAGGAAGGGAATCTTGTGATTCTACTCCTGTATGTGGATGACTTATTTGTAACAGGAGATGATAGACTGATTGCAGATACTAAGAGGAAGCTTGCTGCTGAATTCGATATGAAAGATTTTGGAATGATGCACTATTTCCTAGGTATGGAGGTGTGGCAGAGTGCAGGTGGGATCTTCCTTGGTCAAGGGAAGTACATAGTAGATATCCTGAAGAGATTTGGGATGATGGATTGCAAGGCCATGGCCACACCTATGGCATCGAATCTGAAGCTTCTATGTGATGCTTCATCTGAGCCGGTTGATGTCTCTATGTATCCTCAGATGATTGGGTCCTTGATGTACCTGACGAACACGAGACGAGACATTTGCTTTGCTGTGAACACATTGAGTCAGTTCTGTACAGATCCGAGGAGTGTTCACCTAGTTGCTATAAAGCATATTCTGAGGTACCTGAAGGGTATAGTGGATTATGGGCTCAAGTATGAAGCGAATCAAAAGTTTAACTTGTAGGGTTATGTTGATTTAGATTGGGCTGGAAGTGCTGCAGATAGGAAGAGCACATCTGGGTGCTGCTTCAGTATGGGATTAGGTGTGATCTCTTGGTTTAGCAGGAAGCAGTCCTGCGTAGCATTGAGTACAGCTGAGGAAGAGTATGTTGCAGCCTGTTCAACTAGTTGTGAGGCAGTATGGCTACGGAAGCTACTGTCCGAGTTATTTGATCTCCCGTTGGATGCTACTGGTATCTTCTGTGATAACCAGAGTTGTGTGAAGCTGTCCGAAAACCCAGTGTTTCATGACAGGTCGAAACACATAGAGATCAAATATCACTATATCAGGGATATGGTGCAGAGAGGAGTTGTGAAGCTCCTGTATGTTGCGACGGACGAGCAGATTGCAGATGTGCTGATGAAGCCACTAGCCATGGTGAAGTTCGAGTACTTCAGAGAGAGGCTTGGCGTTCTTCAGATCGAGGACACTTAGAGGAAGAAGTGATGGACACATTTGCTGAAGCCATTCCAAGCATGTTGGAAGGAGGATCCTTCACATGGCTGTGGATGTAAGCGCTGAATGATGAGAATCAGGATGATGTTCTGGTTTCTGCTGGATATGATCAGTTGGATCATTTTTATGTATGTATGTATGCATCATGTTAGATGCTGGATATGATCAGTTGGATCATTTATATGTATGTACACATCATGTTGGATGCTTGGACCATGTATCAGGTGGATACATTGTATGATCAGGTAGATCATGTATGGTGATATGTATCATGTATTTGTATTTGTATTAGGTGGATACATTGTATGATCAGGTGGATCATGTATGATGATATGTATAAGGTAGATACTTGGTATGCATCAGGTAGATGCATTGTATGATCAGGATGATCATGGATGACAAGCTTCAGGATGTTGCTCCAAATGACATGCAGCAGGATGTTGCAGTGATGATGATCAAGATGATCATGTGTACATCAGGATGATGTATGGTGAGTATCAGGTTGATACTCTATGGCCGTGGATCAGGTTGTGCAGATGAGCATGTAATTCGTTGCCCTGGGAGATTTGCAGATAGTCTTTCGAGGTTTTTCCTATGGCATGTAATTCGGTGCCCTGGGATATCTGGAAAATGCTCTTTCGATGTTTTTCTCTGGGAGGACATATAATTCATTGCCCTGGGAGATCTGCAGATAGTCTTACGAGGTTTTTCCTATGGCATGTAATTCGTTGCCCTGGGATATCTGGCAGATGCTCTTTCGAGGTTTTGTCCTATGGCATATAATTCGTGTCCCTGGGAGATCTGATAGGTTGGGCTATGTGCCCGTAATCAATCTTGGGATGCTCTTGCGAGGTTTTTCCATGACCACATGTAATTCGTGCCCTGGGAGATCCTATAGGTAGAGCTGCGTGCTCGTAACACCTTGGGATGCTCTTGCGAGGTTTTATGGTGAGGTCACATATAATATGGCCCTGGGAGATCCTATAGGTAGAGCCATGTGCTTGTAACAACATGGGATGCTCTTTCGAGGTTTTGTGACGCACGTAATAAGTCCTGAGGATTCCACAGTATGGCCAGTGATGACAAAGACCTGCAGGTGGTGGGCCTACATCCAGTATGAAAAAGGATTGTCTCTGTAGAACTTCCTATGACGAGTAGAGTCAGAGATTGGTTGAGATAGTAGCAGTAGTGACGATGACGATGCATCGATGATGATGATCCCGAGAAGAAGACTTGTCTAGTAGATCTGTGTCAAGAAATACCTTCCTAGTTAAGAGGGAGTGTTGATGTATATGTAACTTCGGAATGTATTTCATCTGTGTATTTTATATATATTTATTGTACCCTTAATAGAGATGTGTTATTCCTCTATAAGGAAGTGTCGTCATGTGGATTGACAAGTGTCGCAAGTGTGTGTACTTGCCGATGGGTTATTATACCACCATGTGTGGGGTCGGCCCTAAAATATATATATTATAATGTGATGTACCTAGATAGACAAGTCGGCCCCATAAGATCACTGGGCAAAAAGGTTAGTATAAATAGAGATCGGAGATCTCTATTTTATTCACTCAGAAAAGTATCTCACTCTCACTCAGAAAGTGGCGCACTAGTGAGGAGGAGGATCATCTGCTACTAGGAGACTATCTCAGTGTTATTTGGTTGTACTTTGGTTGATCTATTTCTCTCTCTATCTCTGAGGAAGTTGTGGGGTTTTCACCTTAGGTTTTTCCCCACGGAAACTCTGTGTCTCTTGTCTCTCATGCTTTTGATTCTTGTGATGCTTGTCATGCTTATTGTGATTGTCATGCATTGATATACTGTATATGTTATTCTCTCAGTAAAGATCCTAGAGTATTGTGAATTAATGCTCAAAATTTAACAGTATGATGGAGCTTGATGTGATACATATGTGAGGATGCCATGTAATCTTTGAAATCTTTTTCATATTAATGGAAGATGCAACCCTTCCCGTGGATGTATCCCAATCGGGTGAACCATGTATATATGGTGTTCTCTTTTTCTTGGGCTCTTTATGTTCATATTGATATGTTATTGTTGCTTAGATAGGTAAGCTAGTTTATCTAGATCTTAATATCTGACACAAAATTGGTCATATTTCACTTAAAAAAACTATGGTGACCAACGTTTCTGGTGGTTTAGTCATTTATTTAGCATGGTAACCAACGTTTTTAGTCCCCTGGTCATTTATCACCCATTTTTATACCAGTGTATTAACAACACAAATAGAGTTGAATTTGTTTCCCAAAGCTTTTTATTATCTCATGAAAGAGTTACATTGACTAGAATAGGTGTGGAAAAACATGAAGAAGGATAATTTACATATAGAAAAACATCTCTGCAATAATGAGTAATCTTTACCTCATAAAATTCTATTTTGTGAAAAAGAGTTCATTGACTCAACAATCCCTAGAGGACCTCTAAAAATTGTCATCCTTGAATTATGAGTTTGACTTCTCTTTTATAGCCTTCAATCTATAACTGAATTTTGTTTTCCTCAACTAATTTATAACCACCTTTAGACCTGTCACTTTCTTTTAACTTTACTATTGTTTTAACAACTTTTTACTCTTTTAACTTTTCTTACTCGAGCTTTTCTTTTTCCTTTTAGCTTGAGAGGCTTCCCCCCTCATGTAGAAATTTGATTGCACACCTGGATTTCCAACTGATTGACCTACTAGTTTATTTACCATGGTTACTCATGTTTTTTCCATCTTCTGACCCATAATTTGAATGTTAACATGTCCTCCTAGTGGCATAAAATGCAAAGGAGTGGGCGGACCTGCAAACTGCCTTGGAACTTGTGTTGATGTTTTCCCTGCAGTTTTACCTTGAGGTGGAAATGCTATTTTATAATATTTTTCTACAACATGCCACTCTTTTCCCATTGGGATATGGTGCTCTTTTAGGACCTCCAATTCTATCTCATTCTCTGTGGTCGTATCATAAGATATTGACCCTACTATTTTGAGTAAATTCTTCAACTTTATTCAAATTTAAAATGGAGGATTTAATATTTCAACCACCTTATCTCAACTTATCATTCCCTCCAAGGGATCATCTTGGACCTCTTCATTTATTTTCTTCACCAATTGGGATTTATATTCCTCTTTGGGGTATACTTCACCATTCCCATTCCAAGGATGTGGCAATCCTAACTTTATAAGATCATTGAACAGGCCTTCAAAAGTTGCTACATCATATGTGATTCATTATCATTTACCTAGCTATTTGAATCAAATATGTCCCGATGTGGATTTCTAACATTGCGAGCTAATTCTTTGTTCTTCCATTTAGATATGCAATTATTTGCTTTGCTTCCTTGGGAATTCCTCCAAGCTCTTTTTCCACTCTTCTTGTCTCTTTTTGAGCTAATACTACCATCTCTAACTCATCCTGCACTATCTCATAGTGGTCCCATTTCTTTATGAAAAACTGTGTTATTTTTTACCACAAATCTTGATTTGTCCTCCTAAGAAATCATTCCCCCTCAATATACAAATTAATTTTAGTAATTTGGATTTTGATTTCCTTTAATTCAACTCCTAAGTCTTTAATATCATGTTCCTTAATGATTTCACCCTCAAGTTCTAGAATTATTTCATCCTTTTTTCTCACCTCATCTTCCAATTCCTTGATATTTCTATCTCTATCATGTTCGGGTACACAGGGCACTCCCAAAAGACTGAACACCTAGAGAAACCACTTCACACAAATAGATCACAGATCGATACACCAATGTTTTGACGTGGTTAAAACCCTCTAGAGTGAAATAGTCCACGGCCCCAGCCAAATAGCTTCTACGGAGTAGTTTATTATGCAAAAGAAAGAAAGTTACAAATGCACTTCTCATAATCGATCAACTAGACAATGACCCTCCATGCTCTTTAAATAGATATCATGGACTAATCAGGTGTTAAGCCACTGATCAAGGGTAGATATGATCTAAGAGAAGTTGAACTGTCGGATCACTGTATGTCTAGAACATATCGTGAGCGTCGGATTAAATATTTACAAATGCATACTAAAGAAACACACTTTACCTAACAGATATATTACACAAGTCGATCTTAACTAACTCCTAAGTGTCAAAATATCCTAACATCCCCCCTTAAGAACAACTTGGGATAGGATTGAAGGATTTACAAAAGTGACACTATTAGGAGAAGGAAGGAGGCATTAGAGCCTATCCCCCCTTAATGACAAATTCCTGAACTCCTAACATAGATCAAAGTTTAGAAAACTTCGCTTTTGTAAGAGACTTGGTGAAGATGTCTGCAACTTGATCATTTGTAGGGAAAAAGAGCACTTCAAGAACACGATCATGAACAAGATTTATGATGAAGTGCATATGTAGCTCAATGTGTTTGCTGTGTTTATGTAGAAATGGATCTTTGGAGATCTTGATGGCACTTTGATTGTCGCACCAAAGTGGAGTAGGTTGTTGCTGCTTGAATCCAAACTCTGAAAGGATCTGTTGAAGCCATAAAGATTCCTGACTAGCATTAATTGCAACTCGATATTCTGCCTCTGCTGAAGAAAGAGCAAGAGCTTGTTGTTTCTTACAAGCCCAAGTGACAGGTCCAGATCCCATAATGAAAACATAACCTGCAGTAGACTTTCGATCATCAGGATCACCGGCCCAATCTAAATCAGTGAAACCAACCAACAAAGGTTTCCCCCCTATACTGTAATGAATCCCAAATTGAATTGTACCTTGAATATATCAAAGTATTATTTTAGATGCTTTCTAGTGACTTTCATGAGGTGTTTTCATATAACGGCCAACACGACCAATGGCAAAGGAAAGGTCAGGATGGGAATGATTCAAGTATAAGAGACTACCAACAAGCTGACGATACAAGGTGGCATCTACTTCAGGTGAAGTACAAGTGGCAGAAAGTTTGACTCCAGACTGAAAGGGAGAAGGGGCTGGTTTACAATCTTCCATGTGAAAGCGACGAATAAGGTCACAATCATACTTAGACTGAGAAGGAAATATTCCTTCTTTGGTTTGCAGGACTTGGAGACCAAGAAAATAATGCAAATGTCCTAAGTTTGACATTTCAAAATTTTGCTTAAAACTGGATTTCACATGGGTTAAAAGATTAGGGTCACTACCAGTAAGAATAAGGTCATCAACATATAGAACAAGTATGATGAGATGGTTTCCTACTTTCTTGGTATAGACATTGGGGTCATAATGGCATCTAGAAAAACCATTGTCAAGTAGAAAGCTATCCATTTTGGCATACCAAGCTCTAGGAGCTTGCTTAAGGCCATATAAGGATTTCTTAATGCGACACACAAGGCTAGAGTTATTCTGAACATATCCAGGAGGTTGTTCCATGTAAATTTCCTTCTGTAAATCACCATGTAAGAATGCAGACTTGACATCCATTTGATGGACTTCCCAGTTATGTAAGGCTGCAAGGGAAAGAACAAGGTGGATGGAGTTCATTTTTGTGACAGGAGCAAAGGTTTCATTGTAGTCAATCCCTTCAACTTGGGAAAAACATTTGGCAACTAACCTTGCCTTAAGTCGTTCAACACTTCCATCTGATGCATACTTAGTTCTATAGACCCATTTACATCTGACAATTTTTCTTCCTTTTGGAAGAGGTACAATATCCCAAGTATCGTTTGCCATTAAGGAACGATATTCTTCATCCATAATTGCATCCCAAACTGGATTTCCTGAAGCTCTTGCAAAAATTTTTGGATCATGATTCTCGAAAACTTGAGCCAAAAGAGAAGAAGCTCATTGAAACTGAGTACGTGTTTGACGTTGATATATAGGATCATCGACAAGATCACCAGCTGCTTCACATGTTGAACGGACCCATCGAGGAAGCACTTGTGCTGGTGCAACTGGAGGAACATGAGCAGGCGAAGGTGGATTTTCATCCTCACTGTCATCATCAGAAACTAGAGTTTGAAATATTTCAAGAAAGTTGGAAGTAGAAGAAGGCACAATCACTAAATCAGGCTCGCAGGCCAAAGATGGCACAACTGCCAAGTTAGGCTCGCAGGCCAAGATATTTTCATTAAATTTAACATCTCTGCTAATGATTATATCATGAGAATGTGGTTGAAGAAATCTATAACCTTTTACATCTTTAGAATATCCAACAAATATGCACTTTTCACTTTTAGGCTGCAATGCTTTCCATTTTTCATCCGAAATGTGAGCCCATGCTTCACTACCAAACACACGGAAGTGACTTACATTAGGTTTAGTTTTACTCCATGCTTCTTCCGTTGTGATACCTTGTAAAGATTTAGTGGGGGTTCGATTAACTATGTAATTTGCACAATTTATGGCTTCAGCCCAAAATTGAAGACTTAATCCCTTAGATTGGATCATACAATTAGCCATTTCTTTTAAAGTACGGTTCTTCCATTTAGCTACACCATTTTTTCGTGGTGTATATGGAATAGTGTGTTGTTGTTGGATTCATTCTTCAGTGCAGAAAGTAGTGAACTTGTTGTTAACATATTCTCCTCCATTGTCGGATCTTAACTTAATAATTTGATGACCAGATTGTTTTTCAACAAGGGCCTTGTAGGCCAAGAACATGTTAAATACTTCGCTCTTAAGTTTTAGGAAATAAACCCAAGTGCGTCTGGAGTAATCATCAATGAAAGTTAAGAAATATTTGAAACCAGAAAAGGAAGCAGATGGAAGAGGACCACGCATGTCACTATGCACAAGCTCCAAGGGAACCGAGGCATACCAAGAGGCACGTTTGTCAAAACTTCCCCGATGATGTTTTACAAGTACACAACCGAAACAAACACCATCCCTGTAAGATACCATCAGACGACCTATCACCATATTGTCTTTACATAGTTGTTGCAATGAGCGATAATTTAAGTGACCAAATTGCTCATTCCAAAGTTTGCTCAAGTTATCACTATGAGCAACAAAAATTGAAGGAAAAGATGATGACCCAAAGTTGTTAAACTTGTACAACTTGGTAATATCATAAACAATTTCGGTAGCTAGGACATGTTGAGGATCTTTAAAATCCTTGATTACAACTTGGTGAGGTGTAAACGTCACATTTTTACCTTCACCAGAATGAGTGATTTGATAGACTGATAACAAATTGTAGGAAATTCTTGGAACACATAGTACATCACTAAAATGACCATTATCTACTGGAACTGTTCCAAATCTTACAAAACTTAGAGATCTATCATCACCAACAAATATTTGTTTGGTGTTACATTCATGCATAGTAGAAAAGATGGCTTGATCCTTAGCCATATGATAAGATGCTTCAGAATCAATGAGCCGTTCATTTGAACTAGAAGAAGAAGATGCAATATACGAATAACCAGAAGCACAAAGTACATGTCCATGAGAGGTAGATTCTGAAGGTGAATCTAGGCTGATGTGGTGCTTCTTCATTGTTTCTTCCAAGGCTACCATCTTCTTGAAACACTTAGATTCATCATGATTATATTTCCCGCAATAGTTGCAATGACGCTCAGTATTCTTTCCTTTTGGCTTGGATCCTTTGTCATCTTTTAAAGAAGGAGTTGAATGAGAGGGTTTGGGACCCTTGTTTGACTTATTATTGCGAATATTTTGTTTCTTGGGAGGCTTGGACTTTTCTTTCTGTTGGGACAATAAGGCTTTCCCAGATATATCTGCATTGCTAATCATTCCAAGATGGATGATCTTATCTTGCTCTCTAATCAAGGAATCACAAAAGGGTTCAAGACTAGGCTCTTGATAGCTAGCTGCATTCAAGGATTCTTTCATGGAGTAAAATGTAGATACAAAAACTGAATATGCAGGTCCAAGTTTTGAAAGAATATGATAAATGCATTGTTTGTCTTCCCTCTTAATCTTGCATTCTTCACATAAGAGTTTAAGAGTTTTGTACTTATATAAATAACCTTGAAAGCATGAAAAATCACTTGGATTTAAAGAAATCAACTCATTTTCGAGTTGATGACCTTGAATTTCATTGTGTTTACCAAGCACAACTTCCAACTTTTCCCAAGCGGTATCAAGTTCATCAATTCCAGATATGTGGAATCGCAAATCAGTAGAGATTGACATCCCAATCAATCCACGAGCTTCATCACATCTATTTGCCCATTTTATTTTCTTATCATCATCAGTGGGTTCTGTTTCTTTCCCTGAGGTAATTCTGAAAATTTCCCTACTTCATAGAACATCCTCCATACGAGATTTCCATGAGAAATAGTTGGAACTGGTAAGTAGAGTATCACAAGGGGTGGCCATATTGTAAATTAATGGCTATAAAAATAGGAACCAGTAGTCTAAATGTGAATATCTCGAGAAAACATGCGGTTTAAAAAAAAAGACACTAAAAACTGACTCTGTATGATGAAGTTATGCTTGATCAAAGAAAATGTTGAAGATGTCCCCAATAGGACGTGGCAGATACAGAATGTCCAGTTAAAAAAAAGAACTCCCCTCTTCCCAAGATGAACCTTTGAAAATCACTTTATAAGAAAGTTGCTTTAAGTGAATCACTTTTGTAAAATAAGTGATTTTCACTTTTACAATGATGTTACTTTAAATAGTGCAGCAAAAATAAGGAACTTAAGTGACTCACCTTTTATTTTTATTTTTTATTTAAGTGAGATGCACTTTTACAATAAAGTAACTTAAAATTAGAAATTGCATGCACCTTTTTTTTTTAAAGTAACTTAATAAGACTTGAACTGAAGACCAATTAAGGAATAAAACAACTTTGAACCAAGTGAGCTAATATTTAAAGGTACGTAAAAGAAGGGAAGGTGGAAGGGGTTTTTTTTTTATACTCTTCTCTCTCTGTTTCCATGCTTGCCTCTTTTCCTTCAAATCACACTACAAACAAAAACAAAAACAAAAAATTCCACACGTTTGGGATTAGCTCTCGTTAGCTTTCCCAGATAGTCTACGTTTTCTCTTTGTTTCTGATTTGTCGCGATCACACAAGGTGCACGGAAAAGAGCATCGACATCAGAGAAAAACCCTTTCCCTTTCTATTTCTGATTCGCCGAGATCGCACAAGGTGCACAGCAAAGAGCATACGGAGACAGGGAAAGCAACAATCTGAAACTACAAAAAATCTAATAATAAAATATGCGATATTTTAAAAATAAAATAAAAACGTCATTGTAACATTATACCTTTAGATATGATGAAATACGAGTTTATGAAGCAACCGAAAACCGTTTTCGATCAAATGAAAAGTATTTCCCAAAGTAAACGGTGCTCCAAATCTAGAAACCAAAAACCCTTTCAAGTTTCACCAACAACAGTTCAAGATCTATATCATAACCGGAAGCGGCTCTTCATAAACGCTCTGATACCATGTTCGGGTACACAGGGTACTCCCAAAAGACCAAACACCTAGAGAAACCACTTCACACAAATAGATCACAGATCGATACACCGACGTTTTGACGTGGTTAAAACCCTCTAGAGGGAAACAATCCATGACCCCGACCAAATAGCTTCTACGGAGCAGTTTATTATGCAAAAGAAAGAAAGTTACAAATGAGCTTCTCAGAATCGATCAACTAGCCAATGAACCTCCACTCTCTTTAAATAGAGATCATGGACTAATCGGGTGTTAAGCCACGGATCAAGGGTAGGTATGATCTAAGAAAAGTTGAATCGTCGGATCACTCTATGTCTAGAACATATCGTGGCCGTTGGATTAAATATTACAAATGCATACTAAAGAAACACACTTTACCTAACAGATATATTACACAAGTTGATCTTAACTAACTCCTAAGTGTCTAAATATCCTAACATATCATCCAGTTCCTGAGTTGGCTGTTGAGTTGGTTGTTGAACTAGAGTATCTTCTTCCATTATATCAATCACTTCCTTTTCTAAAGCTTCCTTCTCAACCTCCTTTTCAATCTGTCCTTTAGGAGATGATCTTTAGGGATTGGGATCAGGAATCAAGTGTTTCCTTTGCATCTCTATGGATGATATTTTATTTTCAATTCATTTATCTAACTTTCCCTCTCCTCTGCCATCTTTTTGTATTGAATCATACTTGCATAAATCCACTCTTTCTCTATTTGAACTTGCCTTAGTTCAGGAGTCTGAACTGGCTGGGTGGTGGGAATTTTTAATTAGTTTCTTAGTTGGGTTATCTCATTATCCTTCTTTTGGATCAATGATTTAACTTGAGTTTCATCTACTGTATTATGCCCTAGTTGCTTGACCTTTTCTAAAGTTGTCCTAAAATTCCTATATTCTTTAGCCGAATTTACCACCTTAATGCATATCGTATCATTGGCTTGTTTGTAAAAGTATAACTTATCAAGCCTTCCAAAATTCTTAAAATATATTGTATGCTCCTCTTCCCTCCATTCACTGAGATTTGAAGGTCTTGTCACTTTAGACTCTATGAAAAAAATCTAAAAGTGTCCTCTTGATGGTCTGCTATAGTGAGGATCCTTCTTTTTGTTGTTGGTATTTGTTTCCTGATATTATTAATTAATTTCATACTCCTTTTCTATGATCCCTATATACTTTGTCTGTAGATATTCTTTGACTATTATAGGGCCTCCTGAAGGGGATGCTTGCAAACCTTGAGGTATTGTAAACTCTCAATAGGGGTAATGAGTATATTTAATTGGTGGCCCTATTGTACTAGTTGATGGTTGTGTTATCAGTTCTTCCAACTCTCTTGGGAGCTCTTCAGTTTCACCCTCCTCGAATAGTGCTTGGCCTGCCCCTTCAATCTATGTTCTATATTTCATTGCTTGGGAACCTTGGTTAGGGTGATGTACCTCCATATATTTTTGGAGCTCCTCTATTCCTATCTTTTTTCCTAATAATTGTTCTATAGTACCTTGCTATTCCAATATTTTATGAGTTTCCAGGACCTTTTTCTAACTCTCTTTGTTTGCAATCTATACCCACTCTAGTTTAGGCACATATTCTAAGGAGGAATTATTATTGTATACTATTTCCTTGGTTTAGGCACATATTCATATCCTAGAACTTTGAATATCAATGATATGGATTTTTTGGAGCTCTCAGAGAAGACTACAATGTTATATGGGGTTGGGGATTCAGGGACTGCAATTCCATTTTCCAGGTGTTTAGATAAAAATTGTTTTATGTCATACGGTTTTAATGTTTGGTAAGAAGTTGCCAGGTTATTTTCATTTATGGTTTGCATGGCAGGAAATTTTAGAATATAAAACATTTTATGGAGGGTATCAACATCTATGGTGCACATGGTCTTGGAATGGTTAGAGTATAGGATGGATCTTTTGTTGGGTGAATATTGGGCAGAGCACCATGATACAAACTCAAGGAAGTGAACCCTACATGGGAAAACATATCTAGCTAAGTTCGAGTCACATATGCAACATGGGTCTTAATCTGCAAAGGATAGAGCACGTGCTTCTTGAAGGGTAGAATTTAGGTCAGAATTGGTTACAACTGTATCAAAATTTTTGGCATGATGATCATAAAAATGTTCGTTTCCAACAAACTTGGGTTTGGGGAGCCTATCTTTAGGCTTCTAAGACATTTTAAATGAGATTATTTAATGGTGGATTTAAAAAAAATTTTACTGCGCAATGGAGGGTAAAACTTTAACACTTTTATCAAAATGCAAAATGAGTGATGTGGTTAGACCAGGAAATAATCGGTGGTTAAACTCAAGGGTCCCTTGGGACTGTCGGTTTTTGACTCAATCTGGTCAAGTACAATGGATCTTGGTTTTGAAATTGCAAACTTATCACTTAACGACTAAATAGATTTGAATATTTTCCACTTGGCGGATTTTTATTTGGCACTTGATGGTGAGGAGCTAATGTCAATGGGGACCTCTTTGGAACATGTCCACTAGAGGTAGGTTGACTTGGATTCCAAGTGTTCACCCTTTGCATGTAAGGATATTTTGTACAAAATTAACTTCGGGCAGAAACCACCCCAATTTCCATAAGTGGTAATTCCTGACGGGACTAGTGGTATTGAAGAAGTGCTCTAGGGAGGCGTGATCTATCATTTTCTTCCATTTGTCTTTTTTTTGGGGGGGGCAATGCATCCTCGGGCCAAAATTATCCATTGTGCAATTTATCGCCACACTATCAATCTAAGCCATCGATCTTTCACCCTCTTTCTTTGATTAGCTCATTAACGCATTTACTTATCTCCCTCGTACTTTATGGGGGCACCATTGATCTCAACCATAGACTTGATAAGATATTATGGTGTTCCATTAATTCCATTTAGAACCCAATTCCTTAGCACTCGATCATTGCCCCATGGTTTTTCTACCACGATGCTCACTTGAAGAACCTTCTCCTTAGCTCCTGAGGGATAAATGTATCATTTGTTAGCCTTAGGTGATATTTGAGGCTAATGAAACCCGTTAAAATATTTGAAATTTCTTAGTGATAACATCGGCTTCAGCGGGAATAGATGTTTATTTCACAAATTGTTGAGAACTGCAAATTAGTGCCTTCATTGTTGGGCTATGGAGTCTCTTTCTCTCATAGAATTTTACACATTGAGGAAACTTCTTAGCTTTGAAACATATTTACAAGCTTGGTAATGTAAAAATGGAAATGGAAATTATGGAAATAAACTAAAAGAAAGAAAATCAAAATTCAAATGATTCTATTCTACTATGTACATATCTAGCAAGTGTTCCTTTTAGATTTCATTACATAAAGAAATGCTTGAGCAACCTGCCATTGATAACAACCTCTTTGATTTCACCATTTAGTTTTGCAAGAATATAGGTATTGTTCCCTTATACAAATGATATGGTGTAGGGCCCCATCCAAAGGTTATAAAAATTTACATGCTTTCCTTTATCTTCTCTTTTGGCATCCCATTTCAGCACTATGTCTCATGGCTTGAAGTCTCTTTCTATAGTCTTTTTTATCAGAAGTCATCTTCATATTTTTCTGATGTTCTTGCAATTTAACACTGACCTACTCTCTTTCCTTCTCCATCTATACCAACTGATATATTAGCTTGACCATGTCATTTTTCTCATGTAATTAATTTTGGATCAGTTTTATCACAGGAAGTCCCAATTGAATTGACAAAATCGCCTCATTTCCATATACTAGCTAAAATGGAGAGGTTCCAATTGACCTTTTTACACTTATCCTATCATCCCACAAAACATATCTTAAATTTACACCCATTTTTTCTTGTTTTCAGACCACATTTTCTTGATTATTCTGAGCAGTCTATTGTTGGATGGCTCAGCCAATCCATTTCCCTAAGGATATTATGGAGTGGAGTGCCCCAATTCAATATTATACCTCTGAAAGAATTCTATGATTTTCACGGACCTAAATGCCTAAGCATTATCAACAATGATTTTTCTTGGGAATCCAAATCTATACAAGATATTCTCCTCCAATAATTTTATGATTACTGTGTGATTTTCTAACCTAGTTGGAATAGCCTCAACACACCTTGCGAAATAATCAGTTTCTTTCAAGATCCATCTGTGTTGTCCACTAGAATTTGGATTTATTTCTCCAATGAATTCTATACCCCATTGTGAGAAAGGAGCAGATGTCTTGATTGGTTTCAAAGGAAAAGGATTCAATTTCGGCTTACCTACAAATAATTGACACTCAACACATGCTCTTATCATTTTATTAGCATAAACAAACAATTTGGACCAATAATATCCAACTATTAGAACTTATGGTATGTTGTGGATCTCCAAGCATGGTGTCCTCCACATATGCCTTTGTGGAACTCTATAATAATTCCTTCTGTCTCCCACTCTATCACAAAATTTATCAATATACCTTGAGGATCCTTCCAGTAATGGTATTGATCCCATATACAATATTTAACAGCTTGAAATTTCAAAGATCTATCCCAGAAATTGATCATATGTTCTAGAAATTCAAGATGCATCAAATAAAAGACAATATCTCTATACCATGGAGATTAAAAAAAAATGGATATACTTTCATTACATCTCCTTGTAGATCTTCTTCATTTCTATTTTTCCTTCCTTTGTTAGTTCTACCATCCGATTTAGATCTAGTGCTTCACAATTTGCTTCAGCCAATAGTTTTTCCAATCCTTGTCCCGTGTTTGATCTCCAATTCATATTCTTGTATTTTAGAAATCCATTTACCTCTCCTTCCCTCGCTGCCTGTTTGGATGAGTGTGTCTTTATAGTACTTTGTGGCACATAAGCAACCACATGTGAGTGTAACAAGTAACATCTGAAGGATTTCAGTGCTTTCACCATGGCATAGTCTTGTTTCTCCATCAAGTTGTATTTCAATTATGCATCTCTCAATGCGTTACAGAAAAATGCAATGGGTTCTTCATATCCCTCTCGGTTCTTTTGGGGAAATACAGTTGCAATAGTGTTAGATGAAGTAAAATATAAAACAAGGAAAGGTTTGTGTAATTTGGACTTATCAATATAGGGGCCTCTCCCAAAGCCCTTTTGAGTTGCTCAAAGCTTCCCTTGCTTCTTTGGTCCACTTGAATCCATTGTCCTTCTTTATCATATTAGTAATATTTCTTGTCATCTCAACCAGATTGGGAATAAATCTACTTAGGATTTATCTTTCCCATGAAGGACTATACTTTTTTTTATGGGAATCTCGATTGATTGTATAGCTACCACTTTTTTGGATCAATTCTTACTCCATCCTTGGAGATAATGTGTACCAACAAATTTCCTTCCTGTAAGGAAAAATGTGATTTCTTGGGATTGAGGGATAATCCATATCTTTTGCATTTATTGAATGTTTGCTTCAAGTGAGATAAATGCTCTTCATCTGTCTTAGAAAAAACAATCATGTCATCAGATATATTACAATAAATTTATCTCTTTCTCCCACAAAGGATATATCCATATCTCACTAAAATATTTCTCCTGCATTCATTAGTCCAAAAGGAATTTTATCATACATAAATTTTAAATGTACAACATCACGAGAAATTCTCCAAGCCAATCTTGTGCAGCCAGGATTGGGCCTCATGTGTTGAGGTAGGGAACCTGAGTTGGACTCAGGAACTTGGAGTAGATTCTTGAGTTGGAATCAAGAATGACTAATCCTTTAGTTGTAAAAGGTTATTCCTCATGTGTTGAGGTGAATGCTTTGATGTATCAAAGTGATGATGTTGTAAATTCTTGTTGGACAAGGCGCAGGACTTGTTTGTCAATTCAAATTATCATGTGGACCTCCAGTTATAGTAGGTACCCATGGGGTGGACCTCTGGTTATAAAGGTAGATGATTTTCATATTGAATCATTAATGTTGTATGATGTATTACTAACCATGGTCACCGATTGCTATTAAGTATCCTTTAGAGATTGGCCACCATTAGAGTGAATTACTTTAACATATGATCATTTGGTCCGAGAATAATATAATATGATCACAACATCTGACAAATATTTTGAGTATAATCTGATATGATAGATAATTAAAGTTAACACATATTGACCATGTAGTAAATATAAGATATAAATATAAATGCATAGATAAAAAGAGAATTTGAATTACTCATGAGATGACCAAGTGAACTTGAATTGTTAATCTTAAGTTAAAGCTGCAATGTATGCCTTAGTTAATTATAGAACTCACAGTGGTCACTACAAGAAAATCAATCAACATGATTTTAGTTAATAATAGTTAATTAGGTTTTAATAAATAAGGACTAGTTAAACTAAAAATGACACGTAAGTTAACCAAAAAGTTGACACTTTAGTTAATTAAGTGTCTACATGACAACACTTGAGTTATTACATTACAACACTTAATTTAGCTTCCTAACTAAGTGGTCATGAAATCAGTTAGAGGGATGTTTCACTCTAGAGTCAGTTAATGCAAGATTGATGAAACTGATGCACAAGATGATTCTCCAAGAAGGAAATTCGTAGTTTTTGCATGTGATGCACCATTACGCATGCAACCATTCACTATATATTGCATGGAAGTGATTCTTGCTTGTTATTAATGTGTTGTGAACATGGCAAGTCGATACAGTTGATCTCTATTCTCTATTTCTCAATATTCTCTCTTATCTAGCACCCGGGGTGCCGAAAGCAATCTGTTATTTTGTAAAAATATGTTCTCTGCTATCTATCATAATTACACTTTGAATATTTGTTTGCGTTTTTCATCCTCATTGTTTTGAGGATTTTCCCCAAGGTACATCTTATGTTATGATTGAATGTTTCATGTGATTGAATGGTTCATTGATTAAAGTATTCAGTATTTCCGCACTTAAATTTTTAAAGTTCAAAGCTTATCATATTTGATAAAAAATTAACATGGTATCAGAGCTTAGGGTGTGAAGGAGCTAATATTTGTAAATAAAACTTGATCCTACATATACCCTAAGGAGTTGAGCACAATACTTGAGAGCCATGGCATTTATATCTGTTCGACCGGAATACCATCTTGAGGGCACTTCGAATTTCAAGACTTGGAAGGCGAGGGTATTGAACATCTTGGAGGAACATGGCTTCGATGGCTACATATACACTGTGGTAGAGGAGCCTACATATAATGCATGGCACATCAACTTAAATAATAACCAAGCTAAATCCAAACAGATAATATATGATTTAGTAAAGGACAATTTAATGTCTTTGATCACTCCATTGAAGACCACAAAAGGAGGGTTTTGATACATTGGCAAACGTATATGAGAAGAAGGCCCCGAGTCAAAAGAGGGAATTGAAGAATAATATTTGAAATCTAAAGATGGAGAAGGATGAGATAGTGGCCTCCTTCTTCACCAAGACCTCTTAGGTAAGATATAATCTTGCTAGTATTGGAGTAGTGGTGGATGAAGATGATATTCTTCAAACTGCTATTGATGGTATCCAATCCTCATGGGATACATTCTTGGTTGCGGTGAATGGACAATAGGTACAACCTAACTTCGAAAGGATGTGGCATGAATGCCTCCAAGAGGATGGGAAAATCCATAGAAATTCAATGTGCATCAAAGAAGAAAACCTTTCCCTCATGGCAAGGATGAAGAAAGGAAAGAAGAACTTCTCTCAAAAGAAGTTTTCCCATTCAAAGATGAAGGTATACAACAAGTAATTTGACAATTAAAAGGTTATATGCTACAACTATGAAAAGAAGGGCCATTATGCAAGGGAGTTCAAAGAAAATAAAAAGGGAAAAGGAAGGTTTCATGCTTCTAGTGCTATAGAAGATGAAACTACTCAGAAGAATGCACCCAAAGAAAAGAAGACAAGGAGGGAGTATTACCTAGTCTCAACACTTTCTGGATCCATCATCACAAGTGAGGACACATGGTTAGTTGATAATGGAGCATCCAAATATATTATTGGTTATAAGAGAACCATCACCAATCTCAATGAGAAAAATTTTGCATGCAAGGTAGATTTGGGAGACAACACAACCTATTCGATCCAAGGAGTTGGATCCACCTCCTTCTAGTTGAGTTCAGGAGATATTTTACATATGGTGGACATTCTTTATGTTCCAAGATTGAAGAAGAACCTCCTATAAGTTTTAGTTCTTGAATATAAGGGCTTCTGAGTTATCTTCATGGATAATCAATCACTATTATGGTCGAAGAACAAAGACTTGAAATATGAAACACTGATTGGAGTTAGAGAGGGAGTTATCTACAAGGTACCCGAGAAGTACATTCAAGATATGGTTCACAACACTATCAATCCATGCAATCTATGGCATAGAAGGCTTAGTCTCCTTCACTACAAAGTGCTACTAGGATTAAAACAAATGGTGAAAGGTATGCCCGTATTTGATTTTGAGCATGATAGTTTATGTAGGGGTTGTGCACTTGGGATCAATAGTGTTAAAAAGAGAGTATCTAGCAGTACTACTATATCTAAAGGGAATTTATATTTAATACATTCTGATTGATATGGTCCCATTTCATCCCCTCCCCTGAGTGGCTATTTATATTATGTAATGTTTATAGATGACTTCTCTAGAAAGTCATGGATTTATTTCCTAAACGCTAAGAGAGAAACCTTTAGCAAGTTTTAGGGATTCAAATCCATAGTTGAGAATCAGATAGGAAATCACATCCATGCTTTGAGATCTGAAAAATGGAGGTTAATTTTCTTCACATGGATTTAATGAGTTATGTAGTGATGCAAGAATTTGTAGATAGTTAATTGTACCCTAGAACCCTCAGCAAAATGGGGTTGCTGAAAGGAAGAATAGAACCATATGTGAGGCTGTGAAATCCATGATGTATGATAAAGACCTGTCTACCTCATTAAGGGAAGAGGCCACCAGTACAAAAGTATAATTGGTAATAGAAGTCCTCATCCCATTTTGGATGAGAAGACACTTGAAGAAGTGTTCACTGGTTAAAAACCAGATATTTCACACATGACGATCTTTGGGAGTCTTATATACATTCATGTGCTGAAAGAAAAGAGGAAAAATATGGAGCCATCAAGAAATAAGGGAACCTTTGTTTATTATAGAAAATCATCCAAATCCTACAAAATATATGTGATGGTTGAAAGACACCGTGAGGTCAGCCAAGATGTGACCTTCCATGAAGAGGAAACATTCAAGTGATTGAAAGAGCTTCAATATGTTACATGCATAGAGGATCATGAGACTCCTATGATGGAGGACTGAGATACTAATTCTCCCCATTCAGATGTTCAGAAGGAGAATCCAGCAGATTTCTCAGATTCGCTAAATCCTGATGAACGAGTAGAATTGGTTGATGAACCTCCTACCAAGAGGAGGTCTGCATGGTTCTGAGATATACTACAAGATGCAGAGAGGCATGGAGCACCATTACGCTCTTCCATGGAGAGAAAGAAACCTAACAAATATTCATGGTATGTTGCAAAAATGAGTCACATCAGTTATTCGGAGACTTCCACCTATGAATAAGATGCAAAGTAGCAAGTATGGAAAGATGCAATGGTAGAGGAATACAAGTCTATTCTGAAGAATGATGTTTGGGAATTTGTTCCTAAACATGAAGGGAAGTCCATAGTTACTTCTAGATGGATTTACAAGATCAAGCATGTTGCTGATGGTAATATTGAAAATTATAAACCCAAATTTGTTGCCTGAGTTTTCTCTCGGAAATAAGGCATGGACTACGAGGAAACATTCGCTCCTGTGGCTAGGTACACTATTATTTGAACTGTGATCTCGCTTGCATCTGTTCTAGGATGGAAGCTTGACCAGATGGATGTGAAGACAACCTTCCTCAATGGTGAGGTTGAGGAAGAGTTTTACATTCAACATACTAAGGATTTTTTGGTTCATGTGAAGGATTCATATGTGTGCAAATTGAAGAAACCTTTGTATGGGCTTAAGCAAGCTCCCATAGCTTGGTATTCGATAATTAATAGCTATCTTTAGAGTTTGAGCTTCTCTAAGAGCGAAGCTGATCCAAATTTGTACTTCAAAGTAGTGAAGAACCAACTGTTGATATTGGTTCTATATGTTGATGATTTGTTCCTTACTGGAGAGGAACAACTGATTGCTTGTTGCAAGCGGGAGCTCACTTTTGAGTTCGAGATGAAGACTTAGGTCTTATGAACTAGTTTCTTGGCCTTGAGATTTGGAAAAGAAAAGATGAGATATTTATTTCTCAAAGGA
The DNA here is from genome assembly GCA_027924585.1 of Larix kaempferi. Taxonomy (NCBI): domain Eukaryota; kingdom Viridiplantae; phylum Streptophyta; class Pinopsida; order Pinales; family Pinaceae; genus Larix; species Larix kaempferi. The sequence goes on along the minus strand of BSBM01000480.1, from coordinate 9,980,493 downwards.
AGTAAACTATTGATATATTGCGCGGGTTTGGAATGATGGATTTCAAATCCATGAGTACTCCGATGGTTTCCAATTTGAGGAAACTACATGAGTAATATTCTGTATCGGATCCATTGGACCCAACTTTGTATAGATATCTTATTGGTTCGTTGATGTACTTGATACACTCGAGACCAGATATATGTTATGCTATGAGTATTCTGAGTCCATTTATGCATGATCTGAGACACAAACATCAGGTTGCTACTAAGGATGTACTTAGGTACCTTTGATGGACGATTTCTTATGGACTCAGATATGCCTCCAATGGAGGGATGTTGTTACTTGGCTATACTGACTCTGATTGGGGTGGTAGCATTGTGGACCGAAAGAGTACATCCGGATATTGTTTTAGCTTGGGTTCTGCTATGATCTCTTGGTTTAGCAGGAAGCAGGGCTCTGTAGTCCAGAGTACTACAGAAGCAAAGTATATTGTTGTTAGTACTTCCTACCGAGAAGAAGTCTGTCTTAGGAAGATACTTGTTGGTTTTTTCAATGAGAATCTTGAGTGTAAAGTCATTCGGTGTGACAATTAAAGCTGCATCAAGCTTTATGAAAACCATGTGTTTCATGATAAGTCGAAGCACATTGAAATGAAGTATCACTTCATCAGAGACATGGTCCAGAAAGGTACAATGAAACTTTAGTACATTGATACTGATGATCATATTGCAGATGTGTTAACAAAGCCTCTGTTAGTGACGAAGTTCAGGTACTTCTGAGACAAGCTTGGTAATAATGGTATAGAATTCCTCCCTCGCGGAGAGGGAGTGTTAAAGGTAAAGTTTCATGAGTCATTATCCAAGCCAATCTTGTGCAGCGAGGATTGGGCCTCATGTGTTGAGGTAGGGAGCTTGAGTTGGCAGCTTGAGTTGGAACATGGAGTAGATTCTTGAGTTGGACTCATGAATGACTAAGCCTTCAGTTGTAAAATGGTATTCCTCATGTGTTTAGGTGAATGCTTTGATGTATCGAAGTGATGATGTTGTAAATTCTTGTTGGAAAAGGATGAGGACTTGTGTGTCAATTCATATTCTCATGTGGACCTCCAGTTATAGTAGGTACCCATGGGGTGGACCTCTAGTTATAGAGGTAGATGCTTTTCATATTGAAGCATTAATGTTGTGTGATGTATTACTAACCATGTTCACTAGTTTCTATTAAGTCTCCTTTAGAGACTGGCCACCTCTAGAGTGAATTACTTTAGAATATGATCATTTGGTCCAAGAGTACTATAATATGATCACAGCATCTGAAAAATGTTCCGAGTATAATCTAATATGATAGGTACTTAAATTTAACGCATATTAACCATGCAATAAAGATAATAGATAAATATAAATGTATAGAGAAAAAGAGAATTCGAATTTCTCATGAGATGACTAAGTGAACTTGAATTGTTAAGCTTTAGATAAAGACACATTGTATGCCTCGTTTAATTAAAGAACTCACAATGGTCACTAGAAGTAAATAAATCAACACGATTTCAATTAATAATAGTTAACTAAGTGTTAATAAAGAAGGACTAGTTAGCTAAAATGTTTTTCATTGACATTTAAACTAAAAGATGACATTTAAGTTAACCAAAATATGACACTTCCGTTAATTAAGTGTTTGCATGATGACACTTGAGTTATTACATTATGACACTTAAATCAACCTCCTAACTAAGTGTTCATGCAATCAGTTAGAGGGCGAGTTCACTTTGGAATCAGTTAAGCACCATTTAATGTCAAAGATGAAAGGCATTGCGCATATGTTATGCAGGATTTAAGAAACTAATCCATATGATGATTCTCCAAGAAGGAAACTTCTAGTTTTTGCATGTGATGCACCATTACCCATTCACTACAACTTGCATGCCAGTGATTCATGCTTGTTATTAATGTTCTGGGCACATGGAAAGTTGATATAGTTGTTCTCTATTCTTTATTGATCATTACTCTCTCTTATCTAGCACCTAGGGTGTTGAAACCAATCTTCTATTTTGTGAAAGAAATTCTCTTCTATTTATCATAATTATACTCTGAATATTTGTTGGCGTTTTTCAGCCTCATTGTTTTGAGGGTTTTCCCCAGGGTACATCTTGTGTTATGGTTGAATGTTTCATGTCATTGAATGGTTCATTGATTCAAGTATTCAGTATTTCCACACTTAAATTTTTAAAGTTCGAAGCTCATCACATTTGCTCAAAAATTAACAATAAATGTTCCCCATGGTGTGTTGAATGTTGTCTTTTCCCTATATTATTTGCTCATGGAAACCTGGTTATATCCTAAGAGACCATCCATCATGGATATAATGTTTTCCCCTACCACTCTTTGTAAAATTTGGTCCATCTTTGGCAATGGATAATTATCTTTTAGAGAGAACTTATTCAAGTTCCTAAGATAAACACATAATCTTATTTCTCCACTCTTTTTTCTGGCCAGTACCAAGTTTTCCACCCACTCCGAATATCTCAAAGGAATCATTATCTTTGCATCTAATCATTTACTTACTTCCTTTTCTATTATGGGAATCAAAACAGGATTGGTTTGTCTCAAATTTTGCTTGAAACGCTTGACTCCAGGCTTTAAAGGTATCTTATGTTGAATTATAGATGTATCATATGTCCTAAGATATTCATACTTCAATGCAAACACATCTATATATTTTGTAAACAATTTGAAATACCTCCGTTTGAATTTAGCAGATAGCAATTTGGATAGTTTGATGTACTTGGGTTCTTCAAATGTACCAATATTTAGATTTTTCACATCTTCCTCTTTTGGATGGACAGTAGGCTTTATAGGATTGTTATTTTTATCAAACAACCTTTCTAATGGAACTAGACCTTTGGGGATGAAATTATTCTTCAACTACAATATATTATGATTTGCCACTTTGCTGTTGAATTTCGTATCTACTTTTGATTATTCTTGATAGTTTGCACCTTCCTCTTCATCCTGATCTTGATCTATGCAAGTATTTGAAAATTCATCTATCATTTCTAAGAATTTTTTGATATGTTGATCATCCTCGAATACTTGCCAATGATTATAGTTGTTAGGGATAGAAGGTATGTATATCATTTACACTTCATGCTTTAGATTTATCTCTTTAGGGGGTTTAAATGAACTATCAACAACATCCAAAGAGTCTAGTTTCTGGTTCATATATCTTGGGACAACAATGATATTAAAAGGATGAAAGAAATTGTCTATGAGGTCCCACACTTGGTTTATGTATGCTCTCATCTTGGGGTGCTTAGTTTGATACACAGTTTTTATTTGTTGCACAACTAATTCTAAATATCCATAAACATATATCTATCTTATATGCATTCTTCTTGCAGCTTCTAATCCCAATATGAGGGCTTCATACTGAGCAACATTATTTGTAGTCTCAACATTCAACTTGAAAGATAAAATAATTTCTTTCTGATTTGGGGATAAGAGCTCTACTCCTGCTCCTGCTTCTCCTTTGGATGAAGCTCGATTAAAAAACAAATTCCAAATCTGATCTGATTCCAAGGAGGAAGGTATTTATCCTCACATCCTTCATCCAAAGCAAGTGTGAAACATCCCATGTCTTCTTCTAAGGCATAGACAAGGTAATTTATGGGACTATTTTGATCACTGATCACATAGGAAAACTTAGCCTCTCTGTATAATCTTCTAGTATCTCCAACAAATAAAGGTATTGCAGCATATTTCATTTCCATTTGCATTGTTCTTCCCATCTTTTTCTCCCAATTTCTTGACAACATCATCCCATTCCTGGAAAACACATTTTCCACTACCACATCCATCATGATATGTTTTGCAGGAAGTTGAGCCAAGGTGATCACCAAATCTTTAATCATACCCAAACATTTTCTTTCTTAGAGTCAAAATCGTAAAAAGCATGGTATGGCTTAGTAATCTCCAAGGCTAGTTGCTCCATAATGATTTTTAGCATGAGATTATGGGAAGCTCCAAAATCTACCATACTGTTATGCAACAATTTTCCATGTATGCTCAAAGTGATATAGAAAGGGGTTGTATGGTTATCCTTCTCTTCTTCTATGGAAGGCCCTACTGATATGGTGGTGTTTTCATTAACTAAATTTAATTTATCATGATGTATGTTAGGTTCATCCGGGTTTAGTGCCTTCTCAATTTGATTTTCATAAATAGGATTTTTAGTCAACTTTGAAATAGGTATTGGAATTTTTATTTTGGATAACGCATGTTCAAGATCAAAAGGAATATGAGATTTTTGTGGTTCCTTTCTTGTAGGCTCTATTCTTTTAGGTTGAGGAATTTAAATTTTCTTTTTTGTAGCAGGAAGAATAGGCTTAAATAATCTATCTTGGGAGGCAATAGGTATCCTAGAATTACCTAAATTATCATAATATTTATTAGTTTTTGGATCTTCAACAAACTTCCTACGAGAGGGATTTTGTCTCTAATTTGATGAGTTATTTCTTGGACTCAAATTGTATCTTCTATGTACGTATTGATCATTTTGATACACCGCTTCTTATACAAATATTTCATAGTATTCTTTTGTTAGATGAATCATATCATTTTCATCACACATCCATAAAATACCTTCAAGTGGTTCTATGTATTCCTCATCAGGAGGAAAATATGCAAACCAGTTATTGTTATTTTATCTGACAGGAGGCTATATGGGTGGATCTTCATTTCTCCCTCTATTTATGATATGAGGATTGAAAGGTCTTTTTTTTTTTTTTTTTTTTTCCATGTGGTTCACTAATCGGCTTAGCCGACCGCTACATCCACGAAATAATTTCCGGTGGACCCGCCTCGAAGGGGTTTCCACCCTGCGGCCGCTGCGTACCTAACCCCAAGAGAGTCGATGAGAATGGATCCCGTGACCTCGCATGCTGGGAGGCCTAACTTCCGAGAACACATCCGATCGAGCTAACTCTTGGGGCTATGGATTGAAAGGTCTTATATACTGATTTGGATTCCTTTAAAATCCTCCCCAGGGATTTCTATTTGAATTGTTTCCTTCCACCTCCAGCCCGGTAAGTTTATTTGATAGTCCTATAAGTAATATTGACATCTCTTCTATATTATCATCTTCTAAATCTTTGTTCTTACAAGATGTCTCAACATTCACTTTACACTTTTTCTTCATAGAATCTTGTTTATATCTCAGCTTTCCAAAATATGTCATGTTTCCTTCCACATCCACTACATCATCTTGCATATTCATTAAGTTTGTAGATCTTCTTTCTCTTAGGATCATTGCAAACTAAGGCTCAAATGCACCAGCATATGTGACCTTGGAATCTTCTTGTGAAGGATTTATGTCTTCTGGAATATTATTATATATTCTGTTGAATCTTTTATTAAATTCACCACCTGTTTCCCCATTTTTTTCTTCAAGCAACAAATTATGTGACATAATAGAGGTGATATATCTATTCTCCCAACTATCTCATGAAGAGGCTACTAAATCATGCCAGGAGTTTACAAAAGCTGCAAGAAGGTATATGAACCACTTCGTGGCATCTTATTCCATATTTTGGACAAAGTGTCTCATGAATACATCATCATGTTCAATGTAAAGGTGTTAGGAACCTGTGTCAACCCTTCTCTTTACTTTGTTAGTATATTGTTGTTGGACGCAATATGCTTTGTAAGTCGTCCCGTAGTATTATCTGTTCCATGGTATAGATCCTTAGTTTGTATTAGCCCATAGTATTATCTATTCCATGGTATTGATCCATAGTATTGGGCGCATATGCTTTGTAAGTCATCCCGTAGTATTATATGTTCCATTGTATTGATCCATAGTATTGGCACATAGACTTAGTATATAAGTGTGTGTTGAGGCCAATGAAGGCATTGATAAGTTATTTGTATTGATATTTCTCAAACGTCGAGGTTTCCCCCTCGAAGTGGTCCATGATCAATAAATCTATTATGTGTTCTGTTATTTTTTATATATCGTGTAGTTTTATTAATTAATTGTTGGAGGTTCCTCACATGTGGTATCAGAGCACTTTCTTGGGCTCGTTGGGTGGAATTTTTGCCAATTTTTTTTTCACATCTGTATTTGTTCCTATTAATTACAGGTTCAGATCCGGGAATAATCCCTATCCGCTTAACTGTGGGAAGTACTTGGGAATAAGCCCTAAAAATCATTGTGATGAGTACCACAGGAACCCTGAAGTTGCTGGCCCATTGAGAGGACCTTGCAGCGAAAATGGAAATGACCCCTACCTGATTGACCAGTTCCCACCCGTGAGTTAAACCAAGAGATGTTGTTTGTGGCAAAGCGGTTATTAGTTTTACCTGAGCCATGGAGTGAGGGGTACTGCCCCAATACGCAAGCCGTCAGACAATATTGGTGGCCGAGTGGATACCCTGAACCTTTAGGAAGCTATGCATATCGGGGTTCCATATCTATTTCCAGATGACAAATCATAAATTACATTTGTCCAGAACTGTTTCTGATCTCTTCCGCGTCGTTGCGGATCCATTCTGGCAAAAAAAAAATCTGTTTTTCACCATATCTTCTTTGTTTTCACTTCGTTTCCATTGAAACTTCAATGACACCCCCACACTCCCATTCTGCATATTTCATTCCTTAGGACCCTATCCCAAATTCCACTTCCTGAAGCAAGAAATCCCCCATTTGTCTATTTTTAGGGTTTGCCATAACTTCTTTGATTTTCACCCAGTCGCCTTCAAATTTTTCCACAATGTTCATTTCTTATTACTGCTTCGTTGTCACTCTCAGACAAATTTTATCAATCTTTCACCTCGCTTCTGAAATCCCCATTTTTTGCTTCCCTGTCCATTAGAAAGTGTCCAAAACCTAGTCAAACCCAATTACCCATCATATTTTTTCTCAAATCCAAATTTCCCTTTACTAAAGAAGCTTATGTTTGTGTTTTTATACCCATTCACAAAACAAAATCTTGGTTATGGATGTCACCTGCACATGAGCACAAATCATGGAGGAAGAACTTGCAGCCCTCAAAACCAAACTCCAAGATCTGGATGAAAAATTTCTCAGCCTCCATCTTCAACATTCATCCATGAACAATAAACGACAGCCTGAATCTTCTACAGACATTGGGTTCTCTTTTTCTAGCAATTTTCGTGTCCCAAAGCTTGATTTTCCTTGCTTCAATGGTAATGTTCTGACTAGATGGATATACCAGGAAGAACAATATTTCAATGTGCATAATACTTTTGATTTCCACAGAGTTCCACTTGCATTCTTTCATTTGGAATAGGAATCCCTTCAATGGAACCGTTGGTGCATCAAGGATCGCGACGAGCCAAAATGGATAGATTTTTTCCAACTCCTTTTGCAACAATTTGGTCCTAATGCTTTTGATGAATTCACAGGAGAAATCACTAAACTTCGCCAAATTGGAACTGTGATATAGTATCAGACAGAATTTGAGAAACTGGCCAATCACATAAAAGGATTGTATGATGAATTCTACAGGATTTGTTTTATCAATGGTCTCAAGGATGAAATTCGCTGAGAGGTTAAAATGTCTGTCCCAACATAATGATGGAAGTCCTAGGGTTGGCTAAGTTGGCGGAGGACAATATCGCGGCCCAATAGTGCTCCAAATCCACTTTTGTTCCATTCAGAAATGTGGTTTCACAATGACCTCCCATAACGCCAGCTCCTTGCCCAACTCCTATCAAGCATTTGTCTGATGCAGAGATGCGGGCATGTAGAGAAAAAGGTATTTGTTATAATTGTGATGAGAAATTCACCCGGGGACATAGATGTGTTGAGAAACAACTCTATCTCTTGGATGTGGATTGTCCACCTGCCTCTGAACTTGGAGAAGAAGCTCTAGATACAATAGATGATCAGGTCGACATTCAACATCCTCCTATTGACCCTCTATCTCCGAACAACCACCCATAGATATATATCCATAGTTTAGTCGGAGTCACCACCCCACAAACAATGCGTGTCAGGGTTTACTTCAAGAAGCTCCCTCTTACAATACTCATTGATTCTGGTAGCACTCATAACTTCATTGACCCTCAGATCGCCAAACAGGATGATTGTTTTGTCCATCCTTGCTCCAACTTTGAAGTCATGATTTCCAATGGGGGCACCTTACCTTGAAAGGGGAAGTGTCGTAATGTGTGTATCTCTATGGAATATTATAACCTATGCTCTGACATGTTTTCCTTGTCCTTAGGCGAATGTGATGTGGTTTTTGGCGCTCAATGGTTACGCACACTTAGCCCCATCTTATGGGATTTTGCTAAACTTTGGATGCAGTTCTTAGTCACTGGGAAAAAACACCCATTTATAGTCTTACAACCAGGGTCTCTATGCATCATCAGTTCACATTGCCTGGAAAATATCCTTAATAAGAATTCACATGGTGTTATCGCTCAGCTCCATTCCATTCAGATGCACCCACCAATGGTCTCCACTAATCCCTTGGATCTACAACACATTTTGGATAGCTATGCAGGTGTCTTTGTTGAACCAATGGGATTGTCGCCTTCAAGATACCTTTTCGGTAATAATTTAGTTACCTGTACATCTGAGAATTAAATGATGGATATTTTGCATGCAGTACAGAAGTGGCATCCATACCTATTAGGGAATTATTTCTGCATCAAGACTGATCACCAGAGTCTGAAAATTTTCCAAGAACAACGGATCTCCTCGCTAGCACAACTGAAATGGGTTAGCAAACTCATGGTTTATACCTATGAGATCACTTACAAGAATGGTAAGTACAATCTGGTGGCGGATGCTCTTTCTTGCACATTTGATGACCAAGTTTCTCTTTCATCTATTTCTATGCCAGTTCCAAATTGGTTGCAATCTATTCAACAGGGTTATGTCTTCTATGAACTCCATGCTTCTCCATCGGCAAGGCACTCTGGGTTACTCAAAACGTATGAGCGAGAACAATGTAACTTATTTTGGCAGGGAATGAACAGGACAATTCAACAGATATTGGCTGAATGTGATACTTTCTAGGTCAAAGAGGGTGAAACGACACTCCTTCTCAGATTGCTCGAACCCTTGCCCATCCCTACATGGATTGGGACAGATATCTCTATGGATTTCATTGAAGGGATCTGGTGGTACAATACTGTACAATACTGCATCTAAAATGAATCCATATGAAGCAATCTATGGTCAGGCACCGCTAGTTCTTCTTCCATACACCCTCAGTAGTTCACCAATTCAGGAAATTGACTTGGTTCTTTGAAACCACGATCAAATTCTTCACATTTTGCAGGACAATCTTCACATGGAAAGAATTTGAATGCAACAACAAACCGATCAGCACCGTTCTGAGCGCACTTTTCAAGTAGGTGATATGGTTTTTCTTCATCTACAGCCTTCCAAGCAATCCTCCCTGAAACTCGAAGGGTGTCATAAGCTCGCTTCAAAGTTCTATGGGACCTATAAGGTTCTTCAAAATATTGGGTTCGTTGCTTATAAATTGGAACTTCTTCCTTTTTCCTGCATTCATCTAGTATTTCATGTCTCTTGTCTGACGAATGTTCTTGGCACCAACATCAGAGGAAAACTATGTTACCAAAACTGGATAATGAAGGATCCATCCTTTTGGAGCCAGAGGCCATCCTCAATAGGCGCACTCACCAACTTCTCTCTCGATCTATCACAGGGGTATTAATTCAGTGGCATGGGATGCAACCAGAGGATGCTACATGGGAACCACTCCTTCAGATTCAACATCAATTTCCACATCAAAAGCTTTGAGGACAAAGCTTTTTCTAAGGGGGAGGGGATATTAGGAACTTGTGTCAACCCTTATCTTTACTTTGTTAGTATATTTTTGTTGGATTCATATGATTTGTAAGTCATCCCGTAGTATTATATGTTTGATGGTATTGATCTTTAGTTTGTATTAGCCCATAGTATTATCTGTTCCATGGTATTGATCCATAGTATTGGACGCATATGCTTTGTAAGTCGTCCCGTAGTATTATATGTTCCATGGTATTGATCCATAGTATTGGCGTATAGAATTAGCATATAAGTGCATGTTGAGGCCAATGAAGGCACTGAGAAGTTATTTGTATTGATATTTCTCAAAGGAGGTTGCCCCCTCGAAGTGGCCCGCCATCAATAAATCTATTATGTGTTATGTTATTTCTGATATATCATGCAGTTTCATTAATTAATTGTTGGAGGTTCCTCACAAAAGGTTATAAGTAAAGTCCTGGAAAATGGCCATATGTTCTTTGGTAGTGGTTGCCTTATCCCCATCATATTTTAACATATTTAATTAACTTTCAGGAAGGTTTAATGGACCATACCTAGCATGTACCTAGGGATTTACAGGTGGGGGTTCGAGGTGGACCTCCTCCTATTCCAACCATTAGGACAATATTCCTGGCCTGAGGTATAATAGGAGTTCTCTAATGAGGAACTTCAACTTGTGCATGGATGGAAGTGCTTGCAGAGGGCGATAAAGAAGAAAATTGAGGTTCTAACACTGGATTAAGTTGAGTACGAGGATTTCTTTGATTATTTAAATCTGCTACACTTTCTTGATTTTGAAAATTAGGAGATATTAAAGGAGAATTTACACAAGGAATACCTTTCATCTGAGTGTTTTGAGTAGTACAAAGATCTCTACAGTGTTTTCTTGAATCTAGAAGGCTCCAAAATTCTTACGGATTTGTATTTGTTCTGTTATTCCTGCTACTAGAAGCCAACTTGATTTGGTGTATTTTCTAGGTGAAATTTTCAACCGAATTGTCCGATCTACTCTAACCAAACAAAAATCAGAACATCAATTTTTCGTTCCCGAGGAAAATAATTTTTTATCCCTCATACCCAATAATGATGCCTTTTTCATGTTAGTCATTGAGGCATGCTAGATTGAAGATAATATATGTCGGGACGTGATGAGGCTCAAATTTTATATATTATAGAGATCTATATGTGTATATTATGATCTGAATTGATTATTTTCTTGAATATAAATATAACTAAAGAATTATGAACTGGATTTGAACAGATAACATAATTTCAAAGGAATTTTTTTGAGTATTACAGTTATTTGAATATGAATGGATGTGGAAGTAATAGATGGAAACAAATGAAAACATCAGAGGTTCCTGTTGGAAAAATTCTCTGATATTTAATGGCAGAATAAACGTACTAAGATTTATTAAAAGAATTAAACAATTTGTAACAAAATGTAAATATCTCATGAATTTGTATGAATTTCTAGGAAGCATAACATGCATAAAAACCATGGTAAAAAAAATAAATTCAAATACAACTAGTTCACATACACATTCTGAAACTATACCATAGGTTAAAGAAAAATGAAATCTCTGCTAACAATTTGAACATTCAGTCATATTTGTTTTAACAACACAAATAGAGTTGAATTTATTGCTCAAAGATTTGTATTATCTCATGAAAGAGTTACATGCACTAGTATAGGTGTGAAAAAACATGAACAAGGACAATATACAGAGAGAAAAAGATCTTTGAAATACTCGACAATCTTTATCTTATAAAATTTTATTATGTGCAAAGTTCATCGAATCAACAATTCCTAGAGGACCTCTAAAAAATTCCAGAATTGAATTATGATTTCAATTTCTCTTTTATAGCCTTCAATCTATAACTCAATTCAGTTTTCCTCAACTAATTTATAACTACCTTTATACATGTCACTTTCTTTTAACTTTACACCTTTCTTAACAGTTTTTTACCCTTTTAACTTTTCTTTATCGATCTTTTCTTCTTTCCTTTAGCTTGAGAGGATTTCTCTCTCATGTAGATATTTGATTGCACACTTGGTTTCCCAACTGATTGACTTGATGGTTGAATTACTAGTGGTACTCCTATTTTTTCCATCATATAATGCATCATATGAATGTTAGCATGTCCTCTTGGTGGCATAAAAGACAAAGGAGTGGGTTGACCTACAAACTTCCCTAGAACTTGTGTTGATTTTTTCCTTGCAGTTTTCCCTTGAGATGGCAATGCTATTTTTCTACATCATGCCACTCTTGTCCCATTGGTATATGGTGTTCTTTTAGGGCATCTAGTGCTATCTTAGCCTCTGTGGTCTTCTCATAAGATATTAACCCTAATCTTTTGAGTAAATTCTTCAATTTATCCAAATTTAAAATGGAGGTTGTAATCTTTCAACCACCTTATCTCCACTTATCATTCCCTCTAGGGGATCATATTGGACTACTTCATCTCTTTTCTTCATTAGATATGATTTATATTCCTCTTTGGGGTATATTTCACCATTCGCATCCCAAGGATGCAGCAATCCTAACTTTATAAGATAATTGAATAAGACTTTAAAAGTTGCTATATCATCTGTGAGTATCTTGATGTTATTTTGAGTTCTCTTCAACAAGGTCTGCTTCATTATCATTTTCCTATCTAATTTAATCAATTGTGTCATGTTGTTGATTTCTAATGATTCCAGTAGATTCTTTGTTCTTTCATTTCGATATGAAATTATTTTCTCGGCTTCCTTAGGAATTCCTCCAAGATATTTTTCCACTCTTCTTGTATCTTCTTGAGTTGATACTACCATATCTAACTCATCATGCACTACCTCACACTGGTACCATTTCTTCATGAATAATTGTGTTATTTTGCGGAATAAATAATCGTATTTTCCCACGATTTCTTATGAAGGATATTCATATGATCAAAACAGAAGTTCAAGAAGGTATTTCCCCTCGTCGTGTTCTTTATATGAAAATAAAGGGCCAACAAGACATTCCTTTAAATCGTACTGGTGATAATTTGAACCTAAGGGAGATCGAACAAAAAGCCGTTGAATCAGATCGTTTCTTGCGTGTATCCATTGAAGGGTTTTGAAATGATCCGGGGGGTTCTTTATCCCCAAAAAGCTTGATTTGTCCTCCTAAGAAAGCATTCCTGCTAAATATCCAAATTAAGTTTAGTAATTTGGCTTTTGATTTCCTTTACTTCAGCTTCTATGTCTTCAATATCATCTTCCTTCTTACTGATTTCACCCTCAAGTTCTACAATTATTTCATCATTTTTGCTAACCTCATATTCCAATACCTTTATCTTGTTATCTTTGTCATCTAGTTCCGGAGCTGGTTGTTGAACTAGAGTATCTTCTTCCATTATATCAATCACTTCCTTTTCTAAAGATTCCTTCTTAGGCTCCTTTTCAATCTATTCTTTAGGAGATGATATTTGGGAATTGGGATCGGGACTCAAGGATGTCCTTTGCATATTTATGGATGATAAATATATTTGCAACTTATTTATCTGACTTTCCCTCTCCTTTGCTAGATTTTTGTATTGTGCCATACTTGCGTAAATCTACTCTTTCTCTATTTGAACTTGTCCTAGTTCAGGAGTCTGAACTGGTTGGGTGGTGGGAATTTTTAATTTCTTTCTTAGGTAGGATATATCATTATCCTTATTATGTATAAATGATTTATCCTTAGTTTTATATGTTGGATTAGACCCTAGGGCTATGATTTTGTCTTCAAGCTCATTTATAGTAACCTACTTTTCCCTAGTAGTCCATTTTCCCACTTTCCATAGTTGCTCGACATTTTCTAAAGCTTCCCTCAAATTCCTATATTCTTTAGTTGACTTAACCACCTCAGTAATATCATATCACCGACTTGTTTGTAAAAGTATAGCTTGTCAAGCTTTCCAAAATTATTAAAATCTATTGTATGCTCCTATGTCCTCCATTCACTAATATTTGAGGGTCTTGGCACTTTATGATCTAAGACAGAAAATCTAAAAGTGTCATATTGATGGCATTCCATAGTGAGGATCCTTCTTTCTACTACTGGTATTTGCATCCTAGAATCATTATCTAATTCCATACTCCTTTCTCTGATCCCTCTATACTTTGTCTACGGATCTTTTTTGACTAGTATAGGGATTCCTGAAGGGGATGCTTGAAAACCCTAAGGTATTATAAAATCTAAAGAAGGTTAATGAGTATATTTAATTGGTGGTTGTGTTGTGTTGGTTGATGAATGTGTTATCAGTTCTTCCAACTCTCTTGGGAGCTCTTCAGTTTCACCCTCCTCCACTAGTGCTTAGTATGCACCTTCAACCTCTATTATGTCTTTCTTTGCTTGGCGACATTAATCAGGGTGAACTACCTCCATATCTATATAGATATCCTCTACTCATCTATTTTTTCCTACTAATTGTCTGTAGTACCCTACTCTTCCAAGATTTTCTGAATTTTTAAGACCTCTTCCCATCTCACTTTGTTTGCAATCTACACCCACTCTAGTTTAGGCACACATTCATAGGGGGGATTCTTATTAGATACTCTTTTCTTGGATATGACTTGGTGAGGTTCATAGGCCCATTTATCTACTTTCTCAATATTCATATGGTTGAGGAAACCTTCCATGTATTGTAGTGCATTTATCCCTCTTATTTGGAATGGCCCTACTTATTTGGCTAAGAGAAATTGCATGTGCTTCATGAAATGTATGAATGCATTTCATCTTATATGAACCTCTGTCTTACATACTCCATGGATAGTATTATGGGTATAAGGAAGACTTGGATCTTCTAATTGGTCATGTATTTCTTGATCTAGGAAACTGCATATGTCAAATATAGTAGGGCCAATTCCCGGTGTAGAGGTTAGAATGAATAGAAAACCTAGGATAGTATAATCAGAGTATTGTCATTTTCATATCCTAGAACTATAAATATCAATGATATGGATTTTTTGGATCTCTCATAGAAGACTACATTGTTATATGGTGTTGGGGCTTCAGGGACTGTAATTCCCTTTTCCAAGTATTTAGATAAAAACTATTTCTGTCAGAATGTGTTAATGTCTGGTAAGAAGTTACCAGGTACTTTTCATTTATGGTTTGCATGGTCAGAATGTATGGAATACAAAACAAATTCTGGAGGGTATCAACATGTATGGTTCATAGGGTTTTCGAACAGTCAAGTGATAGGATTTCTCTTTTACTGAGTGAATATTGGGAATAACACCATGATACAAACTCAGGGAAGTATACCATACATGGAAAAATAGATATGGCTAGGTTCGATTCCCATAGGTGACATGGGTCCTGATATGTAAAGGATAGGGCATGAACTTCTCGAAGGGTAGAATTTAGGTCATAATTGGTTATTGTTGTATCGAAAATGTTGGCATGGTGATCATACACATGTTTGTTTCCAACAAATTGGGTTTGGGGAGCTTGTATTTGGGCTTCTGAGACATTTTAAATGGGATTATTTAATGGTGTGGTTAAAAGGTTTTTTATTGAGAAATGGAGGGTAAAAATTTAACACTTTTATCAACTGGAAAGAGGAGTGATGCAGTTAGATTAGTAAATACCCAGTGGTTAAACTCGAGGGTACCTTGGGACTATTGGTTGTTGACACAGACTGGTCAAGTACAATGGATTTGGGCGCCAAAGTATTCTTTGGATAAATAATAATGGTTTTGAAATTGAGAACTTATCACTTAACAACTAAATAGATTTGAAAATTATACACTTGGAGGATTTTTATTTGACACTTGATGGTGACAGGATGATTTCAATGGGGCCTTCTTTGGCACGTACCCACTAGAGGTGGGTTGACGTGGATTCCAAGAGGTCACCCTTTGCATGCATGGATATTTCATAAACATTTAGATTTAGGAGGAAACCACACCGATTTCCATAAGCAGTAATGCCTGGAGGGACTAGTGGTACTAAAAATGTGCTATGGGGAGGCTTGATCAATCTTTTTTTCCATGTGTCTTTGGTTTTTTTGGGGGAAATGCACCCTCGAGAAAAATTATCTAGCATGCACTTTATCGATGTGCTATCAATTTGAGTTGTCAATATTTCACACTCTTTCTTTGATTAGATCATCGACACATTTATTTATCTCCCTCATACTTTATGGGGGCACCATTAATCTCAACCATAGACCTAATAAGATATGATGGTGTTCCTCTCATTCCATTTACTTCCCCATTCCTTATCCCTTGATCATCACCCCACATTTTTTTTGCTATTGTGATCACTTGAAGAACCTCTGCCTTAGCTCCTGAGGGATAAATGTAGTATTTGTTAGCATTAGGTGATCTTTGAGGCTAATGAAACCCTTGACAAATATTTTAAATTTCTTAGTGATCAAATGAACTATGAAAGAAGGTGTACAATTGCTCAAGGGTGTTCCTCCTAGAAGATTACCCTTACAGAAGTGCGGCATCTTATTTCAATGGTAAATCAAAGAGAAACCAGATACCTAAACTAATGATATGGGTAGACTGGCTTAGGGCATATGACACATCAAAGAAGGAGAGGGAAGTTACATAATTGTTTTAATCAAATGGAGAACCTATGTTTGATGATCCAAAAAAATTTGACACCTACGTTGAGAAAATGACAATTGGGATGAAAAGGAATTTTTTTTTTATGAGCATCCATATTGAAATCATCTTAAGATTTCCCACTTTCTAGATCCCATGCATATATTAAAAAATGTTTCATATTCTTTATGGAGGCACATATCATCGAAAAAAAGTGACACATTGGTTGTTCGGAGAGATATTGTTTCTTCAAATACTAAATAGAAACTTTGGCCAAGAAAAGAAAGTAGAGGAGAGGTAGGTCCCTCTTGGTCTTTTAAATAAGGTGATGTCCTGTGGATTTAGAAGAAAGATGATCTTTCTTTGGAAAAGGATGTTATGTTGAGTGTTAAGGCACCTTCATTATATGGTTGAATCTACAACGTTGCTTGATAGTAGAAGGAAATTTTTTGGGGTTGAAATCACATGACCATCTGAACCTTCTAAGGGTGTGTATTTCCATTACATGATCTATTTGTTGTAGTGTAGGTTACATTATGTTATTCATTCACATTTTTATGCCAATTAATTTTGTGTGTGTTTATTGTGTAGTGTAGTATCCTTTGCTCGTGCATGTTTTTGTGAACCATGACTTCTCCTGGGACTTGCGATGAGCCATATCTAAATTATCTACACTTTTTATGTTGGATTACATTAAAGGATATTCACATGGCTAACATTCCATGGTGGAATCAAGAGATCGCTAAGATTTTTTGTATGTTTGAGAAGGAACTGGACGCAAGTTTCATGGAATTACATGTCCATGTTCTAATTCACCTATATGATTAGGTTGAATTAGATGGGGTGGCATCATGTCGAACACATAATACAACTTGACGAGAAATTTATACTCAAAATGAGAACTCTAGCCATAAAAACTCATATTTTTGCATCAAAAACACCAAAACAACCTCTGAATAAAAAAAATTTGCTACCAGTAGAAACCTTCTTATCAAGGCTAAAATTACAAGTTCTTTATAATACCGACCAATTCCATTGCAATAAAAACAATAAATTGACTCCAGAATCGAAAAGGGGTGCGATCGGTATCACCCATTTTTTACCAAGGATAAAATTACATATTGTTTGAAACCTTGTCATTAACAACCAACGTCACTACAATAAAAACCCTAATCACCCCCAATTTTAAAAGTCGTGCTACCATGGAACCCCCTTTTTTTTACAAGTATGAAATTACAACCTTTTTAAATTGTGTCCTTAGTAATCGGCATCGTCACAACGAAAAATTCCAAAACTGACCCCTAAATCAAAAAAGGGTTCTTCCAGTAGCAATCCTTTCTGTTGTGGGGCTAAAATTGCAAGAATTTAAAAACCACGACGTAAAAATAATATTGATGTTTTCTTTCTAAATCACTTTAAAAACTAAACAAAAAAACAAATTTGATAAAAAAAACATAATTTTTGTAGAGAAAACAATTTTTAAAATAGTAAGAAAACAACTTTTCAAAAAACAATATGGGGATGTTATATATATATATATATATATATATATATATAAACAAATTGATGGAGGTTTTAGGAAATGCTATGGTTTTGTAGGAAGATGATCTCGATGCAATCGAATCTTCGAAGGATCCCCTCGATGGAAAATAGATTTGGTACAATCCAGTGCTGAGCAGTATGATCGGCATCATTGGCCATGGTTTCATCAAGCAATAGAGCAGTGGGTTCACAAGTGTCATACCATTTGGTGTAGTTTCCAATAGACATGAGTATGGCTAACTCGAGGGGAATGTTGATCTAGAGGTGGATTCCTTAGATTTGTTTCAAGATTTGGATCCGTGCTAATCACATGCATCGGTAGGTGACCATTTCGGTTAGGTGGGTAGTCCGACCACCTTTACTTCTATGTATGTGGAAATAGGTAAGATTTTAATTCCAGTCATTCCTTGCATCTATAAGTTAGTGTCTCCTGTTGTTCACATGTCGATAGATGATAAGAGTGTAGATAAAGGTCTAGAACCAGTTTGTCAGTGAAAGGATCAAGTGTTGATTATGAGGGTGGTGGTTCTCGAGTTTTTTATTAGAATATTGATAATATGAATAACATACAACAATATGTTTTTTAAAATGCAAAGAAATAATCTACTAGTCTAGCATTCTATCCATACAAGCAACAATAATCAAAGTAAGAAACTAGAGACAAGAGAACAAAAATGGTACACCGAATATATGTGGTAAAACACCAAATGGGGAAACATCAATGGGAAGGTATTTCCTTCTTATTATTCAAAAATATCCATCTTACAATACATTGCATCCTCACATAAGCATCACATCACACTCCATAGTAACTTAATGTGACAATGATGTGTGTTTCCACAACATACCCAAAAGGGTTTCCTTCACCTCTATTATATAGCTATAGGTATGGAAGACTAAAATACCATAATACATGTGCGATAAATTCTTTACCAATTATCTTATATAAAGAATGGTTATAAGAGATTTTATTACATGATGCATGTGGGGTAACTCTATTTTATAATATTAGAGTTATTTATTCCTTTTAACCAACAATACCACACAAGTCATCATTACATATTCCAACGTCACTCCCCCTTAATGATGACTAGGGAGAAATTATACAAATGGAAGAACATGGCATTACATTAACATCCCCCTTGATGACAACTTCTAGAATTCCCAAGAAGGATTTGATGAAGATAATAATAGCTTCTTAATAAATCATGAAAGTGCACCCGAACCAAGTTGTAAGATGAACTCTTGCAGAACACCACAATAATGTATAGAAACCTCATATGGCCATTACAACATAAAATATGGATAGCATACACTCATCACAACCGAGCTAACAAATACAAGAACTCTATAGAAGACCTCATATTTAATACAAGAACCCCAAGTGGCCTAAACATCATAAATATTTTTAGCAGACAATCTTCATAACCAAAAAACTCTACTGAAGATTACATCATGAATACAAGATCTCATATAGTCTATACATTGAAACATGTACCATGCAGATACTCATCATGAATGGAAGAAGAATATGGTCATTCCTTTCATTACATTATAATTGGAATAATGTGATATTCTATGGTATTTATTACATTACATTCATTCTTAATTACAACTTCAAACATCCCAGATAAATTGGCAAAATGTTTCAACTTTGCTGCTAGTAAGGACAAGTTGTAGAGAGGAATAATGTTGAGTGACTAGATATAACAAAATCAATATGCTTAAGGTAGGAAGTAATGGAAAAACCAAATTGTCCCACAAATATTCAGTTACCCCTATGGAGAAAGTGAATTAAATAGGGATCTAATATGCACAAGAGAACTTCCAAGATTAATGCATATAATGAACATGATAAGTCCAATATGATAATAAATATGAAATGATATATGAAAGATACAGGAGCAAGAAATGTGAAATTTCTCTTACACAAACAAGGGTTAGAAACAACATAAAAATATTGAGAAAAATATGGTACCATGTTAGAAGCATCATCATCATTAAAAGAGTGAGGGGTTGATCCCATGATACCATGTTAGAGTATTGAAAAAAATATGATCAAATAAAAAATGATATCACTTAGGGATTAGAAAAATATAGTCATCGAGCAACTAAGACTTATTCATTGGTTGGTTTCTTGATGTCACCCAAATAACATGGTAGAGATAATTGCTCCTGAAAATTTCAAAACATCTTACACACAAGAAGATTAGATACAAGTAAACCAGGAACAAGAGACAACCTCTAGAAACATGATGAATCAAATAAGAAACTAAACCCTAATGCAACAATAAAATAGAAAATGACAAGCATTTCAAGATAAATATAGATTAAAACCATAAAGTTCTCACCAAATATGAAGCCCAACAATAGCTAACTTACATATCTACAAACCTACAACATAAACTATGAATAGAAATTCAATTTTGATGAAATTTGTGTTGAAAATGAGCACAAATTTGTGTTCTTTCTATACATAACAAACATGTGTAGATGCACTTTTGTTTAAGTAAAAGCATGTGGTATTGTTAAGCCCTAAATATGGGCACATTTCCCCCTATATTGTGGTTCATTACAATAGTTTTGATGTCAGCTTTGGTCCATTAGTGGTAATTGTCATTAGTATGGTTATATTAGTTATGTCGGCTTGGGTCAGTTAGTTGGGATTGTACCACTTAGTCTCCTATGTATAGGAAGGAGACCTTTCAATTGGAGTATCTTCTCTTGTCTTGTGTACTTAGTACATTGTGTAAGGAGGTTTCCCCCTCGAAGAGGCTTGTTATTCAACTATTTTCTTCAATCAAGTTGTGGATTACTCTTTCTGATCTATTTATGCTCTTTTTATACTCTTTTTGGAAAGTTGCTACTTAACATTTGGTATCAGAGCTCTTTCCTCGGCACTGGGTTCTTCAAAAGGATTCATCTTGTAATATTCACTATAAATTGTTTTCTACAATGATTCAAAGAGAGAGATTAAGAATCCACTTCGAAAAAAGTTCGAGCTATCTGTGGTCCGAAATTCAAGTCTCGTGACTTCATAGGTTTGGATATATTTGCCTCGGAATATATGGTTTTTGACTAGTCCAGAAACTAGTCTAAAACATGTGTTCTAGGGAAAAAGGTCATATATGGGGAATGCAAGTTCCAAATTGAGAGATACTAGTTGCATAAGAATTTGGATAGATTAAAGTATCTATGGTAGAATTTTTAGACTCAAATCCAAAATATTGGACACGTGGCATTCCTTACAAGTTAGATATTCTGAAAGGACCAAAAATAAGAAGTGTTGGGAGATTCGCAATATCATTCTATTGGAATATTAAAATTAGGTCAGACATGGTATGCAGCATCATAAAAAGGACACAGAATACTACAACAAGGCGAAGTTTCAGACCTATAGGAGCCGAAAGTTGAATTTTATCTCAGTTGCAAGTCGGCTCTAAAACAATCTTCGAATCAGGGTTTGAAAAGGTACGACATTTTTAATTTTGATTAGAAGGATCTACTTGGGGGGGCACATAAGGTTTGATATCTATTTATATTGTTCAAAATTCCACCAAAAGGAAGTATAAAGTCTCAGACTCCAACAAAACCACCTGAGGATCTATCCGCGACGTATGATGAAAGGGAATATCTATCTTTTCGAGTGTCCCAGTTGGAAGATATGATTAAAGGGTCTGTGAAAAAAATGGATTTGGATAATTTAGAGGAGAAGTTGAATAAAATGGAGGAAAATATGAAGGGTTCGGTGAGGAGAGTTGATTTACTCAATTCCAAGGAGAAGTTGAACATTATTTCTAATCTCATTCAAAATTGAAGGGATACTATTCCTACAGGTGATGTGGTGTTCCAGGATAAAGATAATTCTCATGTTGAGAAACCTTCCATGAATAATAATATTCTAAGAGGGAATTATTTTGGTAATGGAAGTCATCAGGGGTGGTCACCAAGGGGTACCAAACTTTCCAAGATTGACATGAGAAAGTTTGATGGCAATGATCCAATAACATGGATATTACAAATGGAGCAATTCTTTGATTTACACCGGGTTCCAACTTTGCAAAAGGTAACTATTGCATCATTATATTTGGAGCCTGATCAATTTGTATGGTATTAATGGCTTTGTGACCGTAAAAAGGACTCTATTATATCTTGGTCTATATTCACCGAAGAATTGATTTCACATTATGGCAATATTAATAGAAATACCTTCTTTATCCAGTTAATAAGTCTCAAGCAAAAAGGTCCAATTGCAAAGCACATCAAGCAGTTTCAAAAGCTAAGTCTTAGAGTGAAGAATATTTCAGAAGATAATCTGTTGGATCTCTTCATTGGCACCTTGAAGGATAGCATTCAACATGAGGTGTCTCTCTTTGAACCACCATCCTTGGAGAAGGCCTTCATGATGGAAAGCAAGGTTGAAAGTAAAAATATGACGATGGGTACTAGAAAGAACACCTTCAACACATACTGAGAGAATACTGTTACTTCTTCTAATCCACCTCAAAGGTTGACACCTCAACAAATAGAGGAAATAAGAGAAAAATTCCTATGTTTTAATTGTGATAGAAAGTATAGTAAGAGACATAAGTGTGGTGAGAAGAAATTATTTTACATAGAATGTGAAGAGGAAAAACCAAAAGAACAAGAACCATCTCCAATGAAGAAATAGAAGATACTAATTCATAAGAGATTACTCCCACCATATCATGTCATGCATTGGTTGGAATTAGCACTCCTCAAACTCTCAATATAGAAGAATTTATCAAAAAGAAAAAGGTAACAATGTTGATTGATTCTGGTAGTACTCATAATTTCATTCACTATAAATTAGCAAAATCTCTCAATTTCTTTGTATATCCAGCATCAGAGTTTCAAGTAATTATTGCAGATGGAGGAACTATCAACTGCTCATGGAAATTCCATAATGTAAATCTTACTATGGGAGAATATGTATTGAATAGTCCAATGATTTCTATTCCAATGGGTGGTGTTGATGATGTCCTAGGAGTTCAATGGTTACAATCTTTGGGAACTGTGGCATTAAATTTTCAGAAGCTTTTCACAAAATTTTTATGGGAAGGAAAGGAATATGAATTACATGGTATCACAGGGAAACCAAGGAATATGATAAGCTCTAATGGTATGACAAAATTGATGAAAAGGGGACATCAAGGTGTAATTGCACAATTATGCTCATTAGATGTTCAAACATCTAAGCCTCCTATTTCCCCAGATCTCCAAAGGGTCATTAATGAGCATTCCAAGGTATTTGAAGATATTCCAAAGGGTCTTCCACCTATCCAAGATTTTGATCATGCTATTCACTTAATCCCAAGAAGTGTTCCTCCTAACATCCGACCTTACAGATACCCCTATGGACATAAGAGTGAAATTGAGCGTATGGTTGAAGAAATGATAGAGGATAGCATAATTAGGCCTAGCCAAAGTTCCTACTCTGCACCAGTGGTAATGGTACACAAGCCGGATGGATCATGGCATATGTGTCCAGATTATAGAGAGCTCAACAAGATCACCATTAAAGATAAGTTTCCAATTCCTGTAATTGATGAATTGCTAGATGAATTACATGGAGCAATTGTATTCACAAAGTTGGATCTTCGTTCTGGGTATCATCAAATTAGAATGAAAGATGAAGACATCCCAAAAACAACATTCAGAACTCATGAAGGTCATTATCAATTTCTAGTCATGCCATTTGGTCTCACGAATGCACCTTCCACATTTCAGGGTTTGATGAATTCCATTTTCAAGCCTTTTGTTAGAAAATTCATGCTAGTATTCTTTGATGATATACTAATATATAGCAAGTCTTGGGAAGAACATGTTCAACATGTTGACAAGGTACTACAACTACTACAGGAGCAACAACTATATGCAAAACCTTCCAAATGTTTCTTTGGGGTGAAGGAGGCAGAGTATTTGGGTCATATTGTATCTCATGATGGTTTCAAGGTAGACCCTAACAAAATTAAAGCCATGATAGAGTGGTTGATTCCCAAAAACCTGAAGAATCTTCGAGGATTCCTAGGTCTGACAGGGTACTACCCCAAGTTTGTTTGAAATTATGGAAGAATAACAACACCTCTAATAGAATTATTGAAGAAAGATGCATTTTCTTGGACTCCAGAGGAAACTCAAGCTTTTGAACAACTTAAACAAAAAATGTGCACAACTCCAGTATTGACCACACCATACTTCAAAAAAACCTTTATTGTGGAATGTGATGCTTCAAGAAAAGGCATTGGCATTGTTCTAATGCAAGAAGGACACCCACTTTCTTTCACAAGTCATCCAATCAAGGGAAAGAACTTACAAAATCCCATTTATGAGAAGGAAATTTTTGCAATACTACATGCTCTTAAGAAATGGAATCCTTATCTAATAGGTAGGCACTTCAACATCAAAACAGATCATGATAGTCTTAAATACTTCTTGGAATAGAGACTATCTTCACAAAAGTGGCTAACCAAGGTGTTGGGATATGACTTTGAAATCATATATAGAAAAGGGAAACATAATGTGGTGGCATATGCACTCTCCAGAAAAGATGAAGATGTTGGGGCATTACTTTGTTCCATTCTACAACCAGATTGGATAGTAGTAGCAAGGGAAGAATGGAAAAAATACCTATCTGTGTGGACACTCATTCAAAAGCTACAGAATGATCCCAGTGTATCAGATACTTTTGTGTGGAAAAATGATTCACTATGGTATAAGGATCGCTTATAATTATGCAAAAACTCCCAACTCAAGCAGAAGATCCTTTCTGAATTACATGCCTCTTCTATAGGTGGGCACTCAAGATTCCTGAAAACTTACCATAGGGTTAAGAAGGAATTTTTCTAGGACGGTCTTAAATCGAATGTTCAAACATTAGTGGTCGAATGCTTGGTTTTCCAACAGAATAAGGGTGAAACAATTAAGACACCAGGACTTCTACAACTGTTAGACATACCTTGTCAGCACTGGGAAGAAGTCTCCATGGATTTTATCACAGATCTACCCAAGTCACAAGGAAAGAATGTTATTATGGTGGTTGTTTATAGAATCACTAAGTATGCACACTTTTACGCACTCGCTCACCCTTTAAATGCAAGCACAATAGCTGTAGCCTTTATGGAAGTTGTTCAAAAGTTACATGGAAATCTAAAGATTATTGTAAGTGATAGAGATCCAATTTTCACTGGAAAATTTTGGACTGAATTATTTTCCTGTTTGGGTACTCAATTGGCTCACAGTTCATCTTATCACCCTCAATATGATGGGAAAACTGAGATCGTGAACAAGTGTTTGGAAGGCTATCTTCATTGCTTTGCATCTGATAAACAAACACAGTGGGTGAAATGGTTGTCTTTGGCAGAATGGTGGTACAATACTTCCTTCCATACATCATCAAAAATGTCTCCATTTATGGCACTTTATGGGTACTAGCCTCCATCTATCACATCTCCCTTAAAAGGAAAATATAAAGTTCAAGCTGTGGAAGATCACATAGAGTACCAGCAAGGAGTTTTCAGATACTTAAGGGCAACCTGACTATGTCAAAAAATAGGATGAAACAACAAGCTGATCAACATCGCAGTGAAAGGGGTTTTGAAGAAGGGGATTGGGTATGTATCAGGATACAACCTTACAAGCAGATGTATCTGAAGCTATTAAATAAGGACAATAAATTAGCACCCAAGTATTATGGTCCTTATAAAGTGTTGCAGAATATTGGTAGTATCGCCTACAAATTGGAGCTACCTTCATCTTCACGAGTACATCCAGTTTTCCATGTTTCTTGCTTAAAGAAGGTAATAGGAGACAAGATCCCAATTCAAACAATCTTGTTGGAGCTTGATGAAGAAGGAAAAGTAATATTGGAACCTGAACAAATCACTGAAACAAGGACTAAACAACTACGAAACTGGGCTATTACTGAGTACCTCATAAAGTGGAAGAACTTACCAGTTGAAGATTCGACTTGGGAAGATGAGTCCTTCATACAGAAGCATAAGCAATTAATCAAGCATTGATGACAACACTTGTCTAAAGGGGAGGGGCATGTTAAGCCCTAAATATGGGCACATTTACCCCTATATTGTGGTTCATTACATTAGTTTTGATGTCGACTTTGGTCCATTAGTGGTAATTCTCATTAGTATGGTTATATTAGTTATGTCGGCTTGGGTCAATCAGTTGGGATTGTACCCCTTAGTCTTCTATAAATAGGAATGAGATGTTTCAGTTGGAGTATCTTTTCTTGTCTTGTGTACTTAGTACATTGTGTAAGGAGGTTCCCCCCTCGGAGAGGCTTGTTATTAAGCTATTTTCTTCAATCAAGTCATGGAGTACTCTTTCTGATCTATTTCTTCTCTTTTTACACTCTTTTTGCAAATTTGTTGCTTAACAGGCATGCCCTTCCTCATACCAAGAAGTGTGTGATGTCCCTAAACTTCCTGAAACTTGTCAAAAATCAAAAAGTTGCGAAACCAATCATCAGCCTATACGGAAACCTGTGATAAAACACAACAAGAGATGAAAACAAAATAGGTCTGCTTCAAAAATATAATATATCGTTGGTAGCAAGTTAGTGTACATTATATTTCAATTGCGATCTACAAAAAAAATCAAGATAAACTTGAAATTTTTTTGAAAAAAATATGAAAAATAAATGGTGAGGGTTAGGGTTTGAAAATAAATTCTCAAACATGTAGAAATGCTCAAATCTAAAGAATAATCACAAGGGTTTGGAAGATTGGTTGGAAAATCTACTAGATATGGAGGACCCAACAAAAAATTTGAAGAATTGTTGCTTGTAAAAATAATTCAAAAATTTTACCGAAGAAGATAGAGAATAGTAACTATCTATGATACCATGTTAGAATATTATTGAGAATATGCATGAACATACAACAATATGTTTTCTAACATGCAAAGAAAGAATCTAATAGTCTAGCCTTCTATCCATACAAGAAACAATAATCGAAGTAAAAAACTAGATACAAGAGAAAATAAATGATACACCAGATATACGTGGTAAAACCCTAAATGGGGAAACATACACAGGAAGGTATTGTATTCTTATTAGACTTAAATCCCCATCTTACAATACATAACATCCTCACATAAGCATCACATCACACTCCATTGTAACTTCATGTCACAATGATGTGTGTTTCCAAAACATACCCAAAAGGGGTTTCCTTCACCTCTATTATATAGCTAGAGAAATCAAAGAATAGCATCCTATAATACATGTGGATAAATTATTTGAGTCTAAAGAAATAAAGAAATGGATTTCTAATGCTAAGAGGAAGAAATAATTGGAGTCGGTTTTAAATCCTTCGGGTGATTTTGAAATATCTACTAGATCATGTTTTGTTGGTTAAAGGAAGGGATTCAAGGGGGTGTTGTTTTCACCCAAAGGCGCTAAGCAAACTTAGATTTTGATCTTCATAGGATCTCTTCAAAGTCAAATTTCGTAGAAATAATTATGTCTACACAGTTTGAAAAGACAAATGCATCTCAAGTTTCATATCTGGATGTTTTTTTGGCCTCTCCTTACTTGGGTAAGAATTTTTTATATGTATAACCACCTCTTTTTTATATATCATCACTTGAATTTTCAGTAGGGGTTTCATGGAGTCCAATGAGTCCTATGTTCCCATCTTGCTTGGGTTTTGGGCATGGTTAGGGAAAGGGAATGGGGCCTTCTTTGGAAGATTTTGTTTTTCCTAGTTTTTTTGTTGTTCGTGAGGGTCAAAGGTGGCTGTAGAGACTATTGAGGCATGTGTTTCCTCTTTCCAAGAAGCCTCATCCTATTCGAGAGGGGGAGGATATAGTCTTGGTTCTCAATCAACTATGGAGAGTGCATGTTTCAAGGTTATGTTGGGTGGTTTCGAAGCTAGTCTAATAAGTGGCCTAAGGAGTTAGTTCAAGGAAGAAAGCCACATATATTCAAAGCTTACGAGTAGTAAACAATTGATGTTTTGGTCAAGAAGAAGCGTGCCATTGATGGGGTCCTTAGAGCATAGAAATATCTGGAGGGGGTTTCCATATGATTTGTCTCTCTTTTAACTATCGGGATTGGCCAGTGAGTCAAAGTGACTAGACATTAGGAAAATTGTAGATATTACCAAGCCATATGTAATTTTCCTTTAGGATACATTAGGATGGATATATTGTTTCTCATATTATTGAATCCTTGCTGGTAGGATACATTTTTCCTCTCTAAATTATTTGGGGAGATCTGAGGACCTTGTGATGGGATGGAACCCTTGGTCCATGATGTACAATAACTCTTGGTATGTTTCCTATAGTATATGGGTGGAATTATTTTCTTAGGAATTTGGGCATAGATATCTTGTTTCTAAACATATATGCTCCATGTCTTGATAGAAAGGTATATTGGGATGCCCTATTCAAAAATTCGTTTATGCAAGAGGCTCTTATTGTGGGAGAAGATTTGAACTTCTCTTTAGAAAATGTGGAGGCATGGGGGACTCGGGAATAGCTAGACTCTATGTCTAATCATTTTATTCATATGTTGGAAGAGGGAATATTGTTGCACATAAAACCAGTCAAAATGAAACCGACATGGCGAAATAAGAGGGTGGGGGGGCACTGGGTAGAAAACAAACTGGATTGGTTTTTGGTTCCCAAGGGACTCCTAGAAGATTCTTTGTGGTTTCATAAGTAGGTTGACAAGGGGGGATGAATCATATCACTTCCTGATAGTGCTTGAAGTGGATAAGGTAAGTCAAAATCATACCATCCCTTTTAAATTCAATTCATACTAGCTTCAAGAAGAGGAGTTCACTCGTCTAGTGAAGAGCAATGAAGGCCTTTAAATGGTGCAAGAGTGGAGTTGGATTCTTTCCAAATAGAGAAAAAACTCAAGTTTTTCAACGTTACAGATAAAAATGGGAATTTGAAAAAAGATAGAAGAATGACAGAGTGCTTACAAAATGTCAGGAATCTCTCTCAAGGTTTTATGGTTTGGACCAAGCGAGGGGATATAAGTCAGAAGAAGCAAAGGAAAAGGTTTTACATTTAGATAAAATAAGAAGGAAAGTGTTGGATGACAAGGAAGAAACATGATGACTCAAAATTCATGCACTATGCCTAGAGAAGGGATATGATAGTAAAATATTCTTCCGTGGATATGCACAGGGCCAGAAGAATGTTAATACCATTTGGAAAATGATAAGGCATTATGGTGAGGATATATATGCAATTTTGAGGATTTAGCAGAATGAGGGGTTTCTTACTTCGATTTTTTTTTCAAAGTTGAGGATAGAGCTACAATAACATATATTGTGAGGCTCACGTAGGTTTTCCCTAGCTTCTTCACAGAAGAATACAATAACTATCTAATGGAGGAAGTCACTCTTGAGGAACTAAATTAGGTTTTCCATAGTTTTCAAAAAGATAAAAGCCCAAGGTCGGATGGATGGTATATGGATTTCTTCTAAGGTTTCATTGATTTGTTAAACAAATATTTGCTTAGGGTAATTAAGGAGTTGATGATGGGTGTTCATATGTCGGCTTCTTTTAATTTGACCTTTATCACTCTTATCCCCAAATAGAAACAAACCTTCAACATTTGAGGACTTCAGTCCAATCTCCCTCTACTCCCTCTATAATGATATATACCATATCATGGAAAAGGTGATAGAAATAAGGGTGAAAATACTTTTATCAGAAACAATTTTGGGGAAATAATTTGGGTTTTATCATGTTGACAAATCCATGAGGTTATAGGAATGGATCAAGAAGGTTTACAAAGTATCAAGCTGAAGAATCAAAGAAAAAGTAGTTTTCAAAATAGACCTATCAAAATCCTACAACATATTTAAATGGATTTACCTTCATTTAATATTGATCCATTAGGGGTTTTGGTTGCCTTTCATTTCATGGGTGATGAGTTGCATTACTTCGGTATCTTTCTCAGTTCTAATAAATTGTGCAATGCCTGAATTATTTAGGGCAGAAAGAGGGATTAGGAAAGGCTTCCCTATGTCTCCTCTGTTTTTAATCCTAGTGGAAGAAGGGATAAGTTGTTCATTAATAGAGACAAGGAGGTTAGGGATTTTCAAAGGATTTCAACTAGGAGAGAGGTTTTATCTCTCACACTTTCTCTTCATAGACAACATTTTGATTTGCTAGGATGGATCGAGGAGAGACATTGTCAACCTTAAAAGAATTTTAGATCTTTATCGTCCATCAATGAGGATGTTGATAAATGTGTCCAAATACACAATAGCCATTTATGGGGTAAGGGAGGAGGATATGGGATTCTCGTTGGAAATGTTCCCTTTCCAAAAAGTGGAGTTAGATGAAGGGTTAAAATATCTTGGGTTCTTTTTAAAATTGGATAATTACCTTAGGAAGGGAT
This sequence comes from Larix kaempferi, assembly GCA_027924585.1. Taxonomy (NCBI): domain Eukaryota; kingdom Viridiplantae; phylum Streptophyta; class Pinopsida; order Pinales; family Pinaceae; genus Larix; species Larix kaempferi. The sequence goes on along the minus strand of BSBM01000480.1, from coordinate 9,950,194 downwards.
GGAATTGGTTAATCTCAAGGCCGAAAAAAAAGGTTATCTTGTTGAAGTTTTAGATGGTTGTAAAGGGGTGTATATTTGATATTGGTTAAGTCAGTTTTAGAGGCAATCCCGGTATATTGTATGTCTCTAGCATGGATCCTGAAAGGGGTTTTGGAAAAGCTAAGAAAGGTCAATTTTAGTTTTCTATGGGGGGAGCGAGAGCTACAAAAGTCATTCCTTGGGTTTGATGGGAGATACTGGACCTTCCTAAAAATTTGGGTGGATGGGTGTAATGCCCGCCTCAGTACCTTAACTGTTTAGAATAATGAGGTACTAGTTTTGAAATGAACTGGCTAAGTAAAACACAAACCATTTGAATTTACTTTGAGAATGCTTTAGAATGAAAATGAAGAATAGTGTATATGCTCAACTGACTGAGACATGATGATAAATGATGAATAATTTGTATGCTCGACTGACTGAGATACTAGAATGCATGATGTAAATATTTTATATAGTGCAGCGCTACTAATGTGCACTTGAGTGTGTGCAGTGGCAGGTAAGACGATATACTGACTAACCCACAATGGAAATTTAGGGGTCGTAAGAATGGAAAGAACACATAGGGGTACGATGACTGACTGTTGACCCTGGATTAGCAATCCACGCACTAGTGAAGCCGTTTCAGCTCACCCGGGGAAGCGTATGCCGTACAGGCAAGGTCATAATGATTTGGTCGCGTACGGTGAGTTTAGGGGTGCGCAATAAGGAGAGCCTTATCCCTCAACATCCCTTAGTCTCCAAGGAGCGTAGTTGAGAGATCGCGATAACGGTTCTTGGTTGCTACACAGAAATCCCCATAAGAAGGAAGAAATGAAACCGTCAGAAGGGCCCGCCGAAGAGGTACCTATACAAGAACGAAAGGAAGAAAATTAATCAATGGTATAAATGAAAATTTTCACATAAGATTTAATAAATACTTAATTTCATTTTGTTCTATTTTATTAATTTGAATAATTCTATTCAAGATTTTTATTTTTAACTGATTTCTTTAATTTGAATTATTCATTTTAATTGATTTTATTAACTTGAAAAAGAATTAAAGAGATTGATTTTATTCAATATTAAATTTGATTAATTTTGTTGATTGAAAAAGATTAATAATAAGAGAATTATTTTTATTCAAATATTTTTAATTTAAATGGATTTTATTATATTGAATTATCCTATACAAATTCTATTCTTGATTTCATTAATTAAATTTCTTATTTTAATTAATTTTATTATATTGAAAAGGGGTTAAAAGATTGACTGTATTTATATTAAATTTGATTAATTTTATTATTAAGAAAAATTATTATTTATTCAAAATATTTTATAGATTTTATTATTTTAAATCATTCTATTAAAGATTCTATTTAATTGACTTCATTTATTTTGAGAAAGAATTGAAATAGGTTATTAATAAAAGAATTGTTTTCCTTTTATTATTATTCAAGATTTTACTTTAATTAATTTTATTATTCATTTAAATTATTTTATAAAGAGGAAATTTAAAATAGATTATACTTTTAGTAAAAGAAATCATCTTTTAATTCAATTTTAATTTTAGGAAAAAACGAAAAGTAGAAAATAATAAGTCTAACCAAAAGATTGTTAAGTAAACTAAATGAGAACCAAAAGAGAAGTAGAACTCTTCTACACCTAACTCCCACTGATCTAGGGATTTAGGTGCACATTAAAGACATTAAGAAGACACATGTGTTTGAGAATATTTGAAATTAAAATATTAAATTAAATTAATCATGTGCATGGACAGACACATGGTACAAAGGCTTTTTCTATATAATGAGGGAGGAGAAGGAGAGAAGGACATCTCTTGCTCCCTAATGCTAGATGGTCATCATCATCTCGGATTATGTTATGATCCTTGGAGTTGGGATTAGCCGGAACAGGGATTGGGAGATCCTTTCGGGAGGCTAGCTTGTGTGTTCTTATGACCCCACTTGCTCAGGGATTTGGGGTGAAGAAGAATAAACCCGATATGGTAGGGAGGTCAACCGATAGGTCACTCAGTACTTCGTCAGGAGATTGGATTGGATCATGCGGAAACCACTTCGATGACTCCATCGATTTGCTGGACCAACCGTCGAAAACAGGTTTGAATTATTTAGTTATTTATTTTGCTAACTCTTATGGTGGAATGAATAAATTTGGGTATATAGTTTTATTTATTGACATTCATCTACTGCAATAGATAGAACTAGATCTGTGGCCTCTATATCCTCTTCTGAAAAATCATACTGGAAGTTCTAAAATCAATTATACTTATATTTTCAAATTCCGTGGAAGTCTTTTTGGGGAACCCGAAATGGGGGTCCCTACAATGGGGCTTCAATAATATTTTCCATTTCTCAAAAGATCTGGATGCTAATAGTGTTTGGAGACTAATCAAAGGATAGGGCCTTTGGTTTCAGGTATTTATGGAAAATTATATTGATTTGGATTCCCTCGAAGATTGAATTAGGAGAAGGAGAAAAGACACTCCGAACATTTCATTCATTTGGAAAGTTGTTGTTAAGAATTTCCCCATTTTGGAAAGGCATTGGCTTGGAAGGTATGAAAATATTATTTGGTAAGGATTGGAGAAGATTCCATGTTGTTAGTGACATGAAACATATTATTCCTATGCATATGATACAAGCCTTAAGAGACAAGGGTTACTTTATGTTGTCTCATATAGAATATTGGGAAACCACTGCAATGTGGGGTCAAGGATGGTTTTTAGCTAACATAATGAGTCTTGGAGGCAATGAGGTCATTTAATGGGATAAATTTTTTTCTTCTCTAAAATCCAGTTAGGTAAGAATTTGGGAAAGAATGGATGAATTAATCTGCTCATATGCTCCTTCAAGTATTTAAACTCCAAATATGGGATATAATTTTCTTCTCTCAAAGGAAGGGAGAGAAGATTCTTTGTGGTGGTCGAGATACCCATGGAAATTGAAATTCCCACTGAAGGAAAAAAGTGTTTATGTGGTGCCTTCCCAAAAAGAAAGCTTTAACATGAGACAACCTTCAAAAATGGAATTTGGCAGGGTTAGGTAGGTGCAAATTGTGCAAAAGAAGTGAAGAATCAAATGAACACTTAGTTATGGATTGTGAATATTCAAATAAAATGTGGGTAGAACTAGAAGTGTTGACTTGACTAAAAATGTTTGGAGAGAGATAATAGTGGAAGAAATATTGAGGAATGGGTATTCAAATCCCTGAACAAAATAATACATGGCATTTCTAGTCATCGTTGCATGGGATATATGGGATATATGCCGCTAGTTTTATGTGAAACTTAGGGGTTTAGCATAATTAACTCTTTCCCTCAGAATTCAGTCCAAGACTCTCATAGGAAAGTTTTAGAAGAAAGGATCGATCATTCCATCCCTTGGGCATTATTTTATGGGGCCAAGTAAAAACAATTTTGTTGAATTGATTTCATTAAAGTTATTGTTTCTACTATCATTTGAGAAGGGTATAATCTTAAAATGTTATTAAATATATCAAGGGAGAACAACATTGTCCAATGTTGGCTTTAATTGCAATAATAAAAGAGATTCGTCTCATTTTCTCAAATTGCAGTTTCCTTTCCTCCCAACATGTATACAAGGAGATAAATGTGGACTCATATGTTTTTTCAAAATAAGGTGTCCTAATGTTATCCAAGTCCTAGTTTATTTCAAAAGAGAGGGAGGGGTATGTGACTGATAACTTGTAGGACCCATGTCCTAATTAAATAATAAATCTATGTTCCTTCTTTACCTTGTTTTCATTTCTGTTTTAGGTCCCTGTTTTGAATTCTAGTTTAGGTGTAAATATCATGCCTATAAAATAATATAAAACATTTACATTTACAGGTTCGAATAACTATAGATGTTGTTTTCATGGTTTCTAATTGTTACAATCTTACAGGTGCATCAACATATAATATGTGTCAGTTAAATTAAATTTTGATAAGCTCACGAAATATGAAATATTGACAGAGTTAGAATGGGTCATTATACCTGTAAGGGAAATACCTGCAAATAGCTAGTAGATCCCTTTTGTTTTTTGCTGCTTCCTTGCTCTGTTTCGCTGCTTCCTTTTCCCTACTGTAGCTCTACAACCAAACTCTTCCCAAAACCCTAAAACTCAACCAGCCCAAACTGAGTTTCCACCCTTCCAACTGGAGAGGTATCGTCGACCACCCAGCTCCAAAGGTACCCCTTTGGACCCCCGATCCCAAACCGAGTACAAGCCAACCAGTATTTCCCTTTTGCAAAATCTCCAACAAGAACCCCCTTTCTTTGCTGCTCTCTCCTATATCTGCCTCCTCTCCTATCCAAAATATGCAAGGTGAAGAAGACCCCTTCTCCTCCTTCCCTTCTTGACCTTATCCCCCCCTTCCTTTGCATACTCTTCTTCCTTTATTACTACCCCTATCCTCATCATAAATATTCTAACCACTATGTCAGTCCTTGTTTCCATTTCCTCCCTCAAGACATAATCCATTCAATAATACTTAACACTTCATTATTTAATTAATTAATTTGTTCACCAAATGAATTAATAATTATTATCATTTAAATACTTGGGGCTAATTCCCTATGTAAAGTCAACATAATTTATTTATGGGGCTTCACCACCCTGTCACAAACATTAAATTTGTCAGAACCTCTTATTAATGTATAATAAATGCCAATTTCATTATATCCATGATAATAATAATATAATATCCACACATATACATATTCACCAAATTCCTAATCATGAATATTTTAATCTGAGTTCCAAAATTATAACTAATATCTTTCTTAATTTACTAAATTACAATTTACTATACCTAAAATTTATTAATGTGCCTTTATATTGATTAAATCATTTTAATTAAGACTTAGTTAACTTATGCACCTAGTTTCTTATTAATTATACCTTATTTGTAATTAAACTAATCAACAATTATTACTAAAGATTAGAATAGTCTTATAATCATTAATTAACATTCTTAACACATAATTAATTTAAGGAAATCAAGTTAATAATATTTTTAATTAGTATTATTACACCATTAACCTATGATGACGAGGTAATTAAACTAGGTTATACTATTTACACTTATTAACATTGGTCAAGAATATTAACATTAATCGTCCATAATTAGCATTAATCAACATTATCGACATTAATCTACGATTATTAACATTAATCAATATTACTAACATTATTCGACGATATTTACACTAATCAACATTATTAACATTAATCCACCATGACTAACATTAATCAATATTATTAACATTAGTCGACAATATTTAACATTAATCAACATTACTAACATTAATCAACCACAATTAACATTAGTCAATATTATCGACATTAATCAACCATGACTAATATTAATCGATATTATTAACATTAATCCACAATAATTAACATTATTACTTAATCGTCTTTCATACCACCTAATTCACTCTTTTATCCTATTCAGTTATTTAAACCAAAATTTACTAACTCGACGTATTGATTTAATCTCCTAGTTAGATAAGTAGTAATAATGTAATTAATTCCTAAACATTATAGTTCAGTTTTACTTCACGAAATTTATAAATATGTAGGCGAGTTATGTAAGTGTAGCTAATGCTTACATAACTCACGTAAATACACTAACAATAGTAAATCACACATCAATCATAATCACGAAACTTATTGTTTACTGACACAGGTTTAAACATAGTTTGCAAGGTACAACCTTTTACTCAAATGCATCTTATTATGTTACGACAATTCATACATTACTGAGTTACAACACATAATCAATCAAGGGTTTTCCAACAAACACAGTTAGATCGCGTTTTCCTCCTGACTTCAAGCTACACCTATCTACATATGTCATCTACCTAATCACAACTAACTTCCACATCCTATCCTTTCCTCTGATGGACTACCCTGAAGTGTCAAGCCATGAGCGGCTCCAGCTAGAACACATAAGAGGAAGTGTCGACTACATCGACCAAGTTTCCCCAGCAGGAAATCACCAGTCATCATCACACACCTTGGGGAGTGTGTCGTAGCACAACCCTCCCATGACTATGGGTTTCGGGGATAAATGGTGGGTAAATCCTCCAACTCCCTAATGGAACAAGGAACTATGTCTACCCGACATAATAACTGCATTGCACCTATACTCGGTTTGTCATCGTATAACCAGTCTGGGTGGTTGAGTTTCCTGAAACCCTACCCCACCCATACATCATAATAAACAACATAATAATAACGTGAAAGTAAATAATGCATCACTTGCATACCATTTATCTTTCGGATTCCATGTCCCCGAGGCTCTCCCACCTCATAGGATCTAGCTATCACTTAGCCACTTTAACCTGTAAGTCAGTCCTCGACATACAATCTAGAATATCGTGCACAAATCCTCAGCATGTGCACATACATTTCATCATAACATAACAACAATAATCAATTCATTTATTCACTGTGCACCTGGCATATCATTCATTCGTTCAACATATATAACTTTAACAGTATATACATACCCATCATTCATTAAATTGCATATATGAGACATAACTAACACATTATACATATCTAACATGACTGCGTATCCTAATACTAACATCACACACACACATATATATATCGGCAAAATAACAGAACCACATGTCCACAGTGTTTTCAAACCGACAAAGACTCGAAATCAAGCAATTACAGCATATAATAATAGTTCAGGTAGTAATGTGAAAACGGGGCATTACATACACCCACCCTTCAGGAAACTTTGTCCCGAAGTTATGGTAAAAATAGTGTGGGATAATCACGATGCATGATCTGTGCATCCTCCCAGGTGGCAGAACCTAAGGTATACTTTCCCTACCGGGACACCTCCTAATTACACATAACGCCATCTACAATATTTACTCATTTAATCATATTGGAGGTGTTCTTATATTTTGTTTAACATTCGCATAGGTTGTTGGTTTGACTACTCAAGGTTCATTACCATACTTAATCCATAGAATATTCAACATACTTGTTAAATTAAATTAATTTGCACGTTCTAAAATGTGATTCATAAGGATACCTTGTCTTATATATTACTTTTAATTTGATTCTAAGTCATTGTCATTACTTTTAATCAGATCTCATCTTTAGTTAATTTCACTTTGACTTATGCCATCTCTCTATATCAAGATTTTATTATCAGTGATAAATTATGAACCATCATGCTCTTTATTTCAAAGGTTGTTGGTTTAAATGATACTCCCAATGAGACTGCAGTTTAAACATTATGGAGAAATTTCCATATCATCATTAATAACTTTTACAAGTTCAACTAGAACTTATCTTCTACTACATTTCCATTTATCTTGTAATCCTTACCTCATCGTCCTATTTTTGGTACTATTTATCTAACTATACCTTACCTTGATATACCCACTTCCTTCATTCACATATCTATGTTAATCCATTGATCCTATCTACCCTATTACCTTCAGTATCTAAGTTACACATATTAGCTCTTTTTATTTATATTCCATTAATTACACCAGATGATGACTCTTACTTATTTGTGCACACTAACATTATAGTCCTTACTCATCATTACTTATACCACATTAACAAACTCTGATTACAATATGCTAATGAGCTCATTTGGTCTATCACACCATACCAAACACTATGGTTGATGCTCAAGTTGTTTAACCCCCCTACTTATCTTAACGATCATTTGTCATTGACACGCCTATAATTGATATGTTGCAATTGTGTTGTTTTTGTTTTTAATCATACATGAATTCAGTTGGACCTCAAGGCATTACCATGATTGTATCATTGAACTTACACTTTTTTTGTTACAACTTAAATTTGATACAAGGTCACTCCCTTCTAGGATGCCATCACTCCACCATGAATTCCTAGCATGTTCACATAGGTTACTCATAAAGGTTTACGATTTGACAACCCCATGCATTGTTGATTGACTTTTCACTCATCCTTACATGGTGAAGATGAAGAACATATCTTTATTTCAAATACTAAAATTAATCTTGTGTATTCCCGCGACTAGACAACATGTGCACATATTTATTCTACTATGTTTTACTCATTATTATCGTCACATATTATATTTTCCTTGTTATTTTATCATTTACTTACTAATACATCATGTGTCTTTGTACTATCACTGACAGGGACTAAGTTAAATGTCCTATTTGCATTTATGTCACCTTAATCTTTTGCTTCCTTGATACCACTACTGATAGTGCATTCCATGATTTATGAATAAACCACTTATATTTCATTGTCTATATGTACCTTTTACAAAACTTTTGTACTACTTTACCCCATAATTATAGTATAGTTACTAACTTTTCCCTTCAACATTTGTTTACTCTCTTCGCATAACCGTATCTTCCTATGTGGCGATAGTTCTCCTTCTACCTTCATTACAACCCTAAACTCTCATATATTAATATGAGTTATTCTATGCACAATCATAAATATTATTTGTCCATGCAATCCACTTCGTAGGTGTTCCTCATACTAAATACATAAGCATATTACCATCTATTGCATCGAGACATCTTACATTGTACTTAATCACATCATAGTTTTAAAACTACATCCTATCTACCTGCATTATATTAATGATTGCATTTATCACCACCTAACCCAATGTACATTGCTTATGGATTGCTCCCATATTAGGAATATTTTATCCTATGCACCTACTTATTTAGTATTCCTACTACATTGACCGCTCCCTTCATTTGTATGAACTCATGTTAATCATTATTCCCCTCTTACTATATGAATGACTACCATAATGGCGTTCATCTTACTATACACACCTATTATCATCGACCTATACCAACTATGTTAGTACTTGCATTTACTACATCCACAACAAAATTTTAAATTGCACCAATACATGAAATTTTCCCTTATTATTTATTTCCTACAACCTTATCGTTTGCATCATATTCGACACTTTCATAACTATGTTCCTTAACGATTATTTTCTTATCTTCCCCATCCTTATCAACACCACATATTATCATTCAATTTTCATTATACATGTTATTTAATCACCTTGAGTTATCATGATTTTACTCATTACTACACTGCTCTCACTCATGTGGCACTATGCCTTGTAATTATTTAGTTATGCATTATGTTATCGTCATATTAACCATAATGGCCTCTAGCCCCTTAGACATACACCGACTCCCTTGAGATTCATTGCCCCTACTAATCCTTCTTTCCACAAAAGAAGTTTAACAATGGGGTGACCATGCCCCCTTGTCATAAGATTTAAATCTAACCTTAGTTATTAGAAACGACTTCCCTTGGCTAAATTATAAATGAAATTCCCTAGGTGACCATTCTAACAGATGTATGGATTGATTACATTAACTATTTATCTTAACCATAGGCTCATCTACTCATAAGGAATGGGCAATCATTATTCTTCTTGTTACGAAATTTTACAATCATTCCTCAACATGATCACTAATATACATGACTTAATCCATACGTCCACTCATCGTCAAGTACAAGTCAACTTAATCGTCTCGCCTATGTTTATAGCCTAGTCAACATATCATCCTATTGACCACAAAATAACAAGACATATTGTCATGACATCTTATCGTCTTCTGGAACTCAGGCTCTAGGATCATAATGCAACCCTCTCCTAGGAATTCCTAATGAACACTCATAAGTACAATACTAGGCATAAGAAATTACTTTAGTTTATAAGGACAACTAGAAGACATAACCGACCTCTTGGTGATACGATGCCACGATCACTCTCGGCGCGATCCCGCAACGTGAAGTGTTCTATCTCGTTTAAATTTAACCCAGTCTCCACTTTAGCTTGGGTCATCCTTTAACCATGTAACCATGTCTAAATTTTATACCCTAACAGGATGCCAAATATTACCTTTGATATATTAACAAGTTTTATTATTTATTTGTTTAAGTAATTAATTTAACTAATTAATTACTTACTTAATTAACCAATTCAAAATAATGTGAACACACGATTTTTTTTTAACTAATTAATATATATATATATATACAAAGTTGCATATGTATATATAAATTTCAACCCTAATTAAATTTTAATTAATTTAATTTTAAACTATACAACAATCTGAATTTCAACTTAATGACAACTTAATAACTTGCATAATTTTTTTTAAATATATATATATATTAATTAGTTAATTTTTTTTAAAATAAATTTATTTAAAATTAAATTACATAACCGCTAAATTGAATTATAATTACAAATTACGTAACCCTAACCTAGCTAACCCTAATCCTAAGTTATTTGCATGCTTGCCACGGGGCCTCACATGCTACCCACCGCACTTCTCTATTTATAAGGTTCATCCCCCCACTGCGGCTCATTCTTTCACCCATTTTCTAGAGGAGTGAGCTCTCCATCACCTTGCCACTCCTTGGCAACTCGTCCAAACTTGAAACCGTTGGATCTGCTTCGGTCCAGGAGAGCTTCGAGCAGTCATTATGTTAATTACTTCATCATTTTTTTTGTTATGTTCTTTTTTTTATGTAATAATATTATTTTGTATAGTATGTATATATTTTTTTATCAAATGGAGAGATTGGAGTGGTGGCAACCCAACTGGGCGCCCCCTCCTCCTCTCTGCACATGCCCGACACTCCATGGCCACGAGCCATCTTGCCCAAGATTTATTTTTTAATGTAATTTTATTATTATTATTATATATATATATATATATATATATATATATTTTTTTTTCTTTACACTATTTTTTTTTAAATTTATCACATAATTTTTTTTTTAATTTGTATCTGTCGGTCGGATGCCCCCAAGGCCGCAGCTTGTGGCTACTAGCCGGCCTTTCCTAGGCCGCAAGCCTTGCGGGCTGTTGGCCGGGCCACCCATGGCCGTAGCACAGCTGCATGGCCAAACAAAAATTTCAAGGTGTATTATATTTTTTTTTTATTTGAAAAAAAAACTCAATGTATTTTTTTTTGTTTTATTTACGTTCTGGGTATGTTATTTTTTTTTTAATGATTTTTGTTTTTTTAAATAATATATTTTAAATATATTTCACATAGGAGCGGTGGCTGCCCAGCTGGGTGCCCCCTCCTCTCTTCCTACACATGCATTGACATTCTGGTGCTGGCTGGTTGCATGCCCTTGGTCGTACCACAGGCTGCTTGGTCGGGCTGAACCGCTAGCCTAAGGCCGCGATCAGGCCGCGCTGGCCGGGCCGCCCAGGGCCGCAGCACATGGCGTAGGCCGGGCTGCACCTAGGCCGCAGCACATGGCTGTTGTCCAGGCCACGCCCAGGCCACAGCGCATGGCGTTGGCTAGGCTGCAAGCCACGACCGCAGCACACGGCTGATGGCTAGCTGCGCAGGCCTGCCATGGCCATGCGATTCAACGCAAACAAATTTATATATATATTTTTCAGTTGTTTCACAAAAAAAATTCATTTATATATTTTGTTTTGTTTTATAAACTTTTTTTTTTTCGTTGTTTCAAAAAAAAAATTCATTTATATTTTGTTTTGTTTTATAAAAATTTTATTTTATATTTTTTTATTTTATAGTTTTTTTATTTTACATTTGATTAATAACTTCTTCTTTTTTTATTTTTTATTTCGTATGGATGTAATATACATATAGGTTCTTTTGTTTTATATATATATTTTTTTTTTCATTTAAATCCTATTTAAATTAAATTTAAATGTGTATGTATATATACTTTTTTTGTATATATAAGAAAATATTAAATCTCTTGTTTTAATTTAAATTTTAAATTAAACTTTAATTAGAACTTGCTTCATAAATATGGTTTCATTTTATATATATATATATATATAGATATATAGATATAAACTTTTATCTCTATTTCCCTCCCTTTTTTTTTATAAGCCATTTTCCCTCTTCTTTTTTTATAATACCCATACAATGTCGGTTTGTATATAAAAAAAATGTTTTGTCTAAATTTAAATTAGTATCAGGTTCATATATACAATTTCATTTATATCCGTAAAGATAGCTTGCCCCATAATTTTTTTTTTTCATCTTTCTTATAGAAATATATATATAAATTGTATTTTTACTTTGTTCCCATTTAGGTCACTAACTCTAATGTCCTCGTTTTTTTTACAGGTGTAAAAAATGGTTCAAGACTTATGACAGGAAGTTGTTCGGCACCTCTTTTCAGGATTTTACACTTAAGAATTTTTTGGTTATCATTTTGTCAATGTTGTTCAAATTAGGGTAAATCCCCTTTTTTTTTTATTTTTTTTACTACAAGTATTCACTTTGTAGTGAGCCCTCTGGTTGCAGATTTGGAACCATGGATCTGATACCATATGTAGGACTCATGTCCTATTTAAATAATAAATATACATTCCTTATTTACCTTGTTATCAGCTGTAAATATCATGCCTGTAAAATAATATAAAACATTTACATTTACAGGTTCGAATAACTATAGATGTTGTTTTCATGGTTTCTAACTGTTACAATCTTGTAGGTGCATCAACATATAATATGTGTCAGTTAAATTAAATTTTGATAAGCTCATGAAATATGAAATATTGACAAAGTTAGAATGGGTCAATATACCTGTAAGAAAAATACCTGCAAATAGCTAGTAGATCCCTTTCGTTTTTTGTTGCTTCCTAGCCGTGTTTTGCTGCTTCCTTTTCCCTATTGTAGCTCTGCAACGAAACTCTTCCCCAAACCCTGAAACTCAGCCAACCCAAACTAAGTTTCCACCCTACAAACCGGAGAGGTCTCGTCGACCACCCATCTCCAAAGGTACCCCTTTGGACCCCAAGCCCAAACCGAGTACAAGCCAACCAATATTTCCTTTCTACAAACTCTCCAACAAGAACCCCCTTTCTTTTCTTCTCTCTCCTATATCTGACTCCTCTCCTATCCTCCTATATCTGCCTCCTCTCCTATCCAAAATATGCAAGGTGAAGAAGACCCCTTCTCCTCCTTCCCTTCTCGACCTTGTCCCCCCCTTCCTTTATCGACTCTTCTTCCTTTATTACTACCCCTATCCTCATCATAGTTATTCTAACCACTATCTCAGTCCTTGTTTCCATTTCCTCCCTCAAGACATGATCCATTCAATAATACTCAACACTTCATTATTTAATTAATTAATTTGTTCTCCAATTGAATTAATAATTATTATCATTTAAATACTTGGCGCTAATTCCCTATGTAAAGTCAACATAATTTATTTATGGGGCTTCACCGCCTTGTCACCACATTAAATCGGTCATAACCTCTTATTAATGTATAATAAATGTCAATTTCATTATATCCATGATAATAATAATATAATATCCACACATATACATATTCACCAAATTCCTAATCATGAATATTTTAATCCGAGTTCCAAAATTATAATTAATATCTTTCTTAATTTACTAAATTACAATTTATTATACCTAAAATTTATTAATGTGCCTTTATCTTTATATTGATTAAATCATTTTAACTAAGACTTAATTAACTTATGCACCTAGTTTCTTATTAATTATACCTTATTTGTAATTAAACTAATCAACAATTATTACTAAAGATGAGAATAGTCTTATAATCATTAATTAACATTCTTAACACATAATTAATTTAAGGAAATCAAGTTAATAATATTTTTAATTAGTAATATTACACCATTAACCTATGATGACGAGGTAATTAAACTAGGTTATACTAATTACACTTATTAACATTAGTCAAGAATATTAACATTAATCGTCCATAATTAACATTAATCAACATTATCGACATCAATCTACGATTATTAACATTAATCAATATTACTAACATTATGCGACGATATTTACACTAATCAACATTATTAACATTAATCCACCATGACTAACATTAATCAATATTATTAACATTAGTCGACAATATTTAACATTAATCAACATTACTAACATTAATCAACCAAAATTAACATTAGTCAATATTATCGACATTAATCAACCATGACTAACATTAATCGATATTATTAACATTAATCCACAATAATTAACATTATTACTTAATCGTCTTTCATTACCACCTAATTCACTCTTTTATCCTATTCTGTTATTTAAACCAAAATTTACTAACTCGACGTATTGATTTAATCTCCTAGTTAGATAAGTAGTAATACTGTAATTAATTTCTAAACATTATAGTTCAATTTTACTTCACGAAATTTATAAATATGTAGGCGAGTTATGTAAGCCTAGCTACTGCTTACATACCTCGCGTAAGTACACTAACAATAATAAATCACACATCAATCATAATCATGAAACTTATTGTTTACTAACACAGGTTTAAACATAGTTTGCAAGGTACAATCTTTTACCTAAATGCATCTTATTATGTTACGACAATTCATACATTACTGAGTTACGACACGTAATCAATCAAGGGTTTTCCAACAAACACAGTTAGATCGCGTTTTCTTCCCGACTTCAAGCTACACTTATCTACCTACGTCATCTACCTAATCACAACTAACTTCCACGTCCTATCCTTTCCTCTACTGGACGACCCTGAAGTGTCAAGCCATGATCGGCTCCAACTAGAACCCGTAAGCGGATGTGTCAACTACATTGACCAAGCTTCCCCAGCAGGAAACCACCAGTCATCATCACACACCTTGGGGAGCGCACCGTAGAAAAAACCTCCCATGACTCTGGGTTTCGGGGATAAACGGTGGGTAAATCCTCCACCCCCCTAATGGAACAAGGGACTATGTCTACCCGACATAATAACTGCGTTGCACCTGTATTCGGTTTGTCATCGTATAACCAATCTGGGTGGTTGAGTTTCCTGAAACCCTACCCCACTCATACATCATAATAAACAACATAATAATAACGCAAAAGTAAATAATGCATCACTTGCATACCGTTTATCTTTCAGATTCCATGTCCCCGAGGCTCTCCCACCTCGTAGGATCTAGCTATCAATTAATAATATAAACCATTAACATAAACAAAATACATTTCACAAATCAAACAACATCAACATGAAAATTATATGAAAAGGCATAATATATATCAACGAGAATATCAAAATAAATATAGATGTCAAATATACATATGAAGTGAAATATACATATCTGCAATCAAATAGGTCTGCTACCAAATCCATACACATTAGGTCCATGTAGAAGAGAAGAGGTGGAGGCTACACCACTACCCATGTCAAATAAAAAATCAGATACTAGAAATTGATGTATCTAATCTCCATCAAGAACAATATCACTTGATAACATCAAATCATGCAGATCACCTGGTGCATCGGTGGATGGTGGTGAACCTACTGCAGCAAGGGATGGTGGTGGTGGGCCTACTGTAGGAGCGGATGGTGGTGGTGGGCTTGTTGCAGGAGGGGATGGTGGTGACACATCAGATTGACGTACACTAAAAGAGGAAGATACTAAACCATGAATACTCATGTTAGATAAAAATTTATAGGTAGAAATTGATGTATATATCCAACAAGAAATATATCAGTCGATAACATCACATCATGTAAAACAAGTAGTGCATCAATGGATAGTGGTGGACCTACTATAGAAGGGGATGGTGTAGGAGTAGATGGTGGTGGGCATACTATAGGAGGGGGTGGTGGTGGTGGTCCTAGTGGGGATGGTGGACCGATGGATGGTATAGATGGAAAAGGAGGTGGAGGAGGAGATGGTGGATAAGAAGTATATGCATGTGTGATGGTGGATGTTCCAATAGTGATTGTATCGATGGATGGTCTATGCAGAGGTGGAGGAGAATCATCCTTAGAATATGACTCCAATGAATGGTTTGGGACACCCCTCAACTCATCGAAAATACTGAGGGCACCAACAACATAATTCATCAATAACGTCATATCTCAAGGAAGGTTAGACCATATAGGAGCAAGCTTTCAGTCCTGTACATTGTATAATGGTCATACAGGCTCTACTCCATGGCGAGTCATCAAGTCACGATGATGTAATCTAGGACCTATTCCGCATTGTTTCATGACGAGCCTATGATTATGAGATGGATCATCAGCCTCTTCCATCTCCTCATCATGTTATGGTGTCTCATCGCCATCATATGTGCCACTATATGCAAAATAGTCGACAATGATAGTTAGACAAATTAAACAAAATATTATAATCATTTACACATGCAATGAATAAGACAAAAATTATTCAACTGCATTAATCAAAATATAACAATCATATTACCTCTCATATATGGTGGCTCAAGAGGAGTAAATCATATGTTCACACATCTTCACCAGTCCATCCATGCATACAAATACTATATAGATTCAATGATTGAAAATCAGTCATCACTGCATAATTAATCCAAAATGTCTACACTAGGAACCCTACACATATGATATGGCACTCCCCTCCTTGACAAGCCCTGCCTCCAAATGCACATGCCCACATCATTCAGCATCCTAGCTAGCATGTAGTCAAATGTCAACTCGAATGTGGGTCGATTCCCTGGAAATATCTCAAAAAATAGAGTAAATAAATCTTATGCAAAGGGGAAAATTATCTCCCTACAACAAGCTACGACAGTGATCTAAAGAGATAAAATGTTGTTGACAAAAATTAGTAGCCCATTTGATCAACCTAGCCTTTATAGCAAAGTCTCTACATAATACAAAAAAGAGAAACTAAAGTTCTTCCCATCAATTATATGGTGTGCTATCATGGTAACAAATAGGCTCAAGTACATGGCCTCCTCTATCCTAAAAGTGTGCAACCTCAACTAGCCTCTACTCACCTAGAACTCACTAGGGTGAGTATTATCCAGATTGATAAATCAATGTACATACATCAACTCGGGCTCAGCTACAAAATTATGTGGTAGATTGATAACATGGGGAAATTCCTTCCCCCTTGCAGATAAGCTTGCGATGAAATAAAAATACTCTTCTGAGGGATAGTTCCAAATATGGAGACCAACCTTGAAGGCCTAACTATCATGATCCCAATAATGGATAAATTTCATTAGTATATAATTCTACCCTATGATCGAAGTAGCCTCCTTATAAAACTTGAGGAGGTCAACCTCGAATAAAAATTATCATGTTGATAATACAATAGGATGAGGAAATAAATCCTTCTTCCTCTCTTGAGCTTGCCATACCAAATCAACATTATACAAATTGATCGGAGGAACTGGTGGTGCTTTTCCCTAATTTAAATAAAAAATTCATCACGAATTATATTAATAAAATAAAAAAAATACAAAACGAGTATTTGAAATACTTGTTAGAATCTATTTAAAAACAATTAGGGATCAAGAAACATTTTCATCACCAATGCGAGTAAGTCAAATATGGCACACCACCCATGGTTCTTCCCTGTTTTAGCTAATGCACCATAAAAGGATCGATGCACCATAGGTGGTGCATGCATATTAATATAAAGAGCCATGTATGGTGCGTACATATTAATAATAAAGCACTTTCTACTATGCATACGTATTAAACCTGAAGCATTGACGATGGTGCTCTACATAATGAACCAATTAAAAAAAAAGAAACAAAAATTTATTTTAACTATCGGCCATCATAGATCTTCCTTAAACCTTGATCTACTAAGCACCAAGAGGGATCCAATTTCTTGAGGTGTAAATTTTTTATCTTAATTTTTTACACATCAAAAAAAAATTTAAACCTTAAGAAATTGGATCCCTCTCAGTGCTTAATAGATATGGGTTTAAGATGGATCTATGTTGGTTTTAATTTTTTTATTTTATGAGCCAACATGAAATTTTTTAATTGCTTTTTTTGGATTAGTTATGAGACAACATGATTTTTTTATTTACTTTTTATTTTTGGGAATGTTACGTTACATAATGTGAGAAATGTGACAACGTCTCCCCCATACTGGGTTGTAAGCACCTCGCTACTTTTGGTGCAATCATATCTATTGTGCCCCATCTACTCAAATACACCGGTAATAGTGCACCAAGAAACACACCAAAAACGTTGTGCCAGACAACTGACCAGTGGGTTGTAGGTGGTGTGCCTGAAAATACACACAAGCACTAGTGTATTTATAACGAAGGCACATATCCTTGGATTTTTAAAAGGTATCTAGTGCGTTTTGGATATAATGCATTGATGCTTGTGTATATACAAAGTGCACCATTTGTTTTATTTATTTTTTTTAATAAAAAATAAATTATACACACACTACAACATTTTTTTAAATGTAGTTTGATGTATTTTGGAGCTAAAGCAATGGTGCTTGTGCATATATCACATGCATCAACATCTTTATTATTTTTTTTAATAAAATTTAAATTATAATCACATCAATTAATGGTGTGCAACATAAGAACACCGATGGACGGTGCGTTTTGGTTTTAACACATCAATGCATGTGTATATGCCAAGTGCATTGTTTGTTTGATTGAAGTTTTTAAATAAAAAATAAATTATACATGCACAACAACATTTTTTTTAAATGTTGTCTAGTGTGTTTTGGAGCTAAAGCACCAATCCTTGTGTATATATCATGTGCACCGGAAAATTTATTGTATTTTTTAATAAAATTCAAATTATAAGTGCATCAGTTAACAATGCACAATGTGAGAGCACTGGAGGATGATGTGTTTTGGTTTTAAAGCGCCATTTTCTTTGTGTATATGCCAAGCACACCACTTGTTTTATTGAATATTTCAAACAAAAAATAAAGTATAAATGCACCGCAACATTTTTTTAAATGTTTTGTGGTGTGCTTGGGAGCTAAAGTACTGGTGCATGTGTATATATCACATGCATCTACATCTTTATTGTGTTTTTTAATCAAATTTAAATTACAAGTGCACTGATTAACAGTGTGCAACATAGGAGCACCGTTGGATGGAGCATTTTTTAATGCACCAATGCATGTGTATATTTGAAGCACATTCTTTGTGTTATTGAAGTTTCTAAATAAATTATACATGCAACGCAAATTTTTTAAAATGTTTTTCAGTTTCTTTTGGATTTAAAGCACTAATGCATGTGTATATATTGTTGGAACCCATAGTGATTCATACATTTTTAGCATAGTTTACTTAATTAATCATGTAATATTATCAACCTTAAAAATTCATCAACATCAAAGTACAATACACAGAATCTTTATAAGAAAACTCAATTTGATAAACCATAAATTACATTGATTTGCAAAAGACACCAATCTCCAATAATGGTGTGAGCACCCACGCACAGATTTTGCAGACACCAATCTGAAAGGGACACCAATCCCTCATCCAAGAACCAACTTTTAATTTGCAGGAACCAACCTACGAGGAAACCAATCCTCTTATGAGTACCAACTCATAACCAACAAGCACCAACTTGCACTTTCAAGCACCAATCTATCTAACGGATGAGGACACCAATCCTCTTAAGCACCAAGTCAATTCTACATGCACAAATCTATCGAGTGGATGAGGACACCAATCCTCTGTAAGAACCAACTTACAAAGAAAGCTACAACCTACTTCCCCAAGCACCACCTTGTCGCCCTAAATATAAAAATTTATTTGTAGTACACTGTCACAAATATGTAGCCTTGATTCTCTATTGTAACCTTGCTTCCCTGTTGTAGCCCTAATTTTCTATTATAGCCATGCTTTTCTATTGTAGCTTCTATTCCTATAGCTCCAACCTAATTTCTATAACACCATGCAGTTTCTGAACTTTCAATACATTTTCTTTAGTTCCCTCTAATTTCTATAACGTCCTTCAGATCTTGTTAGTGCAATCTGTAAATCACATCATAGTCCAGTGCAAGCCGAGTTATTTGGGAGCACCAACATAACTTTTTTAAGTTTTTTAAAAAATTAACAATTTAACATGCAATTTCAAAATTTAATCTATTAAAAATGTAAACTGAAGGATAACAATTGTTTTACCCGGTGGTTTTCATGCCGAGGAGCCGTGATTTTTGTGTATGGGAAAAATGGGTTGATTAGAGATTTCAAAATTAACACAGAAGTACCGGTAACACTATATGATGGGATGCTTCTATAGATGGCTAAGCATCGGTTCTTAAATAGCTCTTGAGAAGCACTAAGGAAATGTGAAAAATGATTTTCATGTTTGGTATTTTTTTTAATTCTACCCTTTCATGGTGCACCGATAAATTTCTTGGTGCATCGATGTGTACCAATAAATTTCTTGGTGCATCGATGTGTAGGTTAATTTATCTACGCACTAGGGTGAAAGTAAATTTTCTTGTGCACCAATGAAAATGGAAACTTAGAAATGCACCAGTGCATCTATAGGCATAAATTGCATCATGAATGTAGAAATGTTTATGGTGCATGGTTTTCAAATGCACTGGTGTGGATGTCTAATTTAGGAGCATAGGATGTGTTATTTTTTATTTTATTTTTTAATTAAATATTTAATTTTTTTGTCGTTTGAACAATCTAGTGCTTATGTAAAGCATCAAGTGCACCAGTGCAGTTATAGCTGCAAGAAGCACGATGGTGATAAAAACATCCATAAAAAATTCCAGTCACCCACCTCCACTTGTTGATGTATATGTAACTTTGGAATGTATTTCACCTATGTATATTGTACTCCTCTAGAGATGGTATTATTCCTCTATATGGAAGTGTCGTCATTTGTATTGACAAGTGTCGCAAGTGTCGTAACTTGCTGTGATGGGTTATTAGAACACCTAGTGAGGGGTCGGCCCGAATTAATGTAACCATGGGTTATTAGACTGAGTTAGACAAGTCGGCCCTACCAGTTTATCAGGCAAGTCAGGACAAGTATAAATAGAGAGCGGGAGCTCTCTATTTGATTATCTTATTACTCACTTCTACACTACTTGGAAAGTGGCGCACAAGTGAGGAGGAGGTTCAACGTCTAGGAGAAGACTATCTCTTGTACTTGGGTTGTATCATTGCTCTTTCTATCTCTGAGGAAGTTGTGGGTTTTTTCACCTTTATGGTTTTCCCCAGTGAAACTCTATGTGTACATTATCTTATGTGATTGCTTGCTATGCTTGATACATGCTTGTTAGGATTGATATGTTGTACATGTTATTCTCTCAGTAAAGATCGTAGAGTATGTTGAATTAATGCTCAAAATCTAACATGGTATCAAAGCTAACCTGAGAAGAAGACATTGTGCAGTGGCAAAAACTAGGGTTTCTTGTTTATTGGGTTTCTCTCCACAAATTTTGGAAAGGGCGTAAGGTAGATTGACTCTAATCATCAAGGTGAATCTTTTTTTCCAATTAGAATTCAATTCTGAGCACTTTCAATTTTGGCCCTAAAAATTAGGGTTTCCACAAAAATAGGAATTTATGAAATCTGAGACCATAGCTGGAAGCGCCTTGGAAAAATCTAGGTTTAGAGCTTTGGATCGAACTTTTTGGTTGGGTGAAGCTTCGGGAAACTCAAACCCTAATTCAGGGTCCTCCCTAGTGAATCCGAGAAGATTGAAAAGCATTTCTGAAGGGTGAAACTTTGCAGTTTTCAAATTCTGAGTATACCAAGCTGATTAGATCATCAAGGTGCACCTTTCTATCCTTTAAGAAGTTTGAATTTTTAGGGTTTCTCTGACAAACCCTAATCCGGGACCAGATCCAGTTTTCAGCAAATCAAGTGG
This sequence comes from Larix kaempferi, assembly GCA_027924585.1. Taxonomy (NCBI): domain Eukaryota; kingdom Viridiplantae; phylum Streptophyta; class Pinopsida; order Pinales; family Pinaceae; genus Larix; species Larix kaempferi. The sequence goes on along the minus strand of BSBM01000480.1, from coordinate 9,928,495 downwards.
TAAGACCTAAATATTTTCTATTTCCATTTGAAGTACTCTTTAAAGATGTCTCACCACACCAAGCTTGAGGATAAGCTTGAAGGGGTTGATAAATTCCAAGCATGGAAGTATAGGATTGGGTTAATCCTGGAAGAAAATGAGTTGGACACTTACATAAGTGAAGAGATCCTTGTCCCAGAGGAAGAAGAGACTAAGGCCTTACACAAGAAGAACTTGGTCAAGGCTAAGAGGATCATTGATGATTCTATCAAAGACCATCTCATACCACATGTGTCATCTCTAAAGACACCAAAGGAGATGTTTTGATTCCCTGACCAAGCTATTCTAAGGGAAGAACATAAATCGGAAGATGACCTTGAGGAATCAATTAAAGAATGTCAAGATCTAGAATGCAGAGACTATGCAGTCTTATTTCTCAAGGGTCTCCCAGATAAAAGAACAACTTGAAGCTGTGGAAGAAAACATAGAAAATAGAGAAGTGGTAATGACCACTCTTAATGTCCTTCCTAGGTCATGGAATTCCTTCATCCAAGGAATTTGTGCTAGGAAGAAACGTATCTCATTCAGTAGGATGTGGGAAGAATGCTCACAGGAAGAAGCTCAAATTGTTTCTCTAGAAGAAAAGATGGGGAATGAAGACCAAGCTCTCACAGCACACTCCAAAAGACATGATGATAAGAAGGGACATCACCACAGTAAGAAAGAAAAGCATCACCATCATAATCAAAGGGGAAACTTCATATCTTAAAGAAACATATCAAATGCCCGATGCTTTACATGTGATTAAAAGGGACACTGTGCCAAGGATTGTCCCAGAAACAATAAAGATGGCTCTCACAAAAGGAAGAAGAACATCAAAAGAAGACATCATGCTCATTTTGCAGAGGATGATGAACCTCCCGGGAAGAGGGCTAGAGAAGATAGTGAAGATTCTTCAAGTGATGAAGAATATGTTTTGATTTCTTCTCTCACTGGAAGCATTACTCATGGAAGTAATGATTGGCTTATAGATATAGGGGCTTCTAAACATATGACAGGATTCAAGGAATCCTTTGTGAACCTATCTAAACATGATTCAACCCACAACGTGAAACTTGGGGATGACTACCAGTATCCAATAAAAGGGAGTGGTGAAGCCTCCTATAAACTAGACTCTGGAAAGTCTATGAAGATGAAAGATGTACTATATGTTCCAAGTCTCAAGAAGAATCTACTCTCCATATCTGCATTGGATGCAAAAGGCATGAGGGTTGCATTTGTAGATGGCCAAGTCCTAATGTGGCCAAAAGGTAAGACTATAGATGATGGAGTGGTGATTGGAGAGCAAGAGGGAGGATTGTACAAATTGAAGGGCCGACCAGAACAAGCCATGGTCCATGATTCAGTAGAGCCAAGTGAAATTTGGCATAGAAGGCTTGCACACATGCACTATAGGGCATTAACAATTGCAAGAAAAGTTGTAGAAGGTCTTCCTGAAATCCAGACAAAGCATGAAGGCATTTGCAAAGGTTGTGCAAAGGGAAAGAACACAAAGAAGACATTTCCAAGCAGTGAAAGCAAGGCAAAAAGAATCTTGTAAATTATCCACTCCAATGTATGCAGTCCGATGTCATCCAGTTCTCTGAGTGGGTATGTATACTATGGTTCCTTCATTGATGATTTCTCTAGGAACACTTGGGATTTATTTCTTGAAGAACAAAGATGCAGTATTCAGCAAATTCAAGCAATTCAAGGCCTTGATAGAAAACCACACTGAAAAGAAGTTCAAGACCTTTAGATCCGACAATGGTGAAGAATTCACTTCGAAAAACTTCAAAGTGCTATGCAGTGATTTGGGGATTAAGATGGAATTCACCACTCCTTAAAATTCACAACAGAAAGGAGTAGAAGAAGTTACTTCAGAATAGGACTCCAACAGCTCCTGCAAGGAAGCAAAGATTCAGAGGGATTCCACCCAAAAAACAAACAAAGATAAGTATTTGAATTGTAAATTCTTGCATATTTGATTGTTTAAATAATATTGTTTAATGATGTATATACTTATGTTCCTAGACTTAGGTTGTGTATTATGCATATTAGAATAGTTGCATTGATGAACAGTATACTACTAATATACATGGGTAAGTGGCCTATGGAACTGTACAACATTCCATTGCTACCTATCTAGAATGAAACCTCTTTGCTGGCATGTTGGGAGTAGTGCAAAATCTTAACAATGTTCTGGTAGAGATTGGAAGGCATCTAGAAAGTTACGGGATATGGATAAATGTTGTATTGAAGCATTGGCTAAGATAATTGCATGAATGTATGACATATGTCTTTATGCATAAGAATTTGTTTTTGAAAACAATGAGAAGTTTCTAATCATGTAATTGAATTTGACTTGTAGGAAAGATCATGTACAATAACCTACAAAAGAAGGACTACAAAATCTATTCAAGCAACGAAGTTTAAAGAAATCTATCTATTGAAGAATCTGAAGTTCCCAGGATCTGGGATGCAGTAATAGAAGAATGCCATGATCGAAGAATATCAATCGATCATGAAGAATGATGTTTGGGATGTGGTCCCAAGACTAGATGGGAACTCTGTGGTGACTTCCAAGTTGATCTATAAGATCAAGCATGTTGCAGATGGAAGCATAGAGAAATACAAAGCTAGGTTTGTAGCTCATGGCTTCTCCCAGAAAGAAGGGATTGATTATGAAGAGACCTTTGCTCCTGTGGCCAGATACACTTCCATCAGATCAATACTTTCTCTGGCTGCAGTGATGAAATGGAAGGTACACCAGATGGATGTCAAAACAGCTTTCTTGAATGGTGTAGTTGAAGAGGAAGTGTATGTGGAGCAGCCACTCAGATTTGAAACACATGACCAGGAGTCACATGTGTGCAAACTGAAGAAATCCCTGTATGGTTTAAAACAGGCACCCAGGACTTGGTATGGAAGGATAGATGGCTTCCTATCCAGTTTGGGCTTTACCAAGAGTAAAGCGGATTCCAACCTTTACTACAAGGTTGAGGAAGGAAGTCCAGTGATACTACTATTGTATGTGGATGACCTATTTGTAACAGGTGAGGATAGATTGATTTCCTACACTAAGAGGAAGCTTGCTGCCGAGTTTGAGATGAAGGACTTGGGTATGATGCACTACTTTCTTGGTATGGAGGTGTGGCAGAGTGCAAATGGAATCTTATTTTGACAAGTGAAGTATGCATTACAAATCCTGAAGAGGTTCGGGATGATGGACTGCAAGGCCATATCCACACCTATGGCATCGAACCTAAAGATTCTGTGTGATGCTTCATCTAAGCCGGTTGATGCTACGATGTATCGTCAGATGATTGGGTCCTTGATGTACCTAACGAATATGAGACCAGATATTTTCTTTGTGGTGAACACTTTGAGCCAGTACTTGATAGATCCGAGACATGTTCACCTGATAGCTGCAAAGCATATTCTGAGGCACCTGAAGGGTAAAATTGACTATGGGCCCAAGTATGAGGCGAATCAGAAGTTTAACCTGGAGGTTTATGTTGATTCGGATTGGGAAAGCAGTGCCATTGATCGGAAGAGCACTTCGGAGTGCTGCTTTAGTATGGGATCTAGCATGTTCTCTTGGTTTAGCAGGAAACAGTCCTGTGTGGCACTGAATACAGTCGAAGCAGAGTATGTTGCAGCTTGTTCGGCTAGTTGTGAGGTAGTATGGCTTAGGAATCTACTGTATGATTTGTTTGATGTCCAGCTAAGTGCTACTTGTATATATTGCGACAACCAGAGTTGTGTGAAGTTGTCGGAGAACCTAGTGTTCCATGACAAGTCGAAGCACATTGAGATCAAGTATCACTATATCAAGGATCTGGTGCAGAGAGGAGCAGTGAAGCTCCTGTATGTTGTGACAGACAAGCAAATAGCTGATGTGTTGACCAAGCCACTGGCTAGAGTGAATTTGAATACTTCAGAGGGAGACTTGGTGTACTTCAGATCGAGATTCCTTCCAAGGGGAAGTGATGAGTCCGGAGACATAGATGCACACATGGCCATTCTCACATGGTTAGAGGAAAGTCCTTCCTTGGTGAGATGTAAGGGCTGGGCCATTTTCACATGGTTAGAGGAAAGTCCTTCCATGGCGAAAAGTAAGGGCTGGGCAGAGCCATTCTCACATAGTCAGAGGAAAGTCCTTCTATGGTGAGATGTAAGGGCTGGGCCATTCTCGCATGGTTAGAGGAAATTCCTTCCATGGCGAGATGTAAGTGATGGGAGTGGCTTTTCCGACATGGTCAGAGGAAAGTCCTTCCATGGTCATGATGTAATTGCCAAGCTTTTTCGACATGGTCAGAGGAAAGTCCTTCCATGGTCGTGATGTAATTGTTGTAGCCATTTCGACATGGTCAAAGGAAAGTCCTTCCATGGTCGTTGATTTAAGTTCTGTGAGCCTTTCCCAGATGGTAAGAGTAAAGTCCTTCCATGCTTGTGAGTGTAAGTGTTGAGCCTTTCCCAGATGGTTAGAGGAAAGTCCTTCGATGCCGATGAGTGTAAGTGCTGTGTGTGTGCATCTGGGTTGTGCTCTGTGGACTATGACGATGATCTGAAGATGATGATTTGATAGTATGGTACACAGGTTTTGCAAAGGCATATGATCAGTTCTGAGATGCTCTTGCAGGTTTTGCAGAGGTAGTGTAATCAGTGATGGGAGATCTTGCAGGTTTTGCAGAGGTAGTCTAATCAGTCCTGAGGTGTACCTACTTGATGGCTTGCTCACAGAGATGATGAAGACCTACATGGAGGCTAGGCCTAAATACAGCATGAAAAAGGGATGGCTCTGTAGATGATGAAGACCTGCAGGTGGTGGGCCTACATCCAGTATGAAAAAGGACTGGCTCTGTAGAAATTCCCATGATGAGTAGATTGGAGATTGATTGAGATAGCAGCAACAGTGATGATGACGATGATGATGATTCGATGACGATGATCCAGTGATGATGATCTAGAGAAGAAGACTTGTGCTAGTAGATCTATGTCGAGAAATACCTTCCTAGTTAAGAGGGAGTATTGATGTATATGTAACGTTGGAATGTATTTCACCTATGTATATTGTACTCCTATAGAGATGGTATTATTCCTCTATACGGAAGTGTCATCATTTGTATTGACAAGCGTCGCAAGTGTCGTAACTTGTTGTGATGGGTTTTTAGACCACCTAGTGAGGGGTCGGATCGAATTAATGTAACCATGGGTTATTAGAATGAGTTAGACAAGTCGGCCCTGCTAGTTTATTAGGCAAGTCAACACAAGTATAAATAGAGAGCGGGAGCTCTCTATTTGATTATCTCATTATTCACTTCTACACTACTCGGAAAGTGGCGCACAAGTGAGGAAGAGGTTTAGCTGCTAGGAGAAGACTATCTCTTGTACTTGGGTTGTATCATTGTTCTTTCTATCTCTGAGGAAGTTGTGGGTTTTTCCCCAGTGAAACTCTATGTGTCCATTGTCTTATGTGATTGCTTGCTATGCTTGATACATGCTTGTTATGATTGATATGTTGTACATGTTATTCTATCAGTAAAGATCCTAGAGTATGTTGAATTAATGCTCAAAATCTAACACCACTATCAACCTCAGCTCTAGATGGATATATGTGATTTTTCATTGGAGCTTCCGTGAAAACATCAACCATAGGGTGTTTTCCTTATAGTGTTATTTTGGCATACAACCATCTATCATCTAGGAATTTTGATTTATATCTTTATGATAGTTTGGATGGCAATATTTCCATTAATTGACCTCTACAAATTTGACAAAATTTCTGAGATTCAACACAAAAGGAATTTTTGGGAAGTTAATAGAAATGTTTCATATGAAGATCAAATTATTTTGGACTATACATAAAACTATTATTATTATTAGTAACCTATTTTTGCAATATGATATGATGAAAATTCTCCTCCATGTGAATGGATAATAGAGTCTCTAAGGCCATCAAATACATCAACACCTTCACTATACAATTATGTGGAGGAGGATAGTAGTGGAGCTCCTCATGAGGAAAGAGAGCACCATTATACAGATAATCGTGATGGAGGATGGGAAAACATGCATTATGAGCTTTAGGGTGGTATATGGGAATATCAAGTGGAATCTATCCAGGAACATTGAATAATTCGTAGGACGAGAGATGATGGGAGATGGCCAAGCTCATGTTCACTGCAACTTCTCTAAGGTCTTGTATTTATTCCTTTAGGATTGATTACTTCATCTCCTTCTATGGTTTTTGGTAGATTATTTCAAGTTCTTTTCTCATATTAAGCATGAAATGAATTACTGGGAAGCTAATAGAAAAGTTTCATGTGAAGAATAAATTATTTTTCACTATACATAAAAACTAGTAGTACAAGTAGCCTTATTTTGAAATCTAATATGATGACAATTCTCCTCTATGTGTATGGATAATAGATTCTATGAAAGCTATAAAATAAATCAACTCCCTTCACTGTGCCATTATGCAGGGGAGTAGATCAATGAAGCTCCTCATGGGGAAAGAGAGCACCATTTTATGGATGGCCATGATGGTGGCTATGAATACTTACATTTTGAGATTTTAGGTGGGAAACGAGAATAGCGCCAAGTGCAATGGATCCATGATCATAAAAGTGTTTGCAAGGAGAAATATGGAAGGAGATGGACAAGATCACATTCACTATGAATTTTGTAAGGTCGTGTATTTCTTTCTTTAGGAGTGATGACTTCGCCTCCTTCTATGGGTTTGTGCTAGACAATGTCAAGTTGTTTTCTCTTCAGGATAACTCTGCAGTATTTTTGTCAAAGTATTTGTTGTGGAATCAACTTACAATTCTCTTGATTCTATCTACCTTTCTAATTTGATAATCCTAGATGTGGATTGTAGAATATCTACATGTAATGTAGGTCAAATGGCACAAAGAGAAGTGCAGATTCAAAATCTAATTTCTTAACTGATGAATAACCATAGTGTATATGCTATTGTTAGCAGTTATAGTGCATTCAAGTTGGTAGTATGATTTTGTTAGTGGTTACACTTCATGTACGTTACCATTTGGAGCATGGTAACATTGCATGTAGTTTACCAACTGGAGCTTAGTGACCATGCATTTAGTGCTATGTTTATATTTTATGCCAAGTGGAGCACAGGTGCCATGCATCTACTGCATGTGCATGCAAGATGCCACCTTGAAGAACATGTAGAGAAATGTTTGCGAGTAATTGCAGAAGCTTATGATTGCATCAACTACAATCGTCTATCAGAGCCTCTCAATTGACCATTGATACAAAAAATATTTTTTATGTCTTACAAATAGAGAAAACAAAATATAACACACTAGGCCATTAATGTCAAATCATAATGTCTTGAACCAGTGAACATTTGAATTGATAATATTAGAAAAATAGGAAATTAGTTTTTTTATTAAAAAAATGAAATAATATGTATAATTAACAAACTTAGGTAATGTTTTACACAAAAATCTTTAGTAGCCCCCCAAAAAACATTATCGATTACAATATTCCTTGCTTTGGAAGAGATTGGTAATTTGAATACTATCTACAATTAACATAAGGGTCATTATATATTCAGGTGTTAAAAATTAGATATTACAATTAGTATATATTTTCAAATTTTAAATTCAATTTGGTTGTGTACTATTTTTACTAGTATATATTCATTTTAATCTTTGATCTACTAATCACATAGATGAATCGATACATTTTAGGTGCAATGTTAATATATAAACTAATCTTTGGGGGTACAAAAGCATTGGTGTTTTCACCTAGAGTCTTTTACTCCCATAACACTTAATATATTGAAGATTAAGATAGATCTATGCTAGTAATAAATCTAAAGATTCAAAGAATATCAATCTCAATAAAATCACACAAAGTATGCTAAAAATATACATGGTTAGTGAATTCACATTAATAGAGTTTATTTGGATAATAATAGAGTTTAGAATTAAGTTGAATTTTTTAAGGGATCTTGGAATTATGTTGGATTCCCAAGTTCCAAGAAATAAAGAACCCAATAGATATTTTTCCTATAAATGTACAAATTTCCAACCCGTTTGGCTTCACTTGAGAAATAGAGAAATTGATTTGTGGTTTTTTAATTGACTTTTATACTATATATGTGAGTAATGTTGTAAATGGATTCAATCCTATTACTTGATTTGGAGTAAGGGCTCGCTTGGAAGTTGTAATAGGGGGTTGAACCCATCCATTCATTTCTTGTGATATATTTTCTTAATGGTTATAGATTCCTTTCAACATTTTCATATATATTTCTCAATCAATTTTATTTCATTTTATGTTTTTATTTGTTTATGAATTCACGTATTCCCAAGCCAACCACGCAATGACATTTTCTGCGAATAAATTTTTATTTGTGTGCATATGTTTATGTTTAGCATTCATTATGTACCTATAATCACCCACAACCGTGTAATTGGTTGAGGAATCAATGTATTAGTTTGAACAACATACTATAGAGTATATTTTCCATATGATATATTTCCTACTTTGAGTGGTGTTTGATTCTTATTATAGAATGTCTTGATCATGTGGTTGGTCGAGAAATCAAGTTACTTGCTTTCATTATATTAGATTTACTTTCTACAAGTGTATGATTTACTTTTTAGTAGACAGTTTCATTAATATTCCACAACTTTCATAGATTGAATGAAACCACATCTCAACAACATTTCAATCCTTTATGGTTGCATATACAGTTCACAAAATCTTGAAACTTTACACCCTAGTCGATAATTTAGGTCAAGCTTAGGGGATTTTGTAGCTTAATAATATTGTTGTGATTATTTTACTCACCACGTTTTGGTTTTGTTTTCGGGGATGTGTTAAAACAAAGTAGCGTGAAAATACCTCTAATATTAGGGTGTTGGCCCCTTCATTTTGAAAAACATATTACGAAAGATAGAAAACCAATTCAATGTAGAAAAGGTTGTGAAAAGGGGATGTAGAAGAATATAGGATGGACAATTAATGCATCAACAAAAGCAATACAGAGTTGGAAACTACCTTGACGTGGTCTAAAGTAACCATTTGAGTAGAATAAAAGTGTTGGAACATTAAAGGCCCACTTTAGACATAGGATAAAATACATTAATCATTTTTTATTAATTTCCTAGGTTTAGACTAGGTAGTTGGCCTAATTTTGGCTTCTAGTTCCACCACATGCCATCATGAGTCACTAGGGAACACTTAGGTAGATTTTGGATAAGATATTTCCATATACTGTCTTATTTCTTGCTACTCCTGGCTTAAAAGTGCACTTTCCTACTTTATACGACGTTTTCCTGCTTTTTCTACTTTCTGGTGGATAAGGTAAAGCTAGTTTGAATAGGATTGTCTTTACTTGGCCAACTCGCCCTCTTTGATTTTATTCTCTCCAAAAGTCATTATAATATTCCATTTTCATCACTCACTAGATTCAATACCATATTTATATAATTCATGAGCCTTTAGACTAATTTGGAAAGTGTTTTTCCACCTAGGGGTTTTTTTAGCTTTTAGTAAGCCTTCCTTTTGTGTGCTTTTCAACTTGCCTTCTAGGAATTCTATTTTCTCTCCTGATATTTATTATTTATTGTAATATTATTGTTCAATAATATAATAATGGAATTGAAATTATTTTTGTTCAGTCTCACATATTTATGCTCAAGTTTTTTCTTCTCAATTATGCAAATCTTTGAGCAATGTTTTAGTGAGGACTTCTCTGTTTCAATATTTTTGGCTTATTAAATTCTTACATGGTATCAGTACCATATAATTCTAACATGGTATCATGGCTCAACAATCTCATATCTTAGATTTAGATGAGTCTTCCAGTATAATATGTAGAGTTTGTTTTGCAGGTACAACTTCAATGGATTCGAATTCAGTTCCTCTTCTTACACCATTCAATTATGTTGAGTGGAATCCAAACATGAGCGCATATCTTAAGAGACAATGCCTCTATGAGATATCTATTGGATCTGTTAAAGAACCAATGTCCTCAAAAGAGAAGAGTGATTGGTTTAATGATTGTGATAGAGCTTTTCAAGCAATGTATTTGGTCATATCTTCAAAGATGTGCTACCTCATTGATATTGTTGATACTCCAAGTGATATATGGTACATTTTGAACATATAATTTGGAATGAAAGATGAGGAGGAAGATACAAGCCATATGAAGAGTGATCCTACAATATATACATCCTCAAATCATCTCATTGATGTCACTAATGTATTGGCCACAAGCTTTTCTGAATAAGTTTACTTTGATGAAGATTATACTGCAGAAACTTCAACACTAGTTCCTAAATTTGAAGAATTATCCTCTTCTAGTGCACATCCTGATGCTACTGATGAAGGAGATACAAAATATGGAGTTGATTTTTTTGAATATATTTCCATCCATTCTCATATGTTCTCTCATAAATCTTATATTCTAAATTCTGATCAAGATAAGTCAGTTCATGCTCTAGGATCTGAAGAGGTTTTTGAATACTCACTTTCACATGAGTCTGCTAGTGTGCATAATGATTATCTACTGAATTATTTGGAGGTTAGATCAAAATATGAAGGTGATATATTCTTCATCCTTGATCACATGCTTCCTATATACTTCTATTTTATCATTGGCACATGTTCTCAAAGTTGCACTAAAGATGGAGGACACTACCATTCGCTTGAGTTCAAGTATCAGGTATATTTTTGTGATTTTTATTCTTATCTCACCCATGTTGGTTCAAAGGAGTTATCAAGAAATCATCTATAATATCTAATTGGAGTTGATCCTAAATCAATTGGTTTGAATTTCAACTTCCAAAATGGTCTGCATATTCATGGAATTGTTCTGTTCAAGAGCAAGTTCAAAGAGCTTCCAGATTCGCTTGCATCCACTGATGGAGAATTAAAGCACATGTTTTTGGAGGATGATTCACTTCTTCCCAAGAGTAATATACCTCCATACATCTTATCAATTCCACTCCTACTTGAGTTTGGAGAAGAAACAATTTTTGGTGTGCACATGTCCATTTTTTAGGGAGGGTTTTATTCCCATGAGGTTTTCCCTGTTTCCTCAGTTTACTTGGGCATAATAATTGTAATGGGGTGACCATAATACTTGTTGATTGGGACATACACATAATTTAATCACTCTCATTCAGTATTAAAGGGGTTTTTGGAACATTAAAAATCGACTTTGGACTTAGGATAAAATACATTAATCATTTTTTATTAATTTCCTAGGTTTAGACAAGGTACTTGGCCTAATCTTGGCTTCTAGTGCCACCACATGCCATAATGAGTCACTAGTGAACACTTGGTTATATTCTAGATAATATATTTCCCAATCTAATTTCTTGCTATTTCTGGATTTGAAGTGCACTTTCCTGCTTTAGACAACTTATCCTACTTTTTTTGCTTTCTAGTGGATAAGGTAAAGCTAGTTTGACTAGGAAACTATCTTTACTTGGAAAAATTGCCCTTCTTGATTTTCTTATCTCCAAAAGTCATCATAACATTCCATTTTCATCACTCACTAGATTCCATACCATATTTAGCTAATTCATTAGCCTTTAGAATGACTTGGAAAGTGTTTTTTCCACCTAGGGGATTTTTTAGCTTTTAGTAAGCTTGCCTTTTGTGAGCTTTCCAACTTGCCTTCTAGGAAATCTATTTTCTCTCATGATATGTATTATTTATTGTACTCTTATTGTTAAATAATATAATCATGGAATTGGAATTATTTGTGTTCAGTCTCACATATTTTTGCTTAAGTTTTTTCTTCTCAATTATGCAAATCTTTGAACAATATTTTAGTGAGGACTTCTTTGTTTCAAGATTCTTGGCTTATTGAATTCTTACATGGTATCAGTACCATAGAATTCTCACAAAACGTGGAATAAAGGCCAATAAAAGAGGTTATAAATTGTATTTTCCATGTATCATTCAAGCCAAAGAGAAGGCTAAAGCTAAGGGTGATGAGAACTAGCTACGATAAGTTCTCCAATGTAATGGGAGGGATTTGGGAATCAAAGAAGAGGTTGTGAGACACTTATATCTTAAGACTGTAATCTATGTAATGTGCTATGGTTTTTCTAATAAAATGAGAAATATATGTGCCCCCTCCAAATTTATTGTTAATATGTGTTTGTGGGAATTATCTATTTGTATTTTCTTTTATCTAAGATGCATGGTCAATACCTGAGATGATTGTTTAGCCACACTTTATATTTTTCAACATAGTAAGTGACTTAATGAACCTTGGGAAATCTCCCCTACCTCTCCCTTAGTATCTACCTCATCCTTCACAGGTACTAGTAGAACCTAGAGTGAGATGTTCTTCTCTTCAAGGAAGGATGAAAATGTCAACATCCCTAGACTACATTGGTCCTTTGTTGGCCCTTGCGCAAAACCCTGGTCTTTGATCATTTTTTCATGAATGAATGGTTTCATTATTGGGTAATTATTATGAATAGGGATATATTAAGTGTATGAACGAGATGATATATAAATATTTGATTTAGGACTCATGGGATAAGAGGTTTGAATACTTTATGCTACAAGAAACCCTATTAAGAAATGGGAACATTGCAAGATACAGAGAGTTTATCTTGTATGGATTACCAACTCGAGATCAATATGAACTTTTTTGGTGTCAGTACCCAGTGAAATTTTACAATTGGATAAAGAACCTTGCAGAATATCCTGAGTACAAGAATTGGCACCAGATATCTATCTAATGGACCCCTCAAGACCTAGATGCATTGCATGGGCTAAATCATCAACTGACAATAGATGTGGATTATTGGGTAGGTAGTACTATTAATGGATATATAGTAGAGTTCACTGCAGAGAATAATCACTCCTTATCAAAGGTGGAAGTTGAATTTAAGTGTAATGATCGTGGAAGACTAGTCAAGGAAATCATGCTGTGGATCAAAGTTTGGATGGTAGAAAAAGGGTTTCTGTCATTTAATCAAACCCTGATGGTGGTGTAAGTAATTATGTGGTGGGGAGTGGTTGGGAGTGATGTTGATGAGTTGCGGAATTTGATATGGACTTGATGATGATGGGGTACAAGTCCTAACATAAAGCGTGAGATGAGCAATAAGAAAGGAGGTCAAGTATTTGAGAGAAGTGGTGGAATAAATAGGTGAGACAGATCAAGAGGAAGAATGAGCAGTTGTGGAAGGAGATGCTTGGTATAGTACATGATGAAGAAAGCATGAGTGAGTTGTGTAAGGCTATGAGACGTGAAGAGTTGTCAATTCATGGTTCAAGGGAAAAGGGTAATGATAGAAGATGGCCCTAGTATGGGAGACTATGGTGGAGATGAATGTGTGTAACTAGAAAGAAGAGATGATGATGCAAGTACGAGGGATGTTGGAATACTTGTCAGTGACGCAAATACATTCAAGGTGTAGATGGAAGATATTCCTAAGTGGTGTTAGGATGGAAGAAGCCAATAATTTGAACCCCCTATTATCAAGGAAACAATATCATTTAATCGTACTATAAACTTAGTATCAACCACTCCCCATGCATTCATAAATCATATGGTACTCTTTTTTCCTATTTATAATTTGTATTTGTCATGGTACAATCATTATCATGGTAGTAGTAGTTAGTTTACTAGTATATCCATAGGAGGAGGTAGTATCGGATCCATTTCTAGTACACTGATAATGAGTACTCAGAACAGTAGTATTTCATGTCTAAGTGTATCTTCAAACATGATTTTCCAACCTGGCCTTAGAAGATTCGTGTTGGTACTAGCTTCAATGATCACAATGGCTAGAGTTCATGGGAGTTATTCTATGATTTACACATAGTTATGGGATAAGGGAGATGAGGAATATGTGGAGAACCATTAGTTCTTGTGTGAATCCATTTGTTAGTTTAAGGAAATCCTAGCTACATCCAAACTAGTTGATTTTTAGACTATGTTGTTGGGACATGAGCTACATTGGTATATCAAATTTGTGGCTCTTCACCCTCCCAATACAACTCATTTTTCTTTAATGAAGGTGAATTAGTTGTTTATCGATGAGTTCCAACTACAAAAATCAGAGCAATAAGGATTTGCATATATGAAAGAAATATGACAATATGAAGGCAAATCAACCTCATAATCTTTGATTTCCACAACAATCACAACCAAATTTGAACCCAAAATCCGACGAGAAAATATGACGAAATTGACCATGTCATCGGATTTCACCTTTAAAATTATAAATTTTGATGAAATTGTTTTTAATTGATACCTAACATTGTCGAATATCCAGCGGCCATCGATTCTCCGACAACCGTCGTCGGATATGCGACGTATAAATTATAACAGTAACTATGATAATATCGTCGAAGATCTGACGAAGTTTAAATTTTAGAAACTATAAATTATGGAAACATTCTGACATGTTAGCTATACAAGCGACGGTTTGCAGAAATTATATTCTTCGCACAGACTATTTTCTGTAAAAGAATACACAATTATTTCAATTGTTTCTATGATTAAAAATAGTGAAGTGTGGAGCTTGATTTTTTAAGATCGATAATATTCATTCAAGCACTTTATGAGAAAATGTCAAATAACAATATTCCTAGCCCAGACGAACAAAATCGACAATTGCATGATAAATTGTGGAATGGACTGAAAATAAAGGGTGATGGGAAATGTTATTGTCCATGTAGTCAAGGCGGGGGCTTTAAATGGAGAAGAATAAAGATCACAATAGCCAGCAAACATTGTAGGGAACATGGACACGCTGAGGGGGGACATGAATATCGTCTATTTGTATGTTTTGCATTATATATGTATTTATATTGATTGTTTTTGTAAATGTATGTATTATTTTAATATTTCTTATATTAACTAATATCTATTGATGGTTTCATGTAATTATAAAGGAAATAAATCCTATGGCATATCGCTCAGAGGACGTGCTTTCAGAACAAGTACCGGAGGAACATGTAGCTATGAATAATGGAGAACACGTTAATGATCATATTGAAGAAGATGATCATATTGATACCATAGTTGAATATGATGGTACAAATACATTGATCCATGATACATTTAATGTTAGAATGGATGATCATCATCATCATCATGAAAATGATGACTTTCATTATGTTCACAATTTACCTCTTCTTGAGAAGGCATACGAACCCCTTTATGAGGGATCCAACACAAATCTTCTCTCTACTATATTGTTGATAATGAACTTGAAGGTTATGAACAATCTTTCAAACACGTCAGTCACACGGATGTTAAGATATGTAATATATTCCATCACATATATATGATCGTGCTAAAGGTTATCACTATTTGTCTAATAATTTTATTGTTAATTCATAAGTAAAATTAATATGGATGAAATGTGTTTCATTAATATTATTTATATATTATATTAACTAGTTTTTTATTTTAATTTTTTGTAGCTTGATAGCTGAATTTTTGTTACCACCGTCAAATATTTTACCTCGCACATATCAAGATTTATCTGCCATTGTGAAAGAAATTGGAATGCAGTATGAAGAAATTGATGCATGCCCCGATGACCGTGTTATATATTATAATCAGCATGAATTTGAAACAGAATGTCTAGAATGTCATATCAGTAGATATCGAACAGATCAAGTAACAAAAAAGGTGCCTCACAAGGTTCTTCGTTATATTCCCATTATTCCACGTTTGCAACGACTGTTCCAGTGCAAAAACATAGCGCAATTTATGGATTACCATGCACAGAACGGAATTTAAGATGACATTATTCGAATGCCTGCAGATGGGTTTGCGTTTAGAGATATGGAGGAAAAATGGCCTCACTTTAAAGAAGAACCTCGTAATCTCAGGATTTATTTGGCAGCATATGGTGTCAATCCATTTGCAAAGATGAGATCCATTTACTCAGTGTGGTCTATTTTTGTTATCAACAGCAGCATTCCTCCATGGTTGTCAATAAAGAGTGAGCACATACTGTTGGAAATGATTATTCCAGGTATGTGTCTGCAACTATTTTTTTTAATGTAGTGGCATCTCATTTGTCATATTTTGTTGCATAATGTCATATATATATATATTCTCTTGTGTATGGTTTATATATCTAAATGGTTGTAATAATTGTATATTTTATATGTCCAAATCAATCAGGTAAGTACCAAGTTAAAGATATGCATGCATATATCAAACCTCTTATTGATGAGCTACTAAAGTTATGGAATGGCATCACTATGTATGATGTATCTAGAACAATACAACAAAGGCAATTTCAATTCCATGCAATGCTTGTATGGACAATACATGATGCCCCAGGGTTAACCCATTTTTGCGGTTTGTAATTATAAGTTCCACTTTAATTGCATTTATTTTTATGAACTAGTTAATATATTATGCATGCATGTTTTTATAAATAATTCATTTTATATATAATTATAATTGACATAGTTAATCCATCTCTTTATGTAAGTCTTCAAACAAAGGGAAAATTTGCATGTCCAGTTTGTGGTCCTAGGATCAAATCTCGTCGTTCAAAAAGTTTAGGAAAGGAGGTGTTTGATGAGTATAGGCACTTCCTCTCTAAGAATCATAGGTATCGAACTACCGAAAAAACATATGTTCAATGGGAAGCAAGAGACTACATTAAAACTACAGAGAATGACACCTCACCTATGGAAGTTGCAATATAATATAAATCGTCAATGTACTTATGGATCAAATTGTATATCTATCATCGTATATGAAATGTTATGAATTTTTTTTATTGTGTGTTGTTTACTGTAATTGACATTGATTTCTGTAATTTCTTTATAAACTATGATTCATGATGTCCGTCGTGATCATGAAGGAATTAATGGGCTTCCACGAGGAATGAAAAGTTATCCTAAACAATTCGGTAGGTTTCCCTACTATGAGCACCTAAAAATTACTCATATGTTTGATACAATGCATATCGGAAAGAATGTGACTAAAGATTATGGAAAATATTGGATGGAAGGAGTGAGAAAGAAAAAATTGTGAAAATTTGAAATGACATTCAAGAAGCCAACCATGCAATGAAAGACACCATTCAATTTCATAGAAACGGAGAGAAAATTAATATAAACCCACTTCCATGGATGTTAATATAGCAGCAAAGTAATGTTGTAAAAGAAGTCATGTGGAAAAATAAATTTCCCACCATATTTTGTTCGAACATGAATAATATCATAACAAAGAAAGGTTATTTTGCAGGGGTGAAAACACATGATTGGCATATCTTCATGAAGGTAATTATTATGGTATGCATATAATTGCTATATTTTTTTATTCTAGTGCATATTGTTGTTATTTTTTTGTCTACTTTTTGTAAAAAAAATGAAACGATTTGTATATTGTTACAATATGTTCTACCTCTCTCTCTCCCGGACAAATTCGACAACAATGTCAAACAAGTTATATATAATATTGGGAAATGCATGAGGTAAGTAGTGATTTTTTGCATGCGCTTGGTGTTTATTTAATTCATTGTAGAACTTATATTTGATTTTTGTGCACTAATTGTTATGTAATATAATTTTTTTTGTTAAATCTCTTGATTGGTTTGCATCACTTGTAGATGGTTGTCATCTAAAGAAATACATAAAGAAGATATAAAGTATTGGAGGAGAGAAATTCCTTGTCTCATGTGTGAAATGCAAAAGCATCTACCTTCAGCATTTTTCAATGCACAAGAACACTACCTCATAAACCAAGTTGAGGAGATTAAATTGTGTGGACCTGTACACTCATGGTACATGTGTATGGTTGAGAGGTACTTGAAATTTTTGAAGGGTTTGGTTAGACAATGAGCACATCCTGAGGGTTCTATGGTGGAGGGATATATGGTATACCAAAACATGATGTATATTAGTGAATATCTTCCTAAATTAGAGTCAAATCTCAATTTAGGTCACATTTGTGATCTAGAATCCGATAACAATTTTGAAGGGGAGTACCTGAAGGGGAAAGGTAGATCGAGGAAGGTGAAAGGTAATTATTAGCTAGTGGAGATTAATTAATATAATACATTTGACAATTGATTTTTATGTGTATATCATACTTATTCTGTTTTTAATATTCAATATGCATCAATTAAAAGTGTATATTGTGTTGAGTGAATATACATTTGTATTGAATTTTAATTTTATTTTCATCAAGCAGTTGGTCGAGAGTGGGATGCACTTCATTTATACATCACAAAAAATCTTGATTGGGTGAAGGCATGTAGTGAACGATGTGAACAATATGGTCATGGAATATCATGGGAAGGTTTGGCTTCATTATTTAAAGCAGCTCATCACAATGGAGATACCAATATTACACAAAGGGAAATCAATTTAGCATATGGTTTATAAGATAAGCAAGAAAGCATATTAATCATCCATACTATTTTATTTTTTTGCAAATATATTGATACACATGTTGATTTTTTTCCCTGCAGGGCATAAACATGCACTTAATCATCAATTGATCATGATGTAATATTTACATGTATGGCTTGTTGTAGGTAAAACACCATAAGGCTATGTGGTGCAATGGTTGTAAATTTGAAATCAAAAAGTTGGATGAAATGGAGAAAACATCAGATTGTGGGATATCTGCAGTATTTGAGATGACCAATGTTTCCTCTAGAAGTGACAAACATCTAGAACTCTCAAAAAATCGATAATATGGTTATTTGGAAGATATTGTTCAGTGTGACTTTAACTCCTTCAAATTAGTTTTGTTCATTGTCAAATAGCACAGGTTACGATTGAATCAACGTGAACCCGATAATAGTATTATTGAACATGATAATGGATTTACCATGGTTAATACAAGGTTGTTTGAGCTAGGAACTGAGCCCTATGTTCTTCCAAGCCAATGTGAACAAGTATTTTACTCTGAGGTTCCATGTAGAGGGGGTTGGTCATTTGTTCTGTGACACGATCCAAGGGGAAGGCCAATAAAGTAAAACGTAGAGTAAGGTAATGAAGAGGGTCTCTAAGAAGAAGACGATGTTGAATATGATCAACATGATTTAGATGATCATGTTCCAAAGGAAGATGTCGAAGAATTAGTTGAGACAGATGATGTAGCAGACAATGTCCATGAAGATGATATCGACAATGACATGATGATCGTAACTGACATCGATGATGATGATGATGATGATATGGACAATCCTTACAATGTTGAATCTTGATCGGATGATACAGATGATGACTTGGATGAAGAAAATGATGAATTCGATTGAAGTGTATGACATATGCCTTAATATATCTACTCTATATATTTTGATTTAATATTACGGTAGAATTATTGAATTTTATTGGTACATATAAATTAACTGTTTCTTAGTGTTTTTTCCATTTTCCTGTATGTTGGCATATGTTATAATTATTGACATTGCTTCTTAAGTATGACAAAAAGCATAATAAAATATTTTTTTGTGCATACATTGTGTCAGGTTATCGGGGATTGAGAGTAATGTGAGGGGGGGGGGGGGGTCAGATGAGCTTCCACCTTCAAATGGTTGTCCCTGTTTAGTAGATAATATTAAATTATTCTTGACAAAAAGAGAATATCAGTAAGGAAATGCACAATTATCATGCTAACCCAAATGGCATGCTTGATCATGTACTGCACGGGGCCAACGTTGAAATTTTTTAAATTTGTGCTTGCTTGGTCTGAAATTGTGCATGGCTAGACTAAACGCATGCATTAACAACGTGGGAGGGTTTCCAAACTCAAACATGACTGACACTAACAATTCGACAATAAAAAACCATACATATAGATTAATTAACATGCTACATGGGGCCAACGTTGAAAATTTTTAAATTTGTGCTTGCTTGGACTGAAATTTGGCATGGTTAGACTAGACACATGCATTGACAGTGTGGGAGGGTTTCCGGACTCAAAATTACTGACACTAACAATTCTACAATCAAAAACCATACCCATATATTAATTAATGTGCTACACGGGGCCAACGTTGAATTTTTTTAAATTTGTGCTTGTATGGACCGAAATTTGGCATGGTTAGACTAAACGCATGCATTGACTATGTGGGAGGGTTTCCAGACTCAAATATGAATGACACTAACAATTAGACAATCAAAATCCATATTAACTATAGATTAATTAATGTGCTACGTCACGGGGCCAACGTTGAAATTGTTGAAATTTGTGCTTGTTTGGAATGAAATTTGGCATGGTTAGACTAGACGCATGCATTTACTATGTGGGAGGGTTTCCAGAATCAAACATTATTGACACTAACAATTCAAAAATTATAAACCATACCTATAGATTAATTAAAGTGCTACACGGGGCCAAAGTTGAATTTTTTTAAATTTGTGCTTGTATGGACTGAAATTTGGCATGGTTAGACTATACGCATGCTTTGACTGTGTGGGAGGGTTTCCAAACTCAAAAATGACTGACACAAACAATTCGACAATCAAAAACCATACCTATAGACTAACAATTTGACAATCATATGGAATGTGCACTAGTACACAATCATAGATGTGTATCGGTGCTCAAAAAACATAGCATGCATCAGTCTATTCAAAATATAATAAGAATTGGTGATTTAAAATATATAATATGCATTGGTGCGTATGAAATAGGGGACCACCAAGGTGCCTTACTGTTTGAAGTGCATTGAATAAAAAAACTCTGTCAGGACCTTTGGACACCGAAAATTTTAATTTATAGTGAACATCTATTAGAACCTTTGTTATCAATAGCAAAAGTTTTTTTTATCATTTTTACCAATCTTGTAAAATTGAAAACCTTCACTAAGAATTTTTTTTCTTGTAATGTTCAAACAAACAAAATGAATTTCATTGATTCAATCAACACACTTAATAATTGCACCAAGCACCTAAGACTTCCCAAGAAGGAAACTCATCTGAACTGTAAAGAAGTGACATTGAAACAACAAAATAAATTTCATAGGTTCAACCATAATGTCCACAATTTTCACCCATGACTAAGACTATTTAAAAAGGATGCCCATCTGACTATGCCTATGGCTAAAGTATGACTAATAATAAAGTTTTTCCATAAATCTCTCATACAAAATCTTTGCAATTAGCATATTTTACGAATGATTTATGCAAAGCTTCCTTACCTTTATTTAAGAAATCATTTATTGTGACTCATCTCCTATAAGTACCATTTATTGATAACCAATCCAACATTAAAATAGATCATATTAAATCATTGAATACTCCATGCAATTAATCTAAAAAGAAAAATTTCTTATTTCAATGGTTCTCTATGCATTGGTACAAGAAATACTACCTTCTTCTAACATGGATATGCAATAAGAAGTATTTTAACTTCACTAGTATTCACATTTTCCTACTTCAAATGGATCCATTAGGTTTCCATTTGAGGAAGATGCTTAGCTAGGAAAGATGTTGACAAAAAAATTCCACTCGTTGATATTTACTTGATATAATTTTGGTAAAATTCTATACTTATGACAAAAATATTGTTAGAAAGTGACAACAAGCAGGGATAATTTTAAGGATCCATACTTATTTAAAAGTGTATAAACCTTGGCAAATCTTACCAATTCTTAAAATGTCAACTATAAAATATTTGGCGATATTTTTCTAAAATTATTTCAATTTCTAAGGATTTTATATAGTTTATATAATAATTTGGCGATTTTTAGAGTGAAAATATTTTACCCCATCAAAATTGGATGAAATGGGGCTTCAAAAAATGCAAATTAGTGAATCGTGTTTTGGAAAAAAACATGGAAAAATAGCCCATGGGCTAAATTTCACCCCTAAAATTATCCTTGACAACAAGGAAGGTCTTCCTACATTGCATGTGTCCTTGCATGCACAAGACTTAAATGAAGAAGCCAAATTGTATTTAATGTATCTTTCCTAAGTTTTACTTTGGAAAATATATTAATGTGATATAATTATTAATTGACTTAATGGAACACATTTTTATAAAGTGAAAGTGAAAAATATTTAAGTGATGGCTAATCTAATCTTGGCCATTGATCTCACCAGAGGATCTCATCCATTGATCCGTAGTGAGATTAGGTTTTTCGCTTAGCCAATGAGTTAAAAGTAGGATTAATTGGTGGAGAGGACACACACACATTCCAACAGAGACGGAGAGATAAGTCTAAAAGAGAGTTTTGCAGAGAAGACGGAGGAGAAGTGATCCAGAGAGGGCCATACGATTTTCATAGGAGAGAGGCCGTATAGTCTGTGAGCAGGTCGTACATCCGCAAGGCCGTACAACATATCGCAGAGGGATTTGCACGTGTCAGTAGAGGTCGTACGGAATCAGTTCGTACATCTAACGTGGAGGCTGTACAGAATCCGTGCGAACTACAAGAGGTTCGTACAATTGCGCAGGCAAGTCGTACAGGTCTGAGGTATTTTCTCAGTGAGTTGTTGTGGTACGAATTTTCCAGTTTGGGTATAAATCGATTTCTGGATTGTATTGTTCCATATTTTCTTAATAAAATATCTTCTCAGACTACTGCACCGGTTTTCCCATATTGGGTTTTGTCTAGGGGTTTATACCCAAAAATATTTGTTTCTATTGTGTGATTGATATTTCTCTCAATGTTTTATTTTCGTTGCATTTTATTTTAGTGAAGAAATCCATGTCTGGTTAAGAGTAATAATTGTAAGAAGTTTCACCTTGTAAAGTGGAAAACAGTCAAAGAAAATCGCAAAAGAGGAGGATTGGGAATACGAGACCCTGCAACAATGAGCAAAGCCATGGGATCTAAAGTAGTCTGGAGAATGATAACTGGTAAGAGAGACTGGTGGAAGGAGGTCATAAGAAAAAAGTACATTAGAGGACCCCGGCAAAGATGTCTGAATAACTTAAAAAAGAAGAAAGGAACAGCAATATGGAGGTTAATTCATTCCTCAGCTGATCTAATAAAGGAACATCTACACTGGATCCCGGGAAATGGGGAAAAAATTAATATTTGGAAGGACAGTATCAAAGGAGAGCGCCCCTTAGGAGAAATCAGGGAAATCCAAAACATCAAGATCTGGCTTCAGGATTCAGGAATTCAAAGGCTGTCAGATATGGCAACTTGGACGTCAACTGGAAGATGGAAAGACTGGAAAGCCATAGAACCCCCAGCAAACCTTGTTGAAAACTACAAGGCTTTCCTCCAGTTATTACATGGGAAAGCCCCAGTCAGCGTTAGTGCTAAAGATGTCAGAGGCTGGGGGAAGATCGGAAGGTACACTGTCAAGGCTGGATATGAATTACTCACTACTAAGCATCCCACGAATCAAAGATTTTGGCAGAAGGTTTGGAACTCAGATAGCATACCAAAAATCAATTATTTCTTCTGGGTCCTGGCTCACAACAAACAATTGACAGCGGACAATCTAAAGCTTCGAGGAATTGAAGGACCTTCCAGATGCTATTTATGTCAAAATGTAGAAGAAACTTCTCAACATCTTTTCATTGAGTGCAGCTACACCAAGCAGGTTTGGAAATTGGTTCTTGGCCCTATTTCAAAACTTATCTCAATACCTAAGCAAATTCACCAAATGATAAGCAATTGGGTCAGCGGCTTTCAGGGAGCCCGAAAGGCAAAACCAACTTTATTCAGAATTTTAAAACTTCTCCCGATGAATCTGTGTTGGCAAATATGGTTGGAAAGAAATCAACGAGTTTTTGAAGGGAAAGCAAAAACAGAAATCAGAACAACCAACAAAATCATAACACTCACTTCAGAATCACTAAGAACCAAGGGGATTACACTACAGCAGAAAGAGGCTCTAAACTGGCACGAATTTCAGTGGTGCCAAAACTTTGTAAAAGAGAGTTCACTTCAGTCCAATATGACACCAGTGCTACAAGAATGGGAGATAAGGAAAGATAAACAGACCTTCAATAACTGGTGGAAAAGTCAAAAAAGACACACAATCTTCTTTGATGGGGATTCTAAAGGAAACCCTGGGGAGGCAGGTGCGGGGGGGATTATTTTTGATCCCGGAGGAAAAATAGTTGCAGACTTTTCTTGGGGATTAGGAACGAAAACAAATAACGAAGCAGAGTGGTTGGCGATCTACTATTCTCTCGAGTATGCATCCTCCATGAACATAGCAAAGCTCCAGGTGATCGGAGATTCCAGACATGTAATTCAGAGCATGAAAAGCAAGAACTTGAAAGGAGCAATGAGACAAAATCTAAAGAGAAGGATTGAAACTCTTCCTCTTCCTTCTGATATTCTCTTCTTCCATGTCCTCAGAAATCTCAATTATTCAGCAGACAAGCTTGCCAACATTGGATTCAATTTGGAAAAAGGTCAATTGTTACAAAATAATGTATTGGGTTATAAATACATTCCCTAAGAGCCACGTCACCAGATTAGTTGATTTGGCAAGGGACTCGAACCATATCATTGAACTAAGCGATATAACAAGGAGGTCTCGTTTCAATTTAATGGAATGGAGGTTCCCCTCCCGAGGTAGGTGTCCGGACTACCATACACGCGCCCCTCAGCATGTGCCAAGGACTAAGCCATGTGGCTTTCCACTTGCGCCCAGAGCTCTCACGCTCCAGCACTTAATGAAGCAGAGGGAACATAGGAGGTCTCTCAGCGACATGGAGCAATACATTCCATTCTCGCTTGGCTCAGATTTGCAGCAGCTAAACCTCACAGCTTCGGAGTCGGATACCTGGCAGTTTGAAGAAGGTTCTCGTGACAGCAGTCGCAGCATGATGGAAGGGATACGGCAAGCTATAGCTACTCTCAGCCGGCTCACATCTGAAGTTAAAGTATACCTTAGCAGGACCTATTCTGCTGTATGTTCCATTGCAGAGCAGAACAAAGAACAGACCACGGAATTCAAATATTTGCATTCACGCCTCTCCTGTGTTGAGTCTCGCCTTGATGATATCGAAAGAAACACTATTGAAATGCTGGGGAAGGTAGATAGTGTTAAGGAGGACCTCTCTGTTTTCATTAGCCATACTCAGCTCAGCAGGGTTCAAGAGGCGCCGTCAGTAAACCAGGGCATGCATGAAGCTGCTTCTTTCGTGCACCCGAATTACAGATAGAACAACTCTTCAGAAATGATGGATTTTGCTCACTGTGCAGGTTTTCAAAGAACAAATACTTTTAATGTTTTTTTGTATTTTGTTATGCAAACAGTTTGTTAAGGTTTATACCAGTAGAATGAACAGGAATCATAGGGAAATTAGGAGCAAGGACTTTAAGAGAAAAAATCATTGTAAAATCTGTATTTTTCCTCTTCTTAAAGCAGACTTATGGCCCAGATTTTGTAATGAATGGCTGTGCACAGCCTTTTATATATACAGTTAAATTCCCCTGTTTCTGTTAAAAAAAAAAAGAGTAATAATTTGGGTGCATTAATTCATCCAACTACTCTATCCCTTGAGTGGATTTTAAGTAAATTTACATGGTATCAGAGCTCTTATGAGCATATCTAAGAGAAATCAGTAGGTTTATTGGATAGATCATTGGCATATTTATCCAAGTGTTTACAGGTACTATTCATTATTTTCATACAGTTGAGAGTTGAGGATAGACTCCAGGGGGAACAGAACTTTCCTACTTGTAAAGAAAGGATCACCAGGATCCTATATGTCAGTGATGCTGATGAGCACATTGATGATCAAAAAGTGGCTCCCACAGATCTGGCAGATTTGGCTAGGTGGATGAAGATAGATTCCATAGCTATGTTGATCATCTTGGATGGGGTGAAGGACCATATAGTCCCTCATCTGTCAGGAAGAAGTTTGCATTAGAGATGTGGAAATATTTAGAAAGTCTCTACCAAATAAAGAATGAAAACTGGAAGATGGTACTATAGGAGAGATTGTGTAGCACCAGGATAGCCAAGGGTGAAGGAGTGGTGCCTTATATTACAAGACTCACACAGATTAGGGATGAGATTGGAGCAGTGGGCTCTAAGACTGAGGATGAGGAGCTAGTTCGTATAACTCTAAATGGATTTTCTAAGCCATGGGACGTATTTGTTAAAGGCGTGGTGGCTAGGGAGAAGCTCCCTGACTGGCAGATATTGTGGGATGACTTCGTACAGGAAGAGACCCGGATGGGTCAAGGTTCAGCTTCATCTAGCAGTGCCACACAAATTGTGGATGAAGAGGCTCTATCCCTAACAAGAAAAGGTAAGGGGAAGGCAAAGAAGAAGAAGAAGGGTGGCAAGAAGAACTTGGATATGTCAAAATTCAAGTGCTTCATATGCCACAAGCATGGACACTTTGCTTCCGAGTGGCCAGAGAGGAAGAAGAAGAACAACACACATATGGAAGGTTCTGTCGAGGTGGATGACTTCAACAAAAAAATTTATGAATACTTTTGCTTGATAGCTTGCATGGAAACTTCCGTCGACAAAAGTATCTGGTATGTGGACATCGGTGCATCTTGTCACATGACAGAAAATAGGTTGTTCTTCAAGAGCTTGAAGGAGGGTGGAGCGAATCTCCATATTGAGTTAGGAGATGATGCATAGTATCAGGTGTAGGGTGTTGGTACTATTTAGTTTCAAAGGGAGTCTGGCAAACCTATCATCTTTCTTGATGTCTTATACGTCCCAGGGATGACGAAGAATCTCATATCAGTTTCCACACTAGAAGACAAGGGTTTTCTAATGACTTTCCGAGACATGAAAGTATATATCAAGCCACATGGGTCAGATCAGAGATTGAATAGGATGATTGGGGTTCGGAGTGGGAAGGTTTACAGACTACAGTTTGAGCCTGCAAAGGCTCTGGTCAATAGCAGCAGTAGTGATGGTGAGTTATGGCATAGGAGGATGGAACACTTACATCATGGTGCACTGAGGCATCTGAGATAGGCATTTATCGAAGTTCCTTCAGTACAAGAGGAGAAGCACAACCACTTAAAGGGTTGTGCATTAGGGAATAACATCAGGAAACCTTTCCCACATATTGAGCACAATTCTGAGCAGGCCTTAGACTTGGTGCATTCAGATGTATGCGGACCGATGAGTGTCCATTCTTTCAGTGGTTACAGTTATTTCGTCACATTCATTTATGACTATTCCAAGAAAGCCTGGATCTATTTCCTGAAGGACAAGTCATAGGTATTAGATCGTTTCCAAGAGTTTAAGACTCTTGTGGAGAACCAGATAGGGAGAAAGATTCAGATATTGAGGACAGACAATGGTGGTGAGTACACCAACAGAGAGTTCATGGAGTATTGTGCATCAGAGGGGATAAAAAAGGAACACACTATTCCTCATACCCCGCAGCAGAATGGAGTGGCAGAGAGAAAGAATAGGACACTGGTAAGTGCAGCCAAGGTCATGCTATTTAATCAAGGATTTCCACTATTTCTATGGGCCGAGGCATTTCGGACTGCAATATATGTCCAGAACAGGTGTCCCCACATAGCACTGGGGAGGAAGACACCTGAGGAGGCATTCACAGGTACTAGACCAGATGTGAGTCACTTAAGCATATTTGGGAGCATCTACGATTGTCACATTCATGCTGACACTAGAAAGAAGTTGGATCCTTCTAGAGAGAAGGGGATTCGAGTTTGTTATAGTGAGACTTCCAAGGCTTATAGAGTATATTTCCCAGCTCACAAGAGGATAATATTGAGCATGGATGTCCAGTTTGATGAAGACAGAGCCTTGAGAAGATCTATGGACTTACCAGCACAGGAGTAGCCAGCTGAGGACTCAGAAGTCAAGCTGGAGGAGTCACAGGTATAGGGAACAGGCTCTAGTAGTCATAGGGAGTCAAGTGGACAGGATCCTCCTATAATTTATGTGGAGGATGAGTATCAGCAGGAGGAGGATATTGTTGGAGGGGACCCTTCGGGCTCCTTAGTTGTCATTAGTTACTTATGTAATAGTATAGTTAAAGAAGTTGTTGGAGCGGGTGCAACTGCTCCAACCACATATAAAGATGTATAAATAATACCATCAATATGAATATAACTAGTTGGATGCATTCGACTCATATCTCTTGTATTTATTATATCTCTATGTGTGCTTATACTCTATGCTTGAATACAACAGATATCCAGCAACCACAATAGGTAGACACTAGGACACGGCCTATGTGGTATAGGTCCACAGTTCAGGATTCCAGGAAAGTGAGTCTTCCACATAGCTCCATGAGGTGGAGCAAACCACCAGATAGACTGAGCTATATGGCACTGATGATAGAGTTGATTGACTATGAACCTTCTAGTTTTGCGTAGGTTGCACAACATGATGTGTGGAAAGAGGCCATGGTTGAGGAGTATGACTCAATCATGAATAATCAGGTATGGGAGGTTATGCTAAGGCCAGAAGGTAAAAATGTGGTGGGATCCTGATGGATCTATAAGGTAAAGCATGCAATAGACGGAAGTGTGGAGAATTACAAGGCACCCTTCCTGGTGAAGGGGTATTCGTATAAGGAAGGTATTGATTATGAGGAAACCTTCGCCCCTGTCGCCAGGTATTCTTCTATTCGAACTATCCTATCATTGGCAGCATAGATGGGTTGGTGCGTTCATCAGATGGACGTGAAGACTGCCTTCCTCAACGAAGTTATTGAGGAAGAGGTGTATATTGAGCATCCAGAGTGCTTTGAGGCAGACAGTAGGGATTCGCATGTATGCATGTTGTAGAGAGTTCTTTATGGGATCAAGAAGGCACCTCGAGCATGGTACTCGAGGATTGACATCTATCTACGAGAGATGGGTTTCCAGTGGAGTGAAGCAGATCATAATCTGTACTTCTTGTCATGTGATGTACCTGTCATACTGGTACTATATGTGGATGATCTCTTTCTTACAGGAGATGAGAGGCTCATCAGGGACTGCAAGTCCAATCTTACAGTGTAGTTTGAGATTAAAGACCTTGGTTTGATGCATTACTTTCTAGGTATGGAGGTTTGGAAGAGATATGGGTGCTTCTTCATTGGATAGGGGAAGTATGCAGTAGAGATATTGAAGAGATTCAGGATGGAGGAATGTATATCTATTGCCACACCTCTAGTTACCAACTGGAGGAAGATTGATGTATCGAGATCAGAGGAGTTTGATCCTGCACTGTATAGGCAGCTTATCGGGTCACTTACATATCTAGTCAACACTCGACCAGACATCAGCTTTGTAGTTAACTCTTTGAGTCAGGTCATGGTGAACCCTCGAAGAGTGCATTGGACAGCTGCGAAGCACATACTTCGCTACATTAGAGGCATAGTGGAGTATGGTTTTGTTTATGAGCGCAGTGGGAGTATATAGTTGGCAGGTTTCACAGATGCTAACAGGGCAGTATGTGTAGAGGATCCGAAGAGCACTTCAGGTTGATGCTTCAACATTGAATCATGGGTTGTATCTTGGTTCAGCACGAAGTAGAAGTCAGTTGCATTGAGCTCAACAGAGGCTGAGTACACGGCATCCATCATGGATTCATGTGAGGGGATGTGGCTGAGGAAGTTACTCTCAGGATTGTTCGAGAGTGAGTTGGAGACTACTATAGTTCACTGTAATGATAAGAGTGGTATCAACCTTTCTGAGAATCCAGTGTTCCATAAGAGGATTAAACACATTGAAATCCAGTATCACTTCCTCAGAGATTTTGTTCAGAGAGGAACCATTCGGTTGGATGACATTCATAAAGATGAACAGGTGGCAGACATATTCACCAAGGAACTTTGTAAACTCAAGTTTGTAAAGTTCATAGACAAGTTGGGGTTGTTACTGAATCCCTTCCTCGTTGAGAGGGAGTGTTAGAAAGTGACAACAAGGGAATTCTTCCTGCATTACATGTGTCCTTGCATGCAGACTACTTAAATGAAGAATCCAAATTGTATTTGATGTATCTTTCCTAAGTTTTACATTGGAAAATATATATGTATCTTTCCTAAGTTTTAAATGAAGAATCCAATATGTATCGGTTTTCCCATCTTGGGTTTTGCTCGAGGGTTTATACCTGAAAATATTTGTGTCTATTGTGTGATTGATATTTCTCTCAGTGTTTTATTTCCGCTGCATTTTATTTTGGTGAAGAAATCCATGTGTGGTTAATAGGAATAATTTGGGTGCATTAACTAATCCAACTACTCTATCCCTAGAGTGGATTTTAAGGAAATTTACAAAGATGCATACTCATGTTCAAGTTATGAATTTCTCTCACCTTACTTTCTTGGTAAGGAGACTCGTTGATCTTTACTAATATAAGTTTGGTAAAATTCTATACTTATGACAAAAAGATGCATATTCATGTTCAATTTATGAATTTATCTCACCTTACTTTCTTGGTAAGGAGACTTGAGTTTATACCAATTAAAATACAGTGTTATTTTATAAACATGGTCAAAGTTGGAGGGTGAGAAAAATTTGAAGTAAAAGCTAAATTCAAATTTGTGTGGGATGTGTATGATGAAGAAATTTACCAAAAGGGAATAGAATATGGTTTTATATTTCCTTTTATGAATATTTATTACAAACTCATACTCTAATGGAGTCAATCAACTCTAACAGAGTCAAGAATTTGTTCATTTCAATGGTTATAATATAACCCAAATTTCACCAATGTCATTGATTTGCTAAGTGAAGAGTTTGTTCATTTCAATGAAGATATCAAGATGATAAATATTGTATAGAAGAATGTACATATAAGTTAATTTAATTTGAATATGCAAATAAAAATATAATTTAACTAAATTAAACTAATTAAGATACGAAGACAAAACATTAATAAAATGTGTAAAAAACAATTTAAAATATAACAATATTTTTATTGTTGTAAAAGAAAATATAATGTTTTGAATGATTGAAAACTTGTGGGAAGGCATTAAGTTAAAGAAAAACTTAATAGCAATGAACCCAAAGTATAAGGAATTTGGAACTTTCTTATCATGCAAGGTATGGATCTACTAATGTGATATTTACTTCTTGCAATAGAGTATCCTTTCTCCCCACAAAAAATAAAAATAAAAATTACTTTGTTAATTCATGTGTTGTTCATGCTTTTATTTCATTGATGATTTGGCATTATTTATTGTTTAAGTAAGTATATCAAGGATTTACCATGCAAAGAGAGAGAATGTTTTCTCGGTTGATTGTGTGTAGGTTTAATTATAATTTAGTCACCTCCTACTGCTCCTCCAACTCAATCATAGTAAGAGAGACTCTACCTCTTTCCTATAAACCCTAAGTAAGTTTTCTCTTCAAAGTTAGTGTTTTCTTGAATATGATGGTATAAGCCCATTTTTTGTTGTATGTCACTATGCTAGTGGGCATAGAGTAGTACACATTGTACCCCCAAAAAAATCAATAGGATACCATTAAGGGAACTATCCCTTAGAACTCATGATGGACATTACATGCCTTAGTGTTCGGGTTTAAGGGTTTCGATATCTATATGAGGTTTGTACTACATTTTTAATTGTGGAAAATATTTGGAGAAAGATGATGTGAATATTACAAGTCTTCCTTGAATTCGGATAAGGATAATATTGCTTCCAAAAAAATAGTGACATTGTGCCCTTTTGGGTCGTAGGTAAAACTAGCGAATGCAAGACCCTAACCAAAAGAGGGATCCTTCTTTCAAGGCCTCTCACTCGAAGGATGAGGAAGGAAATAAATGAAAAGAAAGGATCATGAGGCTAAAAATATCCATAAGGGATGGGCATGTTCACTCACTCACTTATTTCCTTCACCTTGGACGTAGCTTTTGAAGTTCAGGATGGTCTAGGTCAAATTCATTAAGGAAGGGTTGGTTTAATGGTCTCTATTGAATACTTATTTCTTTCATTCTTAAGGTGAGAGTTTATTTTCATTCTAAATGAATCAACTTTGAATCTATGTATTTGTGAGTAGCTAAATTTTGATAGTATCCAAACAATCCTCCTCTCTATCACCATCTCCCATGATCGATTCTAAAACAATATTATGATGGAACGCATTCACAAATCAAGTGAACCACTATTTTTTTAAAGTAACTTCTCTATCATTTTTGTGATTGGAAATCTTTTAAAAATTGATGATAATCGAACTCTCAACACCAACACTAATATTTGAGGAAGTATTTAGCACTGAGACTAAGGGAGGGTCACTAGAATTAAAAATAAATAGGATGGGTACTTTATAACATGCATGAATATGTTTACCGGATACATCTAGTTTTATCATATCATTAGCTAAACCTAAACAATATATAGTTATGAAAAATTAGATGTTCCCTTCGTTGATTTGGTTGAAAACTAATAGTTAGACTTCTTTAGATGTACAACAACCTCATGAATGCAATACCATTCCCTCCTAGTCAAGATTGGGGAAAGATCCATGTCAATTGAGGTTAAAGTCATTGATTCAATATTATTGACAATAAAGTCATTGTATCCATTAAATCCATAGTGCACCCCAACTAGATCGTGTTGACATGCAATTGGATTCAGTTTGACCTCGTTTGATTTGTTTCAATCACCTAATATTGTGTCCTTTGGGGAGGCCATGCTAGTATTATTTTCGAGTTATAAAACTATCTCATATTAGGAAAGTATATGTTAAATCTAATTGGGTCAAATTTCATATATGATGCAAGGACTATTTCCAAAACATTTAAAGTTGGCCCCTTTCACTAGTCACTTGTAGGGTTCCATGTGAGTCGTGTCATGTGAGGAATCTAACCACCCAATGTGACGCACCAATATTTTCTTGACAAATCTAGTTTCTGTGAACACCATCGTGACATTTTAGGTAAATAATTTGTTCATGTGTGATATATTTTATCTCTATGTTTTTTTAAAATGTTGTTCTATTTTTGTATGTCAATTTTAATGGAAGCACCTCTCTATTTTAATGGCCATTGGCTACCTATTTATGGTTTCATTCTCCTAGGGCAATTCAAAATTTCCAATAGCTCTCTATTTTCCACCATTCGTTCATTTTTTAGATTAGAAATCAACGGCTTCCATTCAAAAGTCGTTGCACTATTATAGAGGGTTTATAATTATGTTTTTCAAGCTTATTGACTATTGATGGAAGACATATAACTTTATCTACTTTCCAATGGATTTACTAATGATGATTCAACTACTTTGAATATTTTATGAACTTGATAAGTTCCAACTAGAGATTTACATAGGTTATACAGGCCATATACACCATGTCTAGGCCATTTTCTTTTAATTGGGAGACTATAGAACTATATGCAGTATTGGTTGTGCATAATATTTATGTTAAAGGAATGTGCATTGTTTGGACACATTGCTTAAAGTTTCAGAGTGATATGGAGTGGTAATTTCAACCACTAGATCAAAACTTGAACCTATTAATTGGTCCTCCAATGTTTTGGTTACTAAGAATATCCTTTGTTAGACATATTAAAGTTAAATGATGGGCATTACATTTATATGATTTCTTTTGGTTAGGTGTAAATTAATTGGTTTCATATTTCACTACAACCTTGGAATGGTATCCTTTTGTTTGGTCCTCTTGCACTACTAGATGGAAGGGTATTTTAAGACAATTATTTGAGACAAATACTCATATTGTCTCAAAATTTGTCCTCATTTTTTTTATTTAATATTTATTTATTCATTTATCTCATCTTTGAAGACATAACATGAAATATAAAAATGAAAAACTAAGTGGGTGTAAAAATAAAAAATGAAGTGGGTGTGGGAGGGAAAGCACATTGACTAGGGAATTTAGGGAAAATAGATGCCCATCGTTGTGCAAAAAGAGATTTTAAACTCCACAAAATCCATAAATTACCATTGATTTAATGCATTCAACTTTGAGAATATGTAGCCACAACATTTTAATTACACAACCTTTCAACAATTTTTGAGTTTACTCGGACCTCTTTACCACCTCAAATCGCCTAATGAGTAGTCCACAAAGCTACATCTCTAAGAATCATCCAGTTTATGGCATTGCTCATTTTAGGAGGTTGGATTACATATTCAAAAGGGAAAAACAATGATAAATAGCATGATCATCAACCTTATGAGACTCGACACTTGGAAGAAGAAGAATTTCTATTGGGTTGGGTGTTAATTTTAAACGCATCAATTTTGTTTTCTTCCAAAGGTAGGAGCTAGCTCAGCCCGGTTCAACTGTGTACTTTTGACTGCCCCATTATTCTAAAGTTACTCGATTTCTAGATCATCAATTTGATGCCATCCCATTTATTTCTAAAGTTATAGGGACTACAATCTCATGTCCATCATGATTAGTTTCGATACATAAATTTGAATCCCATCTCCATGTCCATAGATACCTAGACAAATCAAGGGTTCGAAAGTCCCTTCCCTCATATGTTTAATATTATTCTAAGGCATAGGATTTGAGGGTTTTACAATAAAAAAATCACTAGGATTAATGAAGTCAAAGGTAAGTAGTTGTTTTTTGGGAATTCATGACAATCTTTATGAAAACAAGTTTTATGTAGTTTATTCTAATGGTCATTGGAGCAAACCCTGCAACCTTGGGGATACATTGTTAGAATGGATGTCTTGGATACAGGGTTTGAAAAATATCTTGATATATGAAAATGGAGGATGTGAAACCTCATTTAGATTGATTTTCTAAGAAAAATGTTACAATAAAACTACCATTATTGCTTCAAACCTATCCATCTTCCATTGTTTTAAAATTTCTTTGATATTATTGGGGTTTCTAAATGCATAGTTTATGGAAGCTTCTATCCCCTTATTTGCAGGAAGAGAGGGTTATGGGGGGCATCATGCCTTCAATAGCAAGGAGTATCGAGGCTGGTTAATTCTTCAAAAACATGGATTTTCAGAAAGCTAAGGAATGACATAGACAAAAAAATTGAGAGCACTATATTCCCAACTACACTTGTTGCTACCTAATCTATATTCAAATTTAAACTCTAAAACTAGATCTATCCCACATTATTTATTGATTTTTTTGTTGATGGTTAAAAAGTAGAATGAATTTAGTACTATATTTGATTGAATTGCTTGAGCAGTGGTGTATTGCCAAGAGGGATTTAAATTCTAAACCTTGGTTTAAATTCTCCCAACATTGCAAAGGCCTACAACATGAAACAACATGCAAGAAGTTATCAACTGAAAAACTTACATGGACCAATATATAACAATGGAGATAGTGACCAGCTCGCTCGGAAACTTGAAATGATGACCAAGCTTTTAAAACAATGGATTAATATCCAGCTATATTAAGAAACACTACCTTTTCTTTAAACAAACAAAAACTGCCTTGTGATTTCTTGAAACAAACAAACACTACCATGTTTAGTAGCTTAAATAAGTCTCCAGGGAAAAGGGTACAATAGTTGGAATGATATTCTTGTTGAGGGGAATCCCACCTTAAATTTAAGTAGATTTAATTCTATTAATTTGTAAGATTGCTTAGGTGTATTTCATGGAATTTTGACTTCAAAATGAAGGATATGTCATTGTTATGGAGCACTAGCGAAGTCCCACTATATGGAGATGGGGTGAATAAAAATATATAATATGTAATCTGGCCAACATGGAAGAAAAATAGTGGCCATTGCGATTGATTTCCTAGGTGCCTTGGTTGATGGTGGTACACCCATATGGTTACCTGGTTGCCTCAATGGAGTGGTAGACCCATATGAGCTATTCAACAATTTTGTAGTCATCTTTGTAAAACTGTGGTGTAAATAGTTGAAAATAATATTTGCATGTTAAGGAGGGGCACCTGAGTATTAACACTAATAGTAGGATCAAATGAGTCCTTATTATATCAAATAACTTGTTGTAGTATTAACTCTCCAATACTAGGATCAAGTGACTCCAATATAATAAACTTTATATACCACCTCCTATTCATTTGTGTATTCTTATTTTTTTGGACATGGACAAACACTGAATCTTTGCAAAGTTGAAATTCCAATTTCAAGGTCGACTTGCAACACCTCAAATAGCAAGTGAGTTAGATTGTATTTGAAAATTACACTCAAAGAAGCACAACTCAATGCAATATAATTTCCTTAACGATATAGTGTTTTTTAACTACAATTTTTTGGTTGTGAGAGAAACCACTTGATTCGGAGGCCCTTTGTTTGGATGATATTGAACCCTCTTTTGACTGTGGTGGAGAGTGAAAGACCTATTTTGGAGGATTCACTTGGTTGGGTAGATGTGGAGGAATGGGTGCAAGACCAACTCGTGCAGGAACAACCACAACATTAGCAATCAATGTAGAAGCACAAGAGTTGGTTGCTGGAGCAACTAGTTCGAGGATATACTAGACATGCAATGCTAGGACCCTCCACCTCTAGGTATCATAAAAGGGGAACGTAGGAGGGAATTGATACATCCTTATATATGGTTTAATGTTCCACTTTTTTGAACCTGGGAATTTTGATTTTAGAGCCTAATAAGCTATTGATTCTTAATGTGATGTACATGATTGGACATTCTATATAATAATGAAGAATATTCTATCCATATTTATTTGACAATGCAATTATCGGATGTTTTGAGTTTAATATTAAATCTAGTTTTAAAATCATAAAAACTATGCATTTGCTTATTATTCTAAATTTGGACTTTTTGGCAAAGTATTTCTTGGTGCTCATTTTTTGGATCCTTGCTGAATTATTTCCCTGGCAATTTTGATTCTTTATGTGAATTGAACATTTCAATTTTTACAAGGAACACAATTTAGAGTCAATAGATCATATATGCATGCTCCCTCAGGTTGAGGTAATTGATTAGCAAGGTTGTTGTGATGTTATGCTTAAATTGTTATCTTTCAGCTCATGATTGAGTTTTCTGTACTTGGTATATATTGTGTTTAACGTTTATGACATGATAGTGTATACATGATTTTATTGTGATTTGCTTATTGGTTTTTATTTGGAGCTAAGATGTGTGTTTTTGGTCATTGATAAGGAATACCTGGTTGCTAACTATGTATTGTGAGGATACACTTAAGTCTAATACACCACATAATGGCCATTTGTGAATGATTATGTCATATATTACTATTTAAAATGAATTGATAGAACAATTATGGATCTGATCTTTATTTGTAGATGTAGTTTGTTATTGTTTTGATTTAGCAGTACTAAACTGAAGGGGAGGATCAGACTCTAAATATGGTTGTGGATGGATCAACATTCAACAGAAACCTGAGACATCCACGGACTTAGATGGTTTCCTAGTAGTTTCTTTATTAAGTATGGCCTAAATACATGTCTTCAAATCTGCACGGTCATATTATGATGTTATGCCCATATTAGACAATCAAGGAAAACAAAAACAAACTCTAGTAGAAAAAAGACATGATTGTGGACCTTGGTCCCAAGTGAACCCCATTTGGAACTACTATTTTTTTTTTTTAAATTCCCCAATAAAGTCGCATATCCAATGGCACCTCCAGTACATCCGATGATTTTTCCATACCTCCTACGGAAAATGTCGTTGTACTTTGTCATTTGTCTATGGTTACATCTGTCAGAACTTCGACACCTCCTTTGTCGAATATCTGACTTAGGAGTATGTTAGTTTTGTAGGATATCTGACGTATTCTTGGTCGATAAACGACCCTTCCCTATGTAACTTATGTCGGATATGCGACGGAAATTCGGACGGCTTCTTGGTTGGATATACGACCCTTCCCTACATAACTTATGTCGGATATGTGATGGAAATTCTGACATATTCTTGGTCGGATATCCAACCCTTCCCTATCTAAATCATGTCGGATATGCGAAGAAAATTATGAAGTATTTTTGTATGGATATCTGACCATTCCCTCACTAGCATTTTTGAACTCAAAATCCGATGGCATATATGTCTGATTTTCGATATCACGCTGTCGACCATCCGACAAGCTTCTCCTTTTTTAAATGTTGGTTGCACGTCGTCGGATATCCGACAGCAAAATGGATGCGTTGGATATCCAACACAGGCCTATCGGATTTCTAACCACTACTCTTTTAATATTAACGTCAAATATCCAAACCCTATTACTTTATAGGACGTCGGATATCCGACACCCGCTAATTTAAAGAGTGCTCGGGTATTCGACACGCATGAAATCAAATATTGTAGGATATCCGACGTAGATACCTAGAAAGACCGACAACGTTTGGCGTCAGTGGTTTGGAAAGCTCGTTGGATTGTTTTAAAGGGGTAGTCGAATAGCCGACTGTAATTGCATTATATATGTCGCTGGTTGTATGGCAACGGCATCAGATTCTATGGAAGGGAATGTTAGATATCCATCGATATTGCATTATATATGTCGTTGACTATATGGAAACAGAGTCAGATTCTATGGAAGTGGATGTCGGATATCTCACGTCATTGCATTATATATGTCGTCGGTTGTATGGAGACAACATCAGATTCTATGGGAGGAAACTTCGGATATCCGACGAGTCTGGGGAATTTTTTTTTTTTTTAATTATAGATATATTGCCCACACATTCCATCAGCTTTTCTCTAGTGAATGGAAATATCATCACGACATCAGGAAGCAGATCCCAAGTGATTTCAAAGCCAAGAATGTGGTTTCGTTTTTCTTCTTTAAAAAATGACCCTAAATTATTATTGGAGAGAATAAGAACTAAAGCAAAACAATGCAACAATAAAATCAAAGCTCCACTAGCACACTAACAAGTGCCCCAATTAGGAAAAGCCATCTTGCCTAGGAATGATGTAAAATAATTTGAGCATGAATTGGCTTTTCAAATATAAAGTTGTATAAGTTTATCACAAGGAGATATGGATGTATCTCCTCGTAGAAGAGGAATACTCTTCCCAAAAGCGCTATACATAAACACCATTTCCAAGTTAGTAGGACACTTATTTCTCCTTATTGATTGATCTCTCAATTTTTTTGTTGCATTCTTCCACTGTCAGCGCCCACATATGGATCTATGGTTACATTTATGACCACTAGGTTTATTTTTGAAAAGGATTCAGTCAAGGCAGACTGAATCTCACCGAGAGTGAAGAGTGCTAACAAGATAACCTTTTCCACTAAATGCTTCCATCATAGTATGATATCATGATCCTAGAACAAATGACATTGGTGCAATATGATCTTTGTGAGGCCCTTGGATGTCTTTTGCAATCCTTCTATATCCACCATAGACATCGCCATTATTCAAAATGACAACAACAATAGGTAATTTGTAAATGACCAATGTTTGCACTATTAAAAGGACATAAATCATCTCTGGAATATGCTTTTACAAATATATCATTATGGATATTAGTGCATAATAAAATAATAACCATTTTGAATATAATTATAAATCCTTGATAGTGATTCCTAAAAATTAAATGAAGATGTCTACTAAGCACTTGCTAACACATTGTGCATGTACTGTAAATTTATTCATAGTCAAATTGTGAAGATGCACAAGTTGTTTAATTTGGGATCGATTGATATATTTCTCATTTCAAGTTCAAACATCATTTTTTGAGGCTCTTGGTTAAAATTAGTTCTCTTTAGGATTGACATAGTTGCTTAAGTGAATTCTCTCTAAAATGTGGAAAAAGAAATTCCAATCATATCTTAGCTAAAAAAATTGTGCGGAATGACACTTAATAAAGATTACCCAAGAGACTGCCATTGTGAAGTGACCTCAAATTATAGCATTCAACTAGAATGATATATTTGATAAAGCAACATGTGTGGGACAAACCTCCCAATCTAGGGTGAGAACATGGGTGGCTAATAAAAATTAATAAGAAAGTTGAAATATTACAAAGCTCTATAAATCCTAAATAACAAAGTTGAAATATTACAAAGATCTATAAGTCCTCATTTTACTGATCAAAACTATTTTCCAACATTGTGAGATTAAAGAACTAAACGAATGTCGCCAAAATCAAGAGCAATGCTAATGAACTCCACAATGAAACTAGTTATTTGATTAACTCAAACCTCTTGGGATGGATCAATTTGTAAAAACTTGTGATACAAAGGAGGTTGAGGATGTGCACCATTTCTTCTTAACTTTCCCGAACTTTAAATTTCCCTAACCTTAGTGACTTTGGTTTTGTTTTAAATTATAGTTTATTTTCACTAACTAATCAAACAGCCTTGGTTCAAACTCACCGTTGACAAGTATACAATTCTTTCATGCAAAGAGGTCACAAATATTTAACAAATAATGCCTAACTAAAATATTAAATTGGATATTCCTCTAACCTTGGAGCCTTATCTCTGACCTTATGAAGTCGTTGAGATGATTCAAGGGCTATTTATTTAATTGAGTTAATGACTTTGGCTTGATCTTGGGGATATTATTAAACCCATAGGAAATAGAAACATCTTTTCCGAGAAAAAATTAGACCTATTTTGCCATACCTAAAGAAAATGCAAATCAGTTAGAAGATCATATACACAAGATCTTCCCTTTAACATATCCAACCATGCAAATCAGTCTCCTACTAAATACCACAGGTAAACACAATTTACTAGTTGTAGAACAATAAATCAGATAGAGAGATACCTCCATTACATCACACGTGTGGAGAATATCACTTCTGGTTAGTGGAACAAATACCCAAATATTATAATTTTTACTTTGTGTCGATGGCTGCATTTTTTTCAATAGGAATATAACTTTTGTCACAAGGTAGAAAATAGGATGAGCAACATTTTATATTCAACCTGCAATAGATACCATTTGTTTCCAGTCCAAACGAAGAAAAATAAGGGAATTCTTAACCATTTCACTTAACAAATTTGAGAAAATCAACAAAATAATATTTCAAGAGTGTTCTATTTCCATCTTTCAAGAGTGTTATGGATCAATAATATCAAGCAGTTTTATGGACATCCAACCATTGAAGTCCTTGGAGAACCAAAAACACTTTAAAAGAAGCACCCCCGCTCCCGAAGCTCACTTCCTTCGGGAGCTCGCTTCCAAAATGCTCCCAGTTTTGGGAGTGCACTCCCGAGGTGCTCCCTAGCTCTACTATACTAAAGGCTTTGATACTAGGATGATCATTTCATGACAATGTTATGGTACCTCCCTTCTTTTCCAAGCTCCTATAAAAGTTGTTATTGTTGATCATTTGATGACAATTTTATAAGTTATAACTACTAGATTATTGATGTTATATGGTTTAATCCATGTTTCCTATAGCTAATTAATCATCCTACATGTTTATTTGATATAAATCCATCAAAATATATAATATATAAAAGAACTCTCCCAAAATAGGAGCTTTTAAAAATTTCGCTTTTCGCTCTGCTCTCATTCCCTTAGTTATAGAAGCCATAAAGAAGTAAAAAACAATAGAGTATTAAGGAAATTACTTAGATAATATAACACCATTTCTAGGCCTAGTTAGCTTTGGGATAACTATGTTTTATCTTTATGTAGATGCCAATGTTGATTTTTGAGTAAATTTGAGGTTTGTTCACTTTTGTTTGAATGTATGAAGAACAATCATGATTCAAGTTAGTGTAAGAGACCAAAAAACTAAGGGAAATATGTGTAAAGTCCCTAGGAAGGGAATATATGAAGTAAAAATTTTTGGTCATTATTTTAATATCTAGTCAAAGGAAAAACGATACTAGTTGAGACTAAAGATAGTATTAGTGTAAAAGTTATCTATATCAGTTGATGCAAAAATTACTAAATTCTTGTATGATTTTTTCATATATATGCATGTCTGTTACAATGTTGGTGGAGAAGATTATGGCTCTGTAAGGGTTTTGAACATTCACTAGCATTAAATGACACATCCATGGACATGCAAAGGGCCATCAAGGAATTTGATAAATCATAGTGTGTTAAGGAATGTAACTATGCGATGATGGTAAACCTTAGGTACTAAAGAAACTATGTGCTCATCTTGAAGCAAAGTTTTTTTTGTCTCT
This sequence comes from Larix kaempferi, assembly GCA_027924585.1. NCBI lineage: Eukaryota > Viridiplantae > Streptophyta > Pinopsida > Pinales > Pinaceae > Larix > Larix kaempferi. The sequence goes on along the minus strand of BSBM01000480.1, from coordinate 9,886,601 downwards.
TATGCTAATCTTGAAGCAAAGTATGTTTTGTCGCTGGATGATCATCTTGGATAAAATTATATTTCCTCATTGAATGAGGCCTGTAGGTACAAAATGATGGAAAACTGTAAGTGCTTGACAGACTTTGCACTCATCCAAAGGCCAAGTATATTGCATCATTGGATGATGCAATATACAGTATTTACGCTGAAGGCGTTTTTTTCTTGAGAAAGAGTTTGGAACCACTTTTCACAGGTTCATTGTCTTCCTAGACAATCAAATTCCTTGTAATGTTGTGTTTATTGCCCACACATGCTAAAAATGTTGTTTTTATTGCCCATGTTTCTAGTAATGAAACATTCTAAGAAAATATTGAAACTGGAATTCCTATTTTGATTTGTAGCAAGACATGATGAAAAGAACACATTGTGGCACCTAACGCATGTGACATCATGGACCGAACAACCCATTGAAATTTAATGTTTGTCATCTGGAACATTTACATTAATTAGTTTGTTGAATAAATAAAATGATATATAATGGTTGGAATGGATGCATCTCAATTATGAAATGTTTGGTTTGGCAATTGATTGATGTAGAGGTGTATTATGCATACCAGATACTAGAAGGAACAAGTTACACAGGAAATATCATAGGAGAACACAATGTAGAATAACATAATATAATAACTTGCTCCCTTGAGACTGAATAAGAATGCAATATGAAATTACTCGAGACTTGAAAGTTGAAAATACAAGTGGACTAGATAGGCCTTTATAGAGTAGGGACATACATCCCTTATTGATAGTGGACACCTTACATAACACCTCAGGATACTATTCTCATTTCTACAGCGTGTTACAATTCTTCTTGACAATTACTAAATCTAGGAATTATGAGTTACAATCCCATCATGACAAACAAATAACAGAACATAGTGATAGATACAAACTCACACAATATAGGAGCTACATTTATGTGTGGTGAGTGACACATGCTTAGACAAAATAAGTTTCACATGTAGTACTAGTCAAAACCAACAGAAGACGAAATACACAGTAACAACTATATTTTGAATTCAAATATAATGGTGGACTTCATTTCTTCCATTTGTTGAAATTGAATCTTATTTTAGCTAACAATTGGAACTTCCCTATGATTATGAATGTGAAGTCTAGATGAATGTGGAACAGCCTAAGGTTTTGATATCTTTCCACCATCATGCTATAAAACCCTAATAATGGCACAAAATCTCTAATGGGTTCTGTAAACTTGGTGCTAAAATAAGAAAAATGGATTTTATGTTACCCTAACTAAGGTTTCATAATATAAAGATAAAAAATAAACTAAATTCTCACAAGAAAATGAAATCAAGACACAAATGAAACTAGGAGAAAGTAGCAACTTGCAATATAGGAATGGAACACCCTAAAATAACCCATAAAATCAATAAAATCGAAAGGAAGATGCAATATTTTGGGGTGTATGCACTTGAAAGTTGGATTAACTAGATGTATGCACAATTACAAACAAATATTCTAAGATCATTATTTGAGAAATAGGAATTGATAAACATAACAAACAATCATAGAAAAGATAATCAAGGCAGAGACTGGGAGAAAAAGATCATATCTTGATGTAGTCTACAAATACAAACTCTAATCTTTCAATATTGACCTCCTTCATTTATACATTTATGATAACTCAAAATCATATGCTTCTCCTACTCATGACATCAATTTGTTTGCTAGAAATTTGGTGCATAACACATTTTTATTTAGTCAATTTTATGTGAGCTTCATTAAGTTTAACCAAACAAAACAATCGTCAAGCCCAGGATAGTTGTCCCACATCTTGCAAGCAATGATAAATAAATTCCAAACATCACAAACAGATCACAACAAAAACAATTAACAAAACTCTTCAGTCAATTAACAAGGGAATTAAAGGTACGTGTCCCATATGAAAATGCCATGGGTGTATAATAGTGCAGTCCTAAAATTTGCAAGTAGACTCTTGTGCAATGACATCTATTTGCATGGACTGTGCATGTATATCAACACCTCTGCATCAATGAAACATTGTAGCAATTTTGAATAAGTTTCTCTCTACGTGCAAATGTTTGTATTTTTTATGTTTCTGCTACTCTTTGCTTTCTTCAAGTTGTATCACAGCCATGCCAGAATAGTCTTTGGGATTTGAAAAAGGTAGTCTGTTAGAACATTGCCACCCTTGTTCATTGAACATCAGAATATCAGCCATTGACATTGAGAGTATAATCTGTATGATGTTTACTTTGTGAGATTTCTGAGTTCTGAGACTTGTGGCTTCAAATGGATTTGATTTGCATGTACTCTGATGGATATGCATCTTGCCTGGTTTGTAAAGAATTATTGGATTGCATCATTAAGTGTTTAAGAGAAAGTATATAAAATGTCCTAAGATAAGACAAACTCGTTTTATTAAGGTGGATTCTGCTTTCAACATGAGGATCTGTGGAAGTGATGACTACTCGATTACTTGTTCCAGGTACATTGTTGGAGAGTACAAGAAATAGATAGTTTTTTTGGTAGGAGATACATTTTGATTTGGTAGCAGCAAGTTCAAGTGTTGTGATTGTTCTTTGACCCTTCTTCTCTAAAAGAAAATTTGAGATTTTTCACCAAGGATGGTGATAACATATACAATCCATGGTGATCACAATTAAGGGGATTTGTTAGGAACAAATATATAATGGTCAAATGTATGATAATCTTTATCATACGAAAATGATGTAATTTATTTGTAGCTTGACAAGTAGAAATATGAGGTGTGAAGTTCAATAGTTGTGTTAGGAAATTGAAGGCTAATGATAGATACTTAAATTAAAGTTCATCTCAACCTTTTAAAGCATATGTTCCTCTTATATAGCATAAATGAGCCTACCAAATAATAATTTCAAGTGGCCCTACCTTATCTCACTTCTATATGTGCATCCTCTGAACTTTAGTCAGAACTTGCAAGCAGATACATAGACATCCTGGTATTTTCCTCCTTCCTTTTGTTTGGGAGGATATTTTGGTTGTACTTAAGCAAGAGAAAAGCTTCTCATGGTCAATTCATGACTCAGGACACCAACATGAATATCTTCCATAATATCAAGCTAGCATAATAGTTGGGAGAAACCCTCGTCTCTATCAACCACCAATTTATTTGTTTTAGTTCCATGAGCAACATTTAATATCCCCTTCTTCAATTTATTTTTCAACTGAAATGAAGGGCCTTGAACACCATTTAACCTGCAATTTCTAACTTCATGGTTTCTGGGAAGCATGTGGTATACTCCGTGAGAGGTAGTGAGTTTCAAGTCAACCCAATCCGACTGGTCCATTGTCGCCTTCATCTTTCGTAGGATCCCTCCAGCAAAGCTCGTTTAACCATTGGCAAAGCAACCGTTAGCTTCGCCACCCAACCATAGGCTCATGCTTTCAGTCGCATGGCCTCCCCCGAGCTTTGGGTCGTAGAGCTCACACACACAAAAAAAAATCAAGAAACCCAGTTTGGGATTCCCCCACCACCAAGATTTCCAGCCAAACCCTTAATAGCAGCAAGTCATGAGGTAACTCAATATTACGATAGTCATCCAGGGTCTCGGTCCTTTACCCATTCCATGCGACACATGTCGCTTCATGCATAAACACATATTTTATTAAATTTCCAATTTAATAATACTCACCCATCCAAGTGTCAGTTTCTCTAGGAGATGCACCAACATCCCTAAGTTTGCTCATGTTTGTCCCCTAGATATTTCACTTAACTCCTAGATTTGTGGTGTAGGTGGAGTTGACTAGGTGTCCCTGCCTAGGATTCCATTTTGCTCCTAAATAAATATTTATAATATTTTTAAGTAATCAGGAATATCCTTTCATGTGCAATGCCTAAATAACACTTAATATTATTTAAATGCCAAAGTAATCATTTATGTGCAAATGCCTAAAGTACTCAAATGCATTTCTAAGTAAAGTTCTAGGTGCAAAATTATACGTTTCAACGCAGTTAAGTTTAGCAATCAACTTTTACTAGGGACCCGGTGTCGCGCCGTTGGGCCTCCTTGTTCCTTAATTTAATTTCTCTGACATGGAACCACTCCGTCGAGTCCAGTCATCCATAGTTTCCATTCCTCGGCAAGGCACCACATCGTTGGGTCCTTGCATTCACTCTTTCCGTTCTCGGCAGGGTACCGCACCGTCGGGCCCTTCTGCCGTCATCCTTCCGTTTTGACTTGCGGGAACTTCATGTAGGGATTTCAGGAGCCGTTACCTTCTATCCTCCGTCTACATGCTATTAGGGACTAATGGCATTGAGGAGTGAGTCTGTTCTCACTGGGTGCCCCCCAACTCGTACGTGACCAACTCCGTCGTGGCCCACCTCGTACGCCCTCACGCTTTCCTCTTGAGCAAGCGGATCAGTGCTTATCTGCTCAAGCGTGGTATTCCGTCGGAATTCGACATCGTCATTGCTCTCCCTGTGTGTGATTTACTCGTACTCTATGACCCTTCATATTCCTTTGTGTGTCCGTTGGTGAACCGTTTCACCTATCGCTACACACATTTCTCACAAACGTAAATTAGTAGCACTGTCCTCAATAATCACAATTTGGTTTATAAATATGTTGCTTCATTAAGCATCTATAATTTACTTAATCATTACTCTTTCGTCTAAACACATAATCAATTGCACAGCTAGTCGTTAAGCATCATTGATATGTACAGTTTTCATATCAAAGTTAATCGTTAAACAACATGAAATTGTCCATTCACAATAACTACCCAAATGCACATCTATCAATCAATCGTAATCATAAATATACTCAAAATAAAATCATAGGGTTATTTTATTGATGTTTCAAACAGTCAGGTGACTCAGCAGGTGCCCTCAATGTCTATGGTAGTCTAGGGGCACTACATACACCCCTACTTATTTAGAACTTCGTCCTGAAGTTCAAAATAAAAATGGAAAGCTATGATGCATCTCAGTTGCATCCTCCCAAGTTCCAGAGCTAGGACTGTAACTTTCCTACTGCAATTTGACTTGATCAATCTAGGCTAATCATTAAGCAAGAACTAACCAATCAATTATACCACTCCACACATATAATTTAATTCTTTACTTCATTTATCAATTATTTTCGTCATTCCCATCTTCAGGTTTTCCTCAATCATTTAAGACATAACAAGGCTCAAGAGACCATTATATCGAATTTGTTCAGCCGGGTCACTCGACAGGTGCCCTTAAGGTCCACAGTCATTCTAGGGGCATTACATAATGTTTCAATCAGTCGGGTCACTCAACAGGTGCCCTCAATGTCTATAGTAGTCTAGGGGCACTACATACACCCCTACTTATTTAGAACTTCGTCCCGAAGTTAAATTTTGGTCTCGTACTTTCGACATTAGGCTTAAATTTTAATTCCATATTCTCATCTTTTTTCCATTCTCTTCTATTTTTCTCCAACAAACAAGGTTATAAGCACAAGTGTTTCAAGTCATTAGTTCCTATATCATCTAGTATGGTTACAATACACCCTCAGGAACTTACTCGCAACTTCGTCTCATATCAATTCGATAATACGTTTCATAATTGTCAATCCCAACAGGGTTCCTATATCTCTTATTCATTCATGAAGGTCTACGATGTCCAAATTTTCAACAAGTTGCATTGTGTCAATAGCCACCCAAAAGTTCATCAAATCATCATTCAGCATACAAATCCAAGTAAGGATTCCCATCTAATTGGTTATCCTCCCTTCAAGATGAGAAGGTAAACATCATACGACATACAGTCAAATATAGATAGGTAAGATATAATCATGGTTTTAACAAATCAGGAGCAACTACCAAATGTTCCAAAATCCAATCCCCAAATGTGGAAAAAGACTACTTCCAATTCCATGATTGCTAATAAAATTGATTCTCCATTCGATAGGAAAGTGTCGTAATATAGATACTTAGTCGAACATAATCAATTTTATTTCCTAGTCTTTTCATCAGTACCTTCATGTCCAAATTGTGGATCTCATCATGTTCTTACATCATTTTATCGTTTATGTTGTCATAGAATTTCTTCAAGAGTCTCCTCAAGTTTCACCAGATGTGTTTTCTTAACCTCATCAAGTTCCATCTCAAGCACTATTTGTCTTGATGATGAGGCTTCACCCTGTCACATTGTTAGCATCATTGCATTCAACTCATCAAGTTTATTTTCTCCATATTTTGTTTTACAGAAACATTCATTATTTGACCCCTTCGACGGGTCTTCCGAGTTATAATTTCCCAATTTACCCCATCATGGTAATATCAAGTTTGTAGTTTTTCATTTTCATAAAAGTATCGTCATGATGTAAAAGTTAATGTCATTGTCTTCATCTCATTGTGATGTTCATATCAAAATCTTTGTTTTCCAATTTTGAATATGTTTCACCTTCTCGACATTGTGTCGAAATCTCGACAAGTACAAACAATTTTCGTTAAGTTGGCTAAAAGTTGTTAATTTGGATTCACCCTTAATTCATGTGATTTATTCATTCGCTAGTCCTATCATCATGGCTATGTACAAAATTTTAAATATCCCCGTAGGCATCCCTTGCAAAAAGGCTCAATGCTTTCCTCCATTTGACATAATATTCCTTGTAACCATCACATGGATCTAGTCCATCCATTCATAATCCTTACCTTTAAAGTATGCCATCTTAACCAATTCAATACCACCACATAACACCTCAACCTAGTCAATTCATTATATAATAAGTGTAATTCCACTCCTATACAAAGCATATCATTTACTTGTCACTTTTCCATTTGACTAACCTGTAACTCCATCATCAAGGGATTTTACATAATATTGACGAATTTGTTATAACAAGACCGATTGATGCATGAAATTATTGTTATGGTCTTAATCCAACCATCCTTCCATTCTATTGTGAGTGCATACTTTTATTAGTGTAAGATCATTTATGACTCCGCTCCCTATAATTTACTTTGTAGATACCCTGTTCAACTTGTACTACCTCAAGGGGACAATCATATAAATTTACTAGGATATGTAAATTTTCCAATATCTAAATTCTTAAAGACATAAAACATTTTATTCTACATTAAGTAAACAAGATATATAAACCCACCCCAAGGTGTCTAATTCTACTCTATTTCCAATATAGTTTCATTTACAGCAAAAGCATTCTCAATTCGCAAATGTATATTCATCTTGTTCATGATACAACAATGTTATTTCCCTAACATATTTCTGAAGGACAGCCACTTTTTCCTATTGGAGTCAAGCATAGATAATTCGACAGTACATTTATAAAAGAAAAATAAAACTTTTTAACATAAAAATATTCAACATACATTCCTTCCTTATGCTTATTGAAGGTAATATTTATGCATGAATATCCCACTAATAAAGTTATAAAAACTCCCTTCTTTCTAATGAAGAAATGAATATATATATTGAATAGTGCATTTATAAAAAGGTCTTTCAACTTATGAATGCCCAAACACACCTTCCTTTTCTTTGCTGATTGAATATAATATTTGTGTGAATTTTCCAATAATAAAATTTAAAATTCATAGTCAGGAAATTCTACATATTGACTATATGTATATATTTATTATTCAAAATTATAAATAAACATATGGTCTAGTAGATTTATTGTTCAAATATAATATCACAATCTAACTAGACATTTATCAAATAATTCATATTTTCAATGCATATGTTTATTATTCAAAATTATAAACAAACATATGATTTAGTAGATTTATTCCTCAAGTATAATAATACCATAATCAAATTAAATATACTATCGAACGATTCAACTCCATAATAATTTCTATTTTGAAAAGAAGTGAACAATTAAGACATGGAGTCGAGTCCTTACATGAATCAAGGAAGTAAAACTCGAGCAGTTAGATGTGTTGCACGCTAACGCTAATTCAACAGGGTATAACTCCAGGGTTCAATAAGCAAGATCAATGCTACAAGATGCAATCTACGGTAAGCAAACAGAGGTTTTATCAACATCGAACATAGTATAGGAGATCCACGTAGAGATTCCTCATCAAATCTACGTAAATTAACCAGTGCAAAACTCATTATTTTCTTACAATTAAGAGAAGTATTACATTCAGCTATTACATTTGCTTTCATTGGGCATATAGAATGTAAGGAGTACATTAATACAAATGGACCAAAAACTTTTATAATGAAATTACACAGTATTTAGATTCAGCTATATGTTTTTCTTCATAGCGCATACAAGGTATAGGAATACATTAACACTCATAATCTGATTTAATGACCCATACACAAGAAGGCCTTCAATTTGAAAACCAGAATGTCAAGATCTAGATTCGAAGTGCCAAGATCTAGGTTCGGAATGCTATGAGTTTAAAATTCAAAACGCCATGATTTGGATGCTATGAGTTCTGAAATCAAACGCCATATCTAGATTTGAAATGCTATGAGTTGGGTTCACAGAGTTAAAGAACGAATTTAAAATCGACTGTGGAATCAATCAAAAGTTTCAGGATGGATCCACCCTCCAGGAGACGCGATAGGGTGAAATTAATTCAGTAGAAATCTTAGATTAATGCTAAGATTAATCAATGTAGATCTTTGTCAATATTGGAGGAAACGCACTGATAAGAAAATGAAAAATCTCAGTCAACGCAGAAAAAGAGAAGACGCAGAGATTGAGAAATATAGTGTACATCCAAATTATTTCATAACCAGAACTGAATTAATGCAGAGAATAGAAAATGTGGATATGAACTCGATCGATCTGAAGGAAACAACCATTTATAAATCTTCTAATTGTAAACAGAAAACAAGAATGACATTCAGGGCAGAGCTGTCGTGTCTCTTCCAGGTATAAGCAAGAAATGGATCACACTTCAGTATAGAATGTTTGTAGGGTTATTTTATTGATGTTTCAAACAGTCAGGTGACTCAGCAGGTGCCCTCAATGTCTATAGTAGTCTAGGGGCACTACATACACCCCTACTTATTTAGAACTTCGTCCCGAAGTTCAAAATAAAAATGGAAAGCTATGACGCATCTCAGTTGCATCCTCCCAAGTTCCAAAGCTAGGACTGTAACTGTCCTACTGCAATTTGACTTGATCAATCTAGGCTAATCATTAAGCAAGAACTAACCAATCAATTATACCACTCCACACATATAATTTAATTCTTTACTTCATTTATCAATTATTTTCGTCATTCCCATCTTCAGGTTTTCCTCAATCATTTAAGACATAACAAGGCTCAAGAGACCATTATATCGAAGTTGTTCAGCCGGGTCACTCGACAGGTGCCCTTAAGGTCCACAGTCATTCTAGGGGCATTACATAATGTTTCAATCAGTCGGGTCACTCAACAGGTGCCCTCAATGTCTATAGTAGTCTAGGGGCACTACATTCATTTAGTAGGCAAAAAATCATGCATGACATTATATTATCAAAAATAATTACACAATACTTCTTCAGTCACTTCTTTCTCTTCTCTTTACAAAATCAACAAGAATCTCATCTTATGGAACCTGTCGTTCAGTTCTTGGTTCTTCATCAACTTGTCGTGGTGTCTTCCTAGTAGAGTGCTCATGATGTGGATTTTGCGGAAAGGGGTTCGGATTTGCTGCAATAATGTGAAAATGTTACATAAATCTATTTTGTTATTATAATGACAAGTATTTCATTTAAAAAAAACATTAAAAAGGTGTTTTTTTACCTGTTGTGGCCACATCATGTTCTTCATATTTCTGTCCAGGCTCAACCTGTACAGTGTGATCCTCTACATGCTCTGCAGTTGAAATATGAAGAAGTACCATTAATGTTCACCATATGCAATGCTATATATAAAATTGTAGCATATGAATAAATTCATTGCCAGTATTCGAAGCGTGATCTTCGATTGGTTGTTGTCCATCCTCGACATTAAGGGGATCATTGATTTCCTGCTCAAAACATAGTCAATATTTTCTGTCAATTATTTATAACGAATAGATTTCACAAGTAATAAATATTCATTAAAATATATATATTTTATATACTTGTTCACCAGATGGATCACCAGAATACTGTGTTTGCCCAGACAAGATTTTTTGGCATTCAACAACAACAGCTTCAAAGCCGCGCTGGAAGCCAAGATTCAAGTCTTCCTTAGTGGGAAATTCTTTGAATCGGTCGGCCTACATATTTTCATATCATTAATTTACATTTTTCAGCGCAATAAAACGAAAATAATTTTCAATTTATTATTTGGATGAATTTTTGGTTTTTCGATACTTACAACTCATGCCGCCAAATTCAAATAACCACCAGGCCCAAGCTTGTGCTGACCAATTTTTTCTAGTTTTGCCTTTGTGGCCTTTGATGTGTCTGACATCCTATGCAAGTGTTGAAATACGTTAGATGTTCCAAATTCGATATAAAAATTAATAAATGTAATAAGATTTAGAATTACATCGTGGAAAGTATTGCATACCTCCCTATTCCTGGTGGTAGCTTTCCTTCTTTTCTCAAAGCCCTCTCCTTTCCATATTCCACTAGGGATTTCCACTCTCTTGTTGGAATCATCGGAGGGCGCTCATACCTAGGGTTCCTTTCTAGGTGAACCCTATATCGGTCTCGTACAATCTTCATATGTTGTCCAACCTTCTTTAGGACCGCAGCTCGATCGAAGGTCACGTTTCTGAATAGGCCAACCAACCAATTAGTGAGCTCATCTTTTAAATTTTTTGTTTGTCTATCCCACCTTGTGCGGATGGTGGGCCTCAATATCTCCAAGGACAAATCATTTAGATGTTTATAAAAAAAAATCATTTCCTGCAAAACGATCATGCCATCATTAGTTGAAAAAAAATGTTTTATCAGTATATTTCAATCAAATTATAAACACTAACTTGAACAGTGTATAATTAACTAGGATCTTCTCTATCTTTATTTGAATGACATGTTCATCCACCAAAATTGTTTTCTGTATTGTACATGTGCTAGTGACATGGGAAGATCCAGGAAATGTTGCTTCAGCAATATCAATACTAGCAGGCTCTGCATCGACCCCTTCTTCTGCACGATCTGGTGTGCGTCGGTCACTAGCGGGTGCACTCTCTGCTGGCCTCGAGGGTGTCTTGGAACGTGTTCCCAACTGTTCAGTCGAAAACAATGGAACATGATTCGATAGACATGGATTCATTTGTTCATGTGATGACTGATCTCCACGAGCATCACTAGGGCCAACACCGCCTTGACCACTAGTGTGTGGTCACAGAAAATCCTGTAAATACAAACCATATTTTATAAGTTCACCATCATATAAAAGTAAAAATTATAAATTTCTAAATGAATTTATATTATGATTCAAGATTATGCAACTTACTTGCAAGGCATGAGATCTCTTTACCAACACTTCAACTTTGGATTTAATCTCATTTGTCTGTGGAATAATGAATAGAAGATAAAGGATATCCTAATTAATTTTTTTCAAGGTCTTCTCTATCAACTTAACCATGTCTAGAGAAGAACCAATATCAGCATCGCGCATCAAGTCATACACATCAAAATATCTTGATTGTTGTGATGTTGTTTCATATGCTGAATCATTGGTCTGCAACAAAAATATGTCAAACATTAGTACTGACGTGAAAGCAATAGACTGAGGAAAAAAGTATATTAAAAAAATGTATTTATCATGATAGATTCCTAAAATTACAACTTGGTTTACTTGATGCCTCGATGATGGTGTCGTATGATCCACAGCTATGGACTTTCCCCAATCATCCCCCTACAAAAAAGAAGTAGAAAACATTATCATAATGAAACCAATATACACACAAAAAAGACATAAAAAAATAACATTATGCTACATATTATATTGGTACAATTCCAATGAATTATACCTATTTCCTTGAGGATCGTCTACTCATTGGATCAATGGTTATAGGTGACCTGCCCCAATCTACTAATAGGGAGGTTCCCCTTAGAGAACCCTGCATCAAAAAATATAGAAAAAAATTATCTAAACAAAACCAAAATACTCACTGAAACAATATAATAACAAAACATTCTAACGTATTTAAATTGTACACTTACAATCAGTTTTACTTGTATCCCCGAGGCTGTTGTTGTCTGATCAACAGTCGAGTGGATTCCCCGATCAACACTCTGCATCAAATATAGATAACATTATATAAACCAAACGAATATACTCATGAAAAAACACAACAAAAATACTTTATGTTCATATTAAATTTGTACAATGGAATCGATGTATACCTACTTCCTCGAGGCAGGTCTGGTATCATCTACTGCTAGGGAGGTGCCCCTTACAGAAACCTGCATCAAAAAAATAGAAACAATTACCTAAACGGAACCAAAATACTCACTGAAACAATATAATAACAAAAAAAATTGACGTATTTAAATTGTACATTTACAATCAGGTTTACCTGTTGCCCCGAGGCTTTTGTCGTTTGATCAACAGTTGGGTGGCTTCCCTGATCAACAATCTGCATCAAATATAGATAACATTATATAAACCAAACGAATATACTCATGAAAAAACACAACAAATAAACTTTTTGTAGTACATATTAAATTTGTACAATGGAATCGATGTATACTTGTTTCCTCAAGGCAGGTCTGGTATCATCTACTGCTAGGGAGGTGCCCCTTACAGAACCCTGCATCAAAAACATAGAAAAAATTACCGAAACAAAACCAAAATACTCACTGAAACAATATAATAACAAAACATTTTGATGTATTTAAATTGTACAATTACAATCAGGTTTACATGTTTCCCCGAGGATGTTTTTGTCTGATCAAAAGCCGATTGGCTTCCATGATCAACAATATGCATCAAATATAGATAACATTATATAAACCAAGCGAATATACTAATGAAAAAACACAGCAAAAAAAACTCTTTTTTCATATTATATTTTCACTATTACAAAGATGTATACTTGCTGCCTCAAGGAAGTTGTACTCCTCTGACCAGCTGTCGGGGTGATGCCCCGATAACTACCCTGTGAAGTAAATATAAAAAATTTAAACGAAATTATAACAATAAACTAACAAAAAATCCTTAAGATGTTAAATTCATTAATAAAAGGCTGGGTAAATTGTTAGATGTACCACTCCCATAGTAACCGTGTTTGTATCTACTCGATTCAAATTGTAATTAATAAGCAACTCTTCCCGTGCAGGTATTGATTTAATGGCATAGACAAAAACATGGTTTCCTTCACGCCCCTCAAATTCACAGTTGGGTTGCTTAATTGTAGACCCTGGTTGTGTACTGTTTATAAACCCCGCAATATTCCCTCGGGCCTTTGGCCTTCCGTCAATGTACAACATTGCTCCTTTAGTTTGATATTTTTCTTTCAGCTGTAAATAATTTGTTGACAATCCATATCTACACATACTCCATGCATATTGTACCAGGAACATACAATATTTGTAGTTCTAACAGGGTCCAACATACTCCATCAATTATGTACATCTGTTGTAATCGACCTTTATGCCATCCATGCAAAACAACCCCAAACCATGTAATGACGGTGGTGCATTTCAATATATCCTCTTGTTCACACAAAAATCTGTGTTCAGTTGAGGAAGATCCCTGGGTACCCATTGTTTCACTAGATTTTTGTACCTCAAGGGCACCTCGATGTTTCCTATTGTCTCATTATCATAAGAACATGACCCCCCTTCAGTGAGAAAAAATTATGTGCGTTTATGGAATTTTCTTCTGATCTTTTGACATCTAGTTGATATAACTTTTGTAGACCTACTGGATGTCTCAATTTCCTCTACCCTTCCTAAAATCCCCTCACTGGAGGAAGACAGATCTGACAAATACCTATTTGGTTCTACCTGCACCATGGGAAAAAAGTGCAAATAGGACCTTGTTGGGTATGCATAGTTCATATTAGAAAAAAAAAAGGCATTAAGGAATGCATTTTCCACTATCATCATACGTAGTTAGCATGCCTCCACCAAATGTAAACTCCTTTCTTTTATTACATATAATGAACAAGTACTACTGAAACTAAATAGAACAACAGTAACAAAACATAATTTTCATCTCTTTCGACTTTTCCACATTAACACTACTAGTTGACTCATTGTGTTAAAGTAATCTTCAGTAACATGTAATTACTAACAATAGTTAATATTAACATGAGTAAAGAATATAGGTTTAGGGTACTTACATCGTAATGTGGAACCTTCTTGTTGGATACCTAGAATTATTACTTTCATTGAAAACTGTACCTCTCATAGGTCAGCCAACACTAGGAACCCACTGACCCTACTAAATGGTAAGTACAAAGCAGAGAGAGAGAGAGAGAGAAAGGTTGTATGCAACAATAGTTAGACAAAGACATTTGCATTCATAACATAAGTTAAATAAATCGCAAAGGATGATTACAACAAAAGTCTTAGTGCAAGTAAAAGCTTAACAGAAAAACACATATTTGATCACCAACAATTTTCTCTGACAGGACAAGTCTTAACTACTTAATACAAAAAATTAAAAATAAAATTAAAAGTAAAATAATCAAATAACAAATAAAATAAAAAGGAGTCATAAATAATAACATAAATCATAATTGAGGTACTAGGGTCATTTAGGGGACAAAAAACCATAGTACCCAAAGGACCAAAAACATTAAAGGCTGGTACGAACAACTCAAGATGGGCGAAATGACCCTATCAACCACACGCCAATGACAAGGTACCACAAGACCAATAAAAAATAGGGTATAAGGACCAAAATCAAATCAACCATTGTGGGGAAGGTACAACCATTCATCTCTCTCTCAAATGTAAAAATGTTCCATATAACCTGAAAGTTCATCATCACTGTATGAAGAAGGGTCCACATGGATCATGTGGTCATGATGAGGTATATCTGTAGTGCCCCTAGACTACTATAGGCATTGAGGGCACCTGCTGAGTCACCTGACTATTTGAAACATTAATAAAATAACCCTATGATTTTATTTTGAGTATATTTATGATTACGATTGATTGATATATGTGCATTTGGGTAGTTATTGTGAATGGACAATTTCATGTTGTTTAACGATTAACTCTGATATGAAAACTGTACATATGAATGATGCTTAACGACTAGCTGTGCAATTGATTATGTGATTAGACGAAAGAGTAATGATTAAGTAAATTATAGATGCTTAATGAACCAACAGATTTATAAACCAAATTGTGATTATTGAGGACAGTGCTACTAATTTACGTTTGTGAGAAATGTGTGTAGCAACAGGTGAAACGGTTCACCAACGGGGACACACAAAGGAATATGAAGGGTCGTAGAGTACGAGTAAATCACACATAGGGGGAGCGACGACGATGTCGACTTCCGACAAGAATACCACGCATGAGCAGATAAGCATTGATCCGCTTGCTCAAGAGGAATGCGTGAAAGCGTACGAGGTGGGCCACAACGGAGCTGGTCACGTACGAGTTGAGGGGCGCGCAGTGAGAACGGACTCACTCCTCAGCGCCATTAGTCCCTAGATAGCATGTAGACGGAGGATGGATGGTAACGATTCCTAAAATCCCTACAAGAGTTCCCGCAAGTCAAAACGGAAAGATGGTGGCAGAAGGGCCCGACGATGCGGTACCCTGTCGAGAACGGAAAGAATGGACGCAAGGACCCAACGATGCGGTACCATGCCAAGGAATGGAAACCATGGATGACTGGACCCGACGGAGTGGTGCCATGTCAGGGAATTAAAATTAAGGAAGTAGGATCCCAACGGCGCGGCACCGTGATCCTAGTGAGTTTGATTGTTAAATTTAACTGCATAAAAACTTATGAGAATAACTCTAGATTATTACTTAGCAAATGCATAAAAATAATTTAGGCATTTGCACATGAATAGTTATTTTTGTTGAGCATTTAAAATAAGAGAAATCATTATTTAGGAGCAAAATAGAATCCTAAGATTAGACACCTAGTCAACTAAAAGCTAGGAGTTAATTAAAATATCTGGGGGACAAACTAGAGCAAACTTAGGGGTGTTGGTGCACTTCCCAGAGAAACTGACACTTGGATGGGTGAGTGTTTTAATTAAAGAATTAATTAAAAATATATAATTATGCATGAAGCGACATGTGTCGCATGAGATTTTCCTTTATAAGGAAGGCTTGGGGAATGGGTAAGGGGCCCATAATTTGGACGATTGTCGTAATTTTCGAATGCCTCAAAGACTTGCTGCTATCTAAGGGTTTGGCTTAGAAATCCTGGTGGGAAGGGAAGCCCAAGCTGAATTTCTGAAATACTTGTGTGAGCTCTACGACCCAAAGCTCGGGGGAGGCCATGCGACTGAAAGCATGAGCCTATGGTTGGGTGGCGAAGCTAACGGTTGCTTCGCCAATGGTTATACGAGCTTTGCTGGAGGGATCCTACGGAAGACGAAGGCGACAATGGACCAGCCGGATCGGGTTGACAGGTTAAGGTTTTGCTTATTTTTGTTAAGTTATTTACGCTTTTTATTTTATTTTTCCAATAACTATGATGGCTAATTTGTTTGTATGAAGTTGTTAAAGTTTCAGGTTCAGTTCAAGGGGACCCTAAAGGAGGGGCCCTACAATATCAGCCATGGGAATGAGTATGACGCTAAACAAACAAATCTCATCCATGCATCCATGGATCCATGCAAATCTCATACATGCATCCATGCATCCATGAATCCATGCAAATCTCATACATGCATCCATGCATCCATGACAATGTGGGGTAACAATGCATCCATGCATCCATGTAATATTTCCTTGGGACTACCTCTTATTTGACCTGCCAAATAGATGGAAGGTCAAATAAGGTCAAATATATGAAATAGCTCCTTGTAACTACCTCTTATATGCAATAGCTCCTTGTAACTACATATTATATGCAATAGCTCCTTATAACTCCTTGTAATATATCACTATTACTACAAATTCTATTGTCAAGTTTAATAAAATATTGATCCTTCTAAAGCTTCTGTAAAGGCATACTAAACAAATTCACACAATTCATACTTTTCCTTTTATCTTAGAGAGAAAAGAGATTCAACTATGCAACAAATGTTTACTGATGCTAAGGAGGTAAAGAGTAATTTGTGGGCTTGTGGGAAGCCGCCTAATCAAACAATGAATGAAGATGTGATCTAATCAAAGAATTAGAAAGAGGAATATGGGCAAAGAAAATAAGATTTGATATTTTTCTAGTTCAAAATATTGAAAAATATCGAGAAGCTTGCACTTTTAAAGGGATCAAGACATCAAACTTATTATTTATCAAATAACGAACATTGAATCTCTATTTATCAATAGACAATAAAAATAGTTCCAGCCTTGTTAATTCATAATAAACAATAAAAATAATTCAATTCTTGGAAATTATGCAATGTAGTTTACATTTATAGATTTTTAGTGCTTTTTATTAATATTTGTGAGGCTTGTATGCTGTGTTTTCATGCTTATAAGTTGAGGGATATGAAAGATAGTAAAAAATATCCATACTCTAGTGAAAATTTGCTCAATTTTCTACAGATGCAGAATTTATGTACAACAAGGACCAATACGGCTGAGTCTTCCTACTATGGTTGTATTATATTAACTCCACTATGTTGACTATCTTATCTTCAGAAGATCAAGGGAGGACTATGTTGATTGAATTTTCATTGATGCCAACATGGGACTTGCAGTGGCCCCACAGGTAGTCATTGATGCCACCAAGACCCTCTTGCAGTGCACAGGTATGGATGATCTTAGTACCCTCACATCCAGGGCCTTGGAGCCCTTATAGAGATGGGTTGTTCCTTGGAGCACCTTGTGGAGTCATGCAAGGTCCTTGAACCCACAAGATTGGATCTTGGATCCACCACCTTGTTGATGATGCTGAAGACCCTGCAGATGATGATGAAGACCTTGGTTATGGTGTTGAATCCCTTGTGGACAATGGAGAAACCCTTGATGGGTTGAAGGAGCATTAATGACCCATTATGTGGTCATTTATGCTTGGATGGGGTCATGGTACCCTAGGAGAAGGCTTGGAAACCCCATAGGAGGTAGCACGATGTATCTTGACCCTTGGAGGTCATCTTGTGTGGTTAAGGTGGTTCAAGAAGCCCATGAATCTAAGGAAGAGATGGCTACTAGCCAAAAGGATATTGACCAAGAAGAGGAGTTGGTACAAGCTCCTTCTATTGATGAGATATTTTCCACTTGCATTAAATTACTATATGCTAAGGACTCTCTAGATTTTCCTTTGAAGGACTTGCTGTTAACATCATGCACTCAAAATGATGGTCAAGAAAGAGCCAAAGTTATATCATTTCTTGTAGAACAACTGAAACATTGTAATTTTGATCCTGGAAAGGATAATAGCATGATGTCCCTGACATATCATGTTTTGGCTCTAATTTTACATGAACACAATGTCCTCAAATTAATTGATGCCACATTTAACACCAAACAGGACTATTAGGAGGCAATGACTATCATTGACAAACAACTTGACCATAGATTCAACCTCCCACAAAGTTGACTAGTTTTGCTGAATTTGACTGTGCTTTGACTAATTTTGACCTTCCTTAGTCAACGTTGACTTTCAGAGTGTTGATTTGACTATCCTTGACTAGGAGTTGACCAATTTCTAGGCTATTTGACCTACATTGATCTTCATTAATGGTTGTTTGACCAGCATTGAATTTTGTGTACATGTGTTGACTGTTGACTATGTTTGACTACAGTTGATTGTTTTCTACAGCACTGACTTTTTCTGGGCATATTTGACTGTGTTTGACCTGCGTTGTCTTTCGAATAGCTGAAAATGCCTGTGTTTACCTCCTTTGACTGGATGATAGCTGAAGATATAACTTTAACCAATATTGACTGGAAGATGATTTTAGGGAATCAAACAAAATGAGGGCTTCTAAATCTTGTATAAATAGGGCATCAACAATTTGTAGAGTAAGGATATCCACAATACTAAAAACCATCACAAGAAAGAACTCTGGATCAATTGCAAGGACATCACCAACAATTTCAAGACAACACGAAGGAAACCATATGCAAAATTCCACCAGGTTCTCTAAGAAGAAAACAGTTTATACTCTAAGGGAATTATTTGAGAAGGATATCTTAGTTATTGAATGATGAAGGAGGATAGCTTAGTTATAACTAAGAAAGATGGTGTGATGGTGATAATATCACCATTAAGGTTGTCATCAATAAGATGCTGCAATTATGGGAGCATGGAGGAATTAATTCTCATCCATAAATATTAATATGGATTTTGTCTACTTTGATTACAATAATTTGAAATGGTTAAAAAACATATTTATTGTCAAGCATGAAATGAAACTTTCAGGGGACATTGAGAGGTAAGGGAAATTGGAAAACTAAAATAAAGTTTAGATCAGATAATCCAAACCTACAAAAATTTGAAGATCATTCTAACATGCCAATGTATCTAGCACTAGTATATGTGCTCAAAATTAATGAATGTGAATAGTTATACTATCTAATATTAGAGTGGTGTCTCTCATTTATTTATTTTTTTAAATTAGTTTTATTTTTTTTGAAATACAACTAATTTTTTTTTAATTAGTTTTATTTTTGGGGGGAATTGAAAACCACATTTGTGAAATTGAAATTGCACTTTTTGAACTAAATATCACACCTTTTTAATTGAAAATCCCACTTTTGCAATTGGAAAACACACATGTTGACTGTGCCTAAAGGGTACATAACTACTGAAGAGCATAAAAAATCTATTGACATAGTCTGCAACTTCATTCAGATGAATCTGCTCTCAACTGATGTACAAGCTCTTCTACAACTATGTGCAAGGCTGACAAGGGTGCATGCCATAGCATTTCGTTTCCTTGATAGAGGTGGATTGGTTTCTTTGTTGAGATTGCCTACAAGTTGCCTATTTTCAGGGTTTGACAAGTTGAGATGAAAGAATTTAAACTTTGATCTTATTTCCTAGTCAACGCAATAGAAACAACACTAACTCTATCATAGGTTCAATAATTTGTAATCAAACTAACTAATATCAAGACCATCATACGGTTCATTAATAGAGGAGTTTTCCAAATAGAAATACCCTAGATTGATTATTAGAACAACACTTGTATTAAGTTACTCCATGCTAAGGACTCTCTAGCTTTTCCTTTGAAGTACTTTCTTTTAACATCATGCACTCAAAATGATGGTTAGGAAAGAGCCAAAGTTATATCATTTCTTGTAGAACAACTAAAACATTATAATTTGGATCTTGGAAAGAATAATAGCATGTTGTCCCTGACATCTCATGGTTTGGCCCTAATTTTACATGAAGACAATGAAGCTTGTGAAATTGTCGCTGACAATGATCTTGTTAGTATTTTGCTAGATATCCTATCTAGCTTTTTCCTACAGGCATAAAAAAGTGATAGCCTACCAGATTTTAAGTATGTGACACCCATGCTACTAGTCATTCATAATTTGCTATAGTTGAAGAAAAAATTTGATTCTAATACTCTGAGCTCTGAACAGTACAAGAAATAATATGGTGATGGTGAGAATACTGAGAACTTGGAGTCTAATCAGCAAAATCGTACAGAGCACATGTTGATTGTTCTTGAAGGGTACATAACTATTGAAGAGCAAAACAAAACTATAAACATAGTCTACAACTTCATTCACATGAATATGCCCTCAAATGTTGTGCAAACTCTTCTCCAGCTGTGTGCAAGGCTGACAAGGGTGCATGCCATACCATTGTGTTTCCTTGATAGAGGTGGATTGGTTTCTTTGTTGAGCTTGCCTACAAGTTGCCTATTTTCATGGTTTGACAGTATTGAATCAACTATTGTTCGTCATATTCCTGAGGATCCTCATATGCTTCAGGAAGCTATGGAGTCATAAATTCGACATAATATTGTAGCAGATTTAAATCGAAATATAAGTGGAAGGGTGAGTCCTCGTACTTTTCTCTCAAACTTGGCTCCAGTTATCTCCAGAGATCCTGTTGTTTTTATGCTTGTTGAACAAGCAGTTTGTTAAGTTTAAATGATTGGAAAGAGGCCTTACGTAATTTTTTCAAGAGATCGGGAGAAGGAAAAAGGGAAAGAGAAGGAAAATGTACTAGAGAAAGATAGGCTTGGAAATGGAGATAAACCTATGCAAAGTGAAAAGAGCATTGTTGGAAACTTGGGTAATGCATCTATAAAAATTTCTGATGTTGGGAGTAAAATGAAAGGACACAAGAGGCCAACACATGGCTTTGAAAGTGTGATTGAACAACTCTTGGATTCAGTTACAACCCCTGGGCTTAAGCGCAGCAGACTGGCCCTGATTTTAAGCGCAACATACTGGCCCTGAAACATCATCTCATCATTGCATGGATTTTCGGGTGGACTGGTCGTGAGTGAATGGAACAGGTGGCGAAAAAGAGTTATCCCATCACCCATTTACCAAATAAGCTTTGTTGTTCCGCTCCTCACTCCTGGGCTACTACACGGACTAATCCTTTTTCAAAGGAGGGCTCTTTATCTATTCCTTTTCTCTTGTTGC